>OZ026838.1:19690779-20236600 GCA_964023205.1 Lutraria lutraria
AGCATTTCATCTTTTACGAATCTTTAAAATAGTAACGCAGTATACCTTAACATCATACTAGTATCTAAATCAGTAAAACATGCCGCGCTCCGTGGAGCTTTTATTGGGAACTCTGTGTAACAAAAGAATAGAGGAAGCTAAAAAAGTAAGGAAAGAGAAGAATCAATAATTACGTGTTTTACACACATCAAGTTTTCAAGTCAAATCCCACATGTTTTCTTGTATGTGTTCAAACAAATGTGGAGTTTGTTTTTGTTTATCTCAGTTCCACTTTCACGCAAAACTGGTTTGTCGGGCCTTCCTATTCCAGCCTTGGCCATAGGCATCGGGACCTGAAAAAAATCATATTCTTTAGGTTAAATGAGTGAGACTGTATAATAGTTATAGGGAATTAAACATGGAACGGAAAGAGTTAACTGACAGTGAAATGTGATGAGTAGGTCAACATTTTTTTTTTTATTAATTATTAAAAACATGCCTCTTGTGTGAAAAACTAGATAGGATGCATTCCCAAATATGTTCGTACTTAGGATTTTTTGCCCGGTGTAAGTGAAACAAACCAATTATTGTTCATGCCAATTGTCAAAAATACTAATACTGTGGAACGGCCTCTCTTGGGCAACACCACCTCTCAACAAACGAGATTTACCACTTAACAAGTTAAATTTAATTTAAACCTCTCGAGGACAATAACCTCTCAACAACCAACAACCATAAATTTGCTTTTCTCAAAGAGTATTGCTTTGGAGAGGTTGCACTGTACTTCATAACAGAACAGGTCCTGTAGAGATTGTCATGATGATCCAAGATATGAAGTTGATGATTGCAGGTGGTAGCGTTTTGATTAATAGGCAAGGTTAAAGTTTGGTTCAGGCAAACAAAGGGCCGTAAATTCTGCTAAAAATTATCGAATCACAAAACCCGGAATATATGTGTGGGGGTTCTTGGTAACAACAAGTCTGTGACAGTTTCGTTAAAATCCCATGAAAACTGTAGGAGTTAGTATCCTAAAAGAAATGTCGGGATTTTTTTAAACACAATGACCCTGTGACCTTGACCTTTGACCTACGGACCTGAAAATGCACATGTCCTATATATGAACATTGATGGATGTAGGTGCAGGCGTTTTGATTTTATAGGCAATGATAAGGTTTGGTACAAACAGACAAATAGAAAGACAAACAGACAAAAGCCAAGGCGGACAAGTAGAGAAAAAACAGTTATTAGAAAATCATCTACGCACGAAAAGATCAGAGGAGTAGATATTTTTATTCAAAGAACTTACTACCAATTCATCTGTTTTATAAAATTTAAACTTCTGGAGTAGTGTTATAATCGTGGACTTGACTTCAATAATGCCAGACGTTTACCAATGCAATTCCTGGGACCATTTCCGAAAGGAAGATAAGCAATTCGTTGATGTTGCTTTTGTTTCTGGTGCAAATCTGAGAAAGGTGAAGGAAAAATCATTTTGAAATGACACAATAAGTTCACCACCCTACCACTTTAAAGTTCTTGAAACAAGATAATCTTCTACAATAAGTATCACATTTCATGAAATAAATGTTTATATGAGCACATACATACTTAGATTCCGTTATTTACAATTGCCCGATTACTTTTAATTTCACAACTAAATGGACAAATTCTGTGCTCACAGTAAGAAGTTGATATTAAATAATATTTATTCATACATTTGAAGTAAAATATTATTTCTATCAAATTTACCTTTTTAACACTATTCTCGATATTTTAGATGTTCGAATCCTCGTTTGATCATGTGGTGAATGTGAAATTTCAACAACAAATATCAATAAAAATTCGAGTAAGGAGCATTTAAAATACAGCTCTATTGTCATCCTATAAATGTCCTATGTCATACAAAAAAAAACTCAAACGATGACCGCTAGTTATTACTTTATGAAATTTCACTATGGAAAAATATGAAAGTAAAAATTGCAAACAGAGATCATTGTCGATATGAATGATGTCATTCTCGATGTCATGACGTCATGATAGACATCAACAAGGTCGTTTATGTCAAAATATTTACACAACATTGGATACAAACCTTTCAGGCATGTATTTGTTCGGTTCTTCCCAGTATTCAGGCATGAAGTGAAGTGCCATAGGACAAAATGTACAGTCCATCCCTTTCTTTATCGAAACACCATTCATTCAATGTCTTCAGTGGCGCATCGGTTTATTCTGAAGTCGAAATGTCGAAATATTTCATAACAATATAAAAAGAACTACATACACGCGCTAAGATTTACTAACATAACTGAAAGACAATGAAAAACAACAGTTAATCAAATTATGTGAAAACAATTATGTAGGGAATTATAATGATGACTTTTGTCGCAAACAAGTAATACCGAACGCAAGTTTTATCGAATATAGGTTCTTACTGTCACATTATTTTAAGTCAATAATAGTCGTTTACCAAGCGTCCATCACCCTTTCTTACCTTGGAAAAACGGATGAAATCTAAAAAGTCTCGTTCACTAACCATATCCAAATACTGTAGCTTGAAGACATTCTCGTAGTTGGTTCAACCTTAAGGGGAAATGTCGCGACTCAGAAATTTTTGTTGCAACAAACAATGAAAAAATAACAATCATACTCTTTTTCTGATTTTGATTCAATCACGTTAATCTGAACTTTGGCCGTACCATTGAATGGGGGCCTCCAATGTCCACGTTCTGATCTCTGACTAGTAATCACTAGCCCATCCTAATCTATTGCCACTGGTGAGGACATTGTTGGTTTAGAGGAGTACGGAGTACGGCGTACGGGATCTTTACAGTTAAAGCTGGAAAGTCGCTAAATGATCAGGGGCTGTTGGTGCGACCTTAAACCCCATCTAAAAACAAACATCATGTTTACTTGTTTGTCGTATGTTCAATTGAAATATTGTCTTTATAGAAACCTAATGAAGAAACAGCATTATTCAGTCCACAGTTTACGTCAAGCATGCAATAGGAAATATTCCCCCAGGTGTGTTAAGTAGACTGTCTCTGGACTTACTTTGCTAAGTTCTCCATCAATTTCGTCCATTAATTTATCCTGTATGTCGGGTGGGTAACAAGATCATAGATAATCCAGGATAATGCAGCGGCGGTAGTATCGTATCCAGCAATCATGAATATGATTGAATTTATAAGAACCTCTTCGTCAGTAAGTCCTTAGGAATATGCAAAGGGAAATGGATACAACGGTAAACTATTCTCATTTATTTCGTAACATATAAGTGATTTGCCTGAAGTATTGTACAGTGGTAATTTTAAATATTCATTACAATTCTTAGCAATTATAGAACAGAACATTCTTGAGAGGTTATAATTAATTATGACGCTTTTAACATTACACTTAAGGTATACATAATAGATTGTCACCTGTTTGTTTTCTTTCTTCCACTGATTGTTGATCACCTGTCTCCATCATGTTTTCTCCTATGTCGCCTCTATGCGCATTTATCATAAGCTGTAGCAGATCACGATGTCCCTGAAAGAAATGAGGGTATGAGCGATGATGAGAAATGGGAATTCATTTAAAAAAAATCGAAACAACGTGATCTGGTAGAAATGTACGTCGTAGAACAATAAGGTGCACTTGGATCCAACAAATCTTGAAGATGGATGGTTAATGTGATATATGAGTTATTAAGCAAGCTAACGAAAGGATGACCATTATATAGAATTGACAAAACTTCACCAGCTACGTCGTTAAATGCATTTATATCCATTATTAAAATCACGGTTAGGCATAAAAATATTTGTTTCTGGTAATTACCTGATTTTTCCCAGCGACCGTAGACTTTTATTAGGCCCGACACGCTTTCAAAGCCAAAAGCCCGACATGTCCAACCCTATTTTTAATAAGTATGTTAACAGAAACAAACACACGTTTTAGGACTTTTCGGTCATAAAAACGCATTCTGCTGTACATTTGCCACAAGCATTCTATGAATTGAAGTTCTTCTTCGTTTTTTTTCGAGGCAACAGTAAATCAATCAGCGAAAACACAAACAAGTTATTCTACAAATTGAGGGCCAATTATTATAAAATCTAAAAAGAAACATCACGCGGCATACCGATTGTTCTTGTTTTCGTTCCTGAAAAGCTTTCTTGGTTGCATCAACGAAGAAGTTAAATGTTGAATCCGGTACGAGATTTGTTTTCACCAACGATGGAAATAACGTATCAATGTCTGGGAAAAATACTGAAAGAACAATTAATCAAAAGTTATCTTAAATATTTTTGTCAATCTTGGTGAGAAACATTTTCTTCAATTTAAACCAATTATTAACCTTCAAAGCTTGATTTAAAACCTGTCTCCTCTGAATTATAGATTGAGATGATCTATTTTGGAAACTAAATAAAAGTAAATTTAAGCTTTCCATAGCAGTCATTTACTCAGCGCGCATGATTTGATGCGGACCAAAGTACCTCTTGTTTCTGCATCCACCATGCACTTGTTAAACTAGTTCCCGAGCCATGTTTGAGTGCGAGTCCATGTAAGTTCAGTTTACATGACATTTTCGGCAAATTGATTATACATTATCATTCGTAAAAAATAAAGACATGTATTTATATAAAACTTACTATGTAACAAAAATAATGGATTCCGCATTCCTTCAAATTCAAGAAACTCTTTTGAATGCTTTATAAACGGATTGTCTGGGTCTTTTTGAGCGCTGACCTCCAACCCGAACCCGGTACTACAAATTACATCCATGGTGTACCCACGCAAAAAGCTGAAAATAGTACAACAGTAAATATCAATAATACCCGGCCAACTAATGGTTATAATTCGTTTTGCATGAATTTTTAAATGACCGTACGTAATGTTATTTATACTAGATGTATAAAAGTTAAGCACGACATAAATGCAAACTTCGGGACCCAAATAATAGATTATACTATTGAGGAGGTCTCATTATCAAGTTGAATAACACATAAAATGTGCAACGGCCAATTAGACATTCAGAGCAGCCAAATGGAGATAAGATACAGGAAAACCGGGCGTTTATATCCGTATTCTTTTTAAATACGAGAGATGTTCAAGTTATATTTTAGTAAAATAAACACTTGTGTACATAGGTGGTGTAATGTATTCGATGTGTGAACCACGACTGATTTTCCGACTATTGCTTCATGGCTATTTAAGACCAATTAGTGTGCTATCTGGTGCAACAAAGTTAACCTTCGTAGACTTGAGGTAGTTTAGTGTGTTTTTGCAGTGTGACTTCGGACACTGTCCTGATGACACACCATGATTTTCTATGTATTACCGGGAAACAATTTAGAGACATATTTGTCCAGGAATGGTTTCAGATCGTTGTTAGTATATTGGTCTGAGTTGACTTTAGTACCCTTGTCAATGGTTCATATTTCTGCTGTGTCATGATAACTAACACCAGCCCGTGCTATGAGGCATGCTGCAAATGCATCAAGCTTTAAGAAACTTGAACTTGTCGTCGACGTTAAACGACTTTTAAATGTAGCAAACTTTACGACGGCAGTAACTTCCACCTAGACAGAAAATGACTTCACCGACGTCACGACGTTCTTCTATTTGCCATCATTCAAATTCCGGTTGTGTTTTCAAGACCGTATGTGTCGTTTAGTGATCTGGGCAGTATTGATTTGGTGGACTCGGCATTTTATCCGCAGTTTTGTGTGAAATACCTGGCGAAAAACATGATTAGAAGTTTAGAAGTCATTGCACATACTAGGCGGGTTGACCTTGTTGATCATAACAAGAGATTCTTCGTACATCATTAATTGTGCCGAAAAACACACTAAACCAGAGATCTCCATTTTCAAAAATTTCTTCTATAGCTCTGTTTAGTCTTGACCAAAGACCAAACATACCTTCTACTGTATCGCTTATTTTTGCACATACAATTGATTCACATGTTCTTCCAACGGCATGGCAGTACGGAGTGAAGGTGTATTTACATTTCTAAATAGGTATATTAACACTACCCCGTGTGACCACGAGGAAATCAATTTCTTAAGAGTGGAACATCTCTCGTAGTCATTCTTACTTTTTTGTGCCCGATGAAAAGCATCGATAAACGCCTCGCCCGAATTCCTGTGATTTTCATGACACACTATTGGCCCGGCAGTTGGGATGGGGGAAAATGCTTAAGTCTGGTTCAAAAGTAAGAGGTAGTTTTAATAAGTTGGTCGTAATGTCGTGCGAGGTTTTCACGAAGTAAGGTTTTTTCTATACCTTTATTGCTAGTGTTCGTATTTTTTTTCTGAGGATCGACAACACAGTGAAATTCAATACTTATCAAAACAGTTTGTTTTTGTTTGTTTTAAATTATCAACATCTGTATAATGAATTTGTCCTTAGGCCATTTTTTTTTTTTTTTAAAAGCTCGACCAAAACTGTTTAAGCTATTTTTACAATTGTATTTTTTAATTCAGGTACATGTATATAAAGTGTATAAAGTAAAATGCCAAACTACCCGCCTGTTGTTAAAAGGTTGTGTCGCTAGCCATTCTTTACGGATGTCTTTAATTACTATACTTAGTCTAATACTTACGGAACAATGTCGAATCCTTCGGGGGATTGTTTTATTTTGTCTCCCAGAAGCTCATGCAGGGTATCCATACATTTATGTATATAGGGACTCATCTGAAAACATGCGTTACTTAAATATCATTATACTTATTAAACGAGATATGTATCCGGACGACACGAAATGCCATCACTGGAAGCAAAGTCTATAACTTAGGCTAAAACCTGACTTGTGTATTAATATTATACAGCGTTTCGCAAAATATGAAACCAATACAATGATATATTTCTTGAGTTATCGCTAGAAAACCAAAAACGAACGGACGGACTGACAGGGGTAACACATATGTAGCCCATGTTCCAGCAAACAAATTTCCGAATCCGTCGGTATCAAAATTTACCGATGGATTCGGAAAATCTTTGGCTGGAACTTGGGCTACATGAAAAATCGAAACATTTAAACATCCTGAGCACTTTTATATCTATAATCATTTACATGAAAATAATAATAAAAAAAGGAGAATAAAAAAATATTAGACATTAGAATAATGTATTGTGAAAATAAAATAAATGTTTAAAATATTTAATGTTATTGATATTAAAGGGATAATGAACACTTACAGCTTTCATACGACCTGTTGTGAATGTAGGACTTAGTGTGGATCTGAGATATCTCCAATGGTCTCCCTTGGCAGCAATAATTGCCGACTGCCAACGATCTGCTAACTTGAGCCTGTCCTGGTGGAAAATATAAAGACAGCGTTAAACATGGAACGTTATAACCAAAATATACAGTAGATAATGTTTTGATGTCTTTAATCTTAGTGTTGATCATGTGACATGAGTATTCTTAATGAACCAAGACACAGTTATTGTTGGTATTTCAAGCTGTTGTAATTGTGAAAGTAAGAAATACTGATCAGAAACAAAACGTAAGTAAAACGATAACTTCATTTGTTTGCATTTGAACAGATTTGGTGTTTCACACGAAAGACGAAATAAATGTTTCATATGAAGTCAAACCATTGATATCGGCCACCTCCGAGTTAAGGCCACCCTGTGAAAAAGGTCATTCTTCTAAAAAAAAACGTCAATTATCATTAGGACCAAATGACCTTTGACTAAAAGTCGCATGCCAATAAGGGTCATATTATGTTATTTTTGCTAATGGTGACTGTGTACATTATATGTATGTCACGGCTGTCAGGTACATTCTCCGTTCGTGACCTTTAGACACATGTCTAAGTTAAGACTGCGGTTTTTAAACAAATTTCTTTTGTACTGCTGACTATAGACTGATTTTGGGATTTACTGACATACAATATAAAGTGGAAATGTCTGAAATGTTTACCATCAAGATTTTAGGTTTGCCAAACGCTACTTTTACTAACATGTCTATGAAACGGGTACCGGGTCATGGGTTATTTTTTGTACGCTTCTATTTCAGAACAATGTGCATGTTATATGTACGTAGACATTTTTCCCCATTCACTAGCTTGTGTACTGAATACATGTTCGAATTTTATCATTTTATCAAAATTAATATTAGAACATTTAGAACGTTGAACGATTAAAATTACGACATGGCCTCATAGACTTTGGTCGCTATTAACTTGTACAGGTGTGTACCCAGACTTTCACAAAACTTACTTCAATTTCTCAAAATCAAACCTGGTACAATTGTATTAATGTTTAGGCGTTTTTGCTCATAAAAACGTGTGGAGATGTGAACAAGTGAGAATAAGGATGAACTGTTACTCGAGCCGTATAAAAAGTCTGGAGACTCGGGAAAACCCTGGTTAGGCCGGGTTCCTATAAACAACCCCTTTATATTTGCTTCAGGCGTGTCTCAAAACTGAAATAACTTTCCTTATCTTAAATGTTAACAAAAATATACAACTAAATGTGATATATCGTACTCACAACACGGTCAGTGAACTTGGAGAATTCTTTCACTGTTATTTGTTTGATCATATCCGTATCACTGATTACTAATGTTGGAATGTTTCCCGTAAAGCACCTGATCAAATATAAGTAAACTATATAATACATACAAGGGAGGATACAGTGAGATTATTAACACAATACCGTTTGTTTGATCGAATTGTACGCACCTTTTCAATAGTCAAGAGTCATACAGGGTGATCATATCACATAACTATCGTTCCTATGAAGAGCCAGTACTAGACTCCCATCCTCTGTAAGCAACTGCCAACTTGATCACATAAAGAGACATGGTCGGTAGCTGGGCTCGAAGCCACGACTCCCTATCAGTGATCTAGGTTACAGAGTTGAAGTAAGCGACCTCAACCACTCGACCACGGAGAATGAATAATAATAAAAACTTAAACATCGAGGTTATAAAACTTGAAATCAAGCTTAAGTTGGCGAACAAACTTCACTAAATGGAGAGTTAAATAAAGTGGACTTACCCAAAAACTTTCCCGTATTTTTTTACCAAATCATAGTCAATGTAGTTGAAGCCCTGAAAAGATCATTTATTAAATGTATACATTAATTAATGAATTATTATGATAATGCTTATTAGCAGAATACAATACGTACAATGTGTTCGATATTTTAGTTTCGACTTATATGTTCTCACTTTTATATATCAATTCTGACATTTGCTCGATTTTATTTGTTTAGACCGATGGTATGTGCCCAGTTAGATAGGTCAAAACTGACGAATAATCGGTTATAGTTGGTGTAGAATATTTGTTCAGTCAAACTGAATTATGCTCGGTTTTGCTGGGTCAAATTAGCTTGATTTAGACTGATGGATACACAATCTGATTTGTCAAATTTGATATTTTCTTAATTTCGATTCGTTTCGACTGATATATACACTGAATTCGATATGTAAAAAAGATGATCGATTTTGATTGGTTCTTATGCCTATGTATTTCTACTTTGATTGATCAAAACTGATAACTAGTGCTGTCGTTGACGTTTAAAAAATCAGAGACCGTAGTATGTAATTAAAATCATACGTGGTTACAAACTTTAACTACACTGCATTATCATTACTAGACATATGTACATTATTATCAATACGGCGGACAGGTTTTTGGAAATGCATATAATTTCTTGAGTTCTTCTTGATAGAAAGTGATTTCCCGTGACACTTTAAGAACTAAGACCTTGTTTTGAGTTATTTTCCCTTTAGATTAGTAAGATTAAAGAAAAAGATAACCAACTTAAATGAATACGCATGGTAAAAAGATACAATTACGTAATATCAACATAAATTGATAAAGAAAAATATAGATCACCATATAATTTTTAAAGCAATTAATATATTTTTTCATATTTCTGCAAAGGCAACAACTCTTACAAAATAGTTAACATGTGTCGTTAAATAATTGGAAGAATCTAAGGTAACTACTAAAGAAATACTTATAATTGGGTTATACTATTTTTGTAATACATGTATTTACATTTTGTGTAGCACTGAGCAGATACGTCAGAAAAGTACGGTATAAGGCATATTATTACTTAAATACAGAAGGGCAATTTTGGAATATGCATTCTACACTTTATCATATTCTTAACTAAATCACTATCTTTTACCATACATAGAACTTACTCTCTTTTTCATTTCAGCTAAGTCTCCAAGAAAAAATACTGTATCTTTTGTATGAATTCCCAATCTATTGAAATAGTTTTGTTTGTACCAAGTATATCTGAAATACAGTCAAAGTAATTCAAATAGACATCTAGAATAAGTAAACGATTTCGAAATACATATATGCATGTATTGATCCCGTTAAAACATTATGAATATAAAGTTCACAATTGTATTTAACCAAAATGTTTGATTGCCATTAAGGACGTATATCACAATAAAATCTAACGGACAGAATTTATTTAAACTTCGCATATATAAAGATAAGTCCTTTCCTACCACAAAGACAAAAAGAAAAATATAGGTCTCCATGCTCATTTGTGAGTCATGCCCGATTGTATGACCCCCTATAAGACCATTTTGAGCGGATGATAAAAAAACATTTACTTTTGAAAAATGGCTTGTACAACTGTATTTCTTTATCAACAACCAATTTATATACACCGTTTTGATTGGAATAGTGTGCAAATATTGTTTAAAGGACCATATCTGTCTAATTTTAACCAAATTTGGGAAAAAATGTATTCATTTATCAAAATCCCTCTAAAAAGGAAGACGATTTAACGTATGATTGAAGAAAAAAACATCCATAATTTTTTTCAACGGACAGATTTTTTAAAAACTTCACAGAATTACACATTATATAATACTAAACAACATACGAAGGAAAAAAAGGGGGGTATCCATGCTACTTTTTCTAATACACATGATTAAAGTTGACCGCATGAGTAAAAAGTACACAAAAAAATCAGGCATTTCAACAAACAACCCTTATAAAATATAAATCAAACACAGTTTTCTTGAATATTTCACTGTTACTTCTCATCATACTATTTAATACATAGTTAAAAGATGTGAATTAATACATAAAAGGTATATTTTTCATAAATTTATTTAAACTAGCACCGAATACAAACTCGTAATCTAGGGCTGTCGAATACACATTCTTCGTGAGATTAACTAATCGGTATAGTGTACACCTGCGCAGTAGCGATGGGCACTAACAATTGTGATATACGTCTTTAAAGGGATTAAACGTTTCTTATTTGTAGCTCTGATGCTCGAATATCAATGAAGTATATTAATATTAATTATCATGAAGTATACTTCTAAAAGACTGCTTTGTAGATCTATGATAAAGGTCTTAGTGTTGAGATGGTCACAATATCAAGTTTAACCCCGTATCATATCAAGTTGATGTTACATTGAGAAGGTCTTGGTATTTAAATGATGGCATTTTAGCAATCTTCTACTGCATATACATTGAAACAAGATTTCACATCTGAGGAAGCTGCTGTGCTAGCTTACGTCTTTCAATGTGTATGTCACCGTGTCTCTTTCTTTTAAGCTAGGATACACTTCTTATTACCCAGACTGTGGGTGGAAATTCAAACTTAAGTGAAAAAATAATTTGATTTACTCACAAACAAATAGTTAAGATGAAACTCAAAATTCCCACAATCCATCCTGGTACATCAATGAGACCAAGGATTTCCATTATAAATGTCTAGTTGTTATGAAAATCTGAAAATGGCAACAATTACAGTAATTTACTTACGATTAGGTATGATTACTTAATCACATACTGACATATTTGGGGGATGAATCGAACCACGTATTCAAAAAAAAAAGAAATGTGAAGTAAATGTTGTTCGACGTATAAACCTATGATATGGTCCAATAAGACTGGACATGACAATCTTTTCGAGCCTTGCTGTATGATACAAAATTTAATATTATGAAGGTTGTAGCCTGCTTTTGAAACACGCTTATTCAATGTATGAGATACCGGTAGCTTGCATGTATCCCATGGTATTAAGCGATTAATTTTACATAGTAACCAGAAAAATGAACCCTTTATATGACAGAAAGGTTTCATTCTTTTTCAATATCCAACATCACACGCTACCCTGCTGTGACTTTAGAGTATGACCAGGGGGGGTAAACATTGCTTTAATTGCAATTTAAACGGGTTCCCGTTTCATGATGCAGTTCGCCAATGATAGACATACAGACAGAGGAGACAATTTCAAATAATAAATAATACATTGAATAATGAAATAATTCTGTCTGATATCGCTATAAACACAAATCGATACAACACAAACAATTACATATCAGAAATATATTTACTTTAAATATATCGTAAGAAGACTTACATGTCTGACTATCTCAGGAGCAAGTATATCCGTATGTGTGTTTATTAACTACGACCTTTATTGACAAGCTTATGGTTAGTACGGGATATAACAAACACCATGTGCTAGAAAGTGACATTGTACTACAAAATGAACTGTTAACGGTTATTTTTAGGTCACCTTTGTGTACATTATAGGGATTATTACAGCATGGTTTATGATGAAATGTATGCAAACATGTTCATCTAACTTCCGTACCATGATTGATTTTTGACAATATGACGACACAAATTAATGAATTCAGTGAAACATTTATAATTTGATGTAAGTTGTTGGATTTTACCGTAGAGAAGTTGAATTCAGTATATTTAATCATCACTTACCTATAACAAACGAATGTAATAAGTTCTTCAGACAGCTGTTTACATTTGACAAAAAATGGTTATTTTTGTGTGGTGTATACCTTGAAAGAATATTTTGCAGTAAATTGCAAATATAATTTTTCTTGAAATTTTCATCGACCTTTAATATTTCAAACGTGTAAATTACGCGTACATTAATTCGCAATGTTTACGCACGGACTATTTCTACAGCACATACTTTACTCTCTTTGGGTTCTAGTATGACAAAGATCTGTCAGCCTCAGCTTAGTCTAATAATTTAGTTAGATAAGATTTTCAGAAATAAAATTGATGCAATATTGATTAAAGCAATCTTCTTCTACCCCACCCACCTCTGTAACAGTGCTTTCAATATTTTCATTAATCCGCTTGTTATCAGCTTACATTCTCTAAATGGCAAATGCATTGAATCAACACTGACCTATTTGTTGGTGACATATTATATATTGATGTATGAGACATAATGATAAAAATATCATAAAATAGATGTTTACTTTAAGTCTATATATAGTTATGATTATAATATTATTATATCCTGACAGTTTTTCCATACCTTTAAAGGTGAGAAAACTCAATACCACAGTTTATACGTATACAGTGTAATTCGTTTTTCGATTATGAGTCATTGTTTATAAAATTTAATATGAAACTAAACATATTAGCAGGTCTAATATCTCGGCTTACAGTTCGATAACAAGCAAAATCGCTCATGCAAATTACAGATAACTGATATAATATACTTAAACGGAACGAAAATCTGCACATGTATACGAGTAATTACAACAAAAAGTTGCATTATAGCCTGTGGTCATTTTGAAGTCTTTACTTTTAAATATTGGGTAAATGGATGTAATGTGTGAAGGTTTATTCAAATTAAGATCGTGATTAAATGATCTGCACATCACAAAGTTAATAGAATAAGAATGAATTATAAAACAGTTTCCCTCTAACCAAATCTTTGTTCGTGTAAGTATAGACCTCGTCATCTCCCTATATTGAATGGTCTACACATACTTTTCATCGGATAATTTTCACGGGCGTAATTTGTAATATATGACTTTATATTAGTTAATTGATGCCACATCATTATTTTCACAGAACTATTCTTTATCTTAAACGTTTCGAGTGTAACCTATGTTATTTTTAGGAACGAAGTTCCTATAGCTATACACCACTTTTTGTAGTTTCAAAACAGTGACGCCTCTCATCCGCGTTGAGAAATAGTACCACTTGTTGTATAAGTATACATTGCAGACTTTGCAGTTTTGATAAAAGTTAGAGATATATGACAGGATGCTGTTGATTTCAAAAGCATGGGAAATATTTTGGCAGTTTAAACTGTACAACTAACAAGTATAATAATTAAGTACTACATGTATTTATCCACACTAAAGTTCATTCATAACATGTCCAAGAGACAAGATTTACTACATATTGGAAATAGTATCATTCACAACAGTAGTGCCGTAATACTATAATGTCTCTCACAATCGTAACTACTCGGGCATTTCCGTAGCTGAGAAATACGCCTCGTACATAAGTGTATGGTTAAAGATATTGGCAATGGGGTTTCCGGTCTTTACTTTTCATAACAAGGTACTCTTTTTCAAAAGTCATTCTCAGAATACAGCCTTTCAAACATGTTTATCGTTCGCGATTGATAAAATGGGCAATGACTGAAACAAAAACAGATTGTTTACATCGTTGGATTCCCATGATGGAAAGAAGCTCGTGAACAACGACAACAATTTGGCGGCCTGGCCATTATGCCCGAGGCACTTTCTTTAGACAAACGCCGAAGAGTTCCGATTGTATCTATCAGTGTAGACAGAGTTTACATAATGACACATGGTCAGAAGTTCATTATATAGTGGAACAGACGGTTTATAATGTTCAATGTGTATATAAATTAAAGCGCTGACGGTACTGAATTTGTTTGGGTTTTCAAAATGTGCAGTAGCTAGTATAATTCTCATTGTATGCCATGACTTTTAGCGTATAGCTTTTCCTTGCTAATTATGGTTAATTGGCTTACAAAATGTACATTTTGTCAAGATTATATACATGTACTTGACTTTCAAAATCTAATTCATAATGATGATAACACCCCTGTTAAGAATTTGTTCATGAAGTGAGGATGTTCATGAACAGTTCACGAAGTTTCATGAATTGTTCATCAAAGGTTCATCAATATAATGTATGTGCAATTTGTAGGTCATGAATAAATTCATGAACTATTCATGATGCTCATGAACATTTCATGAATTGTTAATCAAATTCTCAACAGGGACAAGCCTTTGAATTTTAAGGATGGTTTTGTCTAACACATTTAAACTTCGTTCCTGACAGTACTCTTAGTGCTTTGATTAATACATACTTGGCATTGTTGATTGCTTTTACTTAGGAATGACGTGTACACTCCTATAATCATGTATGTACTTATTTGTCCATATTATCAGCAATGCTATAGAAGACATGCAAAAACAGATTTCGAAGTAAGAAAACAAGTTCAAGCCACTGTTATAGGGCTTAGGCCGTGATACAGTGACTTAGATCCGGGTTCGAATCTCGGTCGCCCTAGTCCATGACATTTAATATATATTTGACAAATAATTTTCTTACATATGTGGAGAAATTACCGTCTCCCTGTTGAAGAATAAGTCAATGTATTGGTCTGATTAGAATACAGTCCAAGAAAACTGGTTATACGACCGCAATGTGTTACTGGAATATCATTAAACAAACGGCCTTAATCCTAATGAAACTGTGAAAAAAACAAGGAACATAACTAGTACATTAAATTCTGAATAAGTCTGTTATGGTCGCGTCCCATGAACTCCATTCACGTTTTTACTGCGACAATTGATGAGGGTACACCATAGAAAGTAAATTGTTAATCAGATTATTAGAATTCAATACAAAAAACCCAGTTCGACTCGTTGAATTCTACGGCTTGAGAAAATGTTAAATATACAGGACTGGTATCGTAAGATGAAGTAAGTTGCAAGTCAGCAGCGCACGCTTGACATTAAGAAATTGTTATGTTATTTGTCTTGTCAAAATGTTTTCTACAATCTCTGCGTGTAACTAGCACAGCTTTGTATAGCAGTGGCACAATTGATGCCAATTTTGACGTAAGGTTGACATTGATAGAGACTGACATAATTGATACAAATGCGATAATTAGTCGCCGAATGTCATATCCTACCATGAAAGACTAAAATATCGATTTTCATCCACTGGTCCTGATATACCGTCCTGGATTAAACATTTTATTAGGTGAATCGACAGTCGTTTATAACTGAAAAGTGTTGAAAAACAGCATTAAGTCCAAGTAAAAATAAAAATCAACAGAATCCTGCAAAATATCTCCAGCATTTATTTAAATTGCAATGTCTGCAATGTATGCTTATACAACATTAAGTGGTACTATTTTTCAACGCGGATGAGAGTCGTCACTGTTTTGTCGTTACAAAAAGTGGTGTATACCTATAGGAACTCCCTTTCCTAAAAACTTAACGTGTTGATAGAACAGAGTGTTTGTTAGTGCGGATGATATGCATGTCAATAAAAGCCAAGGTTTGGTTGTGTGTTGATTGTTGAGTAGTTCAAAATGTGTTACAAATTACAGAAATGCTATTTTAAGAATATATATTTGTATAATATTAATATGGCTCATCTTGGAATAGATAGGGGAGACACGATTTGCTCGTTTAGATTGATGCGTCATTGGTTACTATTTTACACGGTAGATTGATGTATCCTGTCTTATTTTTTTATTGTCATCGTTATAAAGGTAACAATTCTTGAGTGTCATTTATAAAGACGTAATTAACAGAAATAGCACCAACGAATTTCATTAAAAATGCTCTATAGTAAACTTTATGTCAATAAAGATAAGAGCCTGTTTAACAAACAGCAATAACAACAATGCTTAACATTGTTAGACTAAAGCATCGATACTTCGATAAGATGCGACTTATATTGTCGTACTTAATTGTTTTCACAACATAATTGATTGATATCAATGTTCAAGAAATACTTGTAAACATGATCAGGGAACATTATGATAAAACTAATGGCGATTCAATGAGAGTGGACCGAAACATATTTCACACAAGAATTCTTTAGAATAGCGTACTTGCTACATTACCAAGGGGTCTACTTGAAACGTGTTTCTTTGTATATTCTACCGCAGAAACATTGTCCTCAGATAAACCCGTTATGACGCCAACTATTAGATTGAAACGATTGCGTGGTGCAGCTCGTGCAATTTCGACCTCAGCGTGTCTGCATTTTATTGCCGCTATATCCAACAAGGTCGACTTAAACAGCAATTTTTTTTACTATTTACTGTTCTTAATTTACATAAAAGTGTTGTTGTCGCACGATTGTGGTGTAAATATATTGTTAAAGTCATGCTTGCTTCCACGAAATGTTCTTTCTGCACACTTTATTGGTTTGGACCAAAGCGATAAATGTCATACTGTAACACTTGGAAAATATTTCCCGGAAATATTCTACATATCAAATGTGACAACTAACCAAGAAATGTACGCCCATGAACTCTGTATTCTCTAAGATAGATTCGTGTCACGTTTTAACGGTTTCTATTCGTCCTTGGTTTCCTGGTATCGCTTTTTCATCTAGTGTAAACACTAAAGTAATTATATCCTCGGTAGACACGTGACTGAGTCTTTGATGCTGTAATTATTAGAATATTTCTCAAAAGTACTCACAATAATCACGTGCATTGACAACCGTGTGCTTATTATAAATAAACATAACTTCATTCCCAAGGTTTTCCTTGCTTGACGCTTTAAAAAAAATATCCAACCGTAGTAATAATATCATTAAGTGTTTATCATCATGACGACACGTTGACATGAATATCATGTACCGTTGTTCTGAATGGTGAACTAGTCAGAGTCACATAACTGCACTCGTATTTCTTTACTTTTTGGTTGCCGTACCTGTTTAAGCATATATCAGGACAAAACTTCATTTTAAACGCGGTAACGGTGGTCAGTTCGATTTTATTTTTATTTTCTATTTCCCCCCTAAGCACAGCTTTCATGATTTGGAGTGAGGTGCTTTGGGGTTGCAATTCGTCGCAAACATTTTCTGACAATGCTGCAATAAGAATCTTCATGAAGGGTAAAACGCAATTCATGGTGGTAATTTATTGTGGGTAAACGTAATTCATGGTGGTTATTTATGGTGGTAATTCATGGTGGTGATTTATGGTGGGTAAACGTAATTACGACTATTTGCGCTGGCTTAGGGGTAATAATTTCATTTGATGTCCCTGTTTCTCTTTTCTATCTTATTTGGAGGATACAGTCAAACTATAGTTTTAACACATCTTGTGAATAGCGGCCGTCGTCAATTAGACTTGACCAACCTCCGAATAAAGACTACCTATTAAAAACCATTTCAAATATCAGAATGATGGTCTGTATAGCATTGAGTGACGGTATTTAGAATGAGATCACTGTGTTTAGTATTCATTGCGATACACGGAACACATCATATGTTTGACACATTGAATGTAAAACATGATTCGAGAGATAAATGTATACAAATTGTCAACATTTTATAATGATATAAATCTCTCCAGTGTCAGTGTTAATATGATGGCTATTGATAATACTCATCTGATTTATCAGTGCCGTTGGACATATCTATAACTTCTGTAGACAGTTAATTAATAAGTTATGATCAATCATTTACATGATCCGATGTTGAAGATCTCGTCATTTGTAACATACTTAAAGATGACAAGTTGAATAGGGTATACAACAAGAGCATTTGACGATTTTACTTAAGGAAAATGAGGAAACATGATCTATGAGGGTCAGTCAATAAGTCCCATCACATGGCCTTTAGCTTTTTAAATACGAAAGCGATCAATCTGAAACTTTGCATACAGTAAGAACATAACAATTTAAATTCAAAAACGCTATCGTAGACAGCTGCAGCCATGATTTCGAAAGAGGATAAACAAAATTAAGAGTCAAAACTGCCTCGGAAATTCACCTTGTGTTGCTAGAAGTTAGTGGAGATACTGTTTTAATTATAGGTCTGTTTGTATGTGGGTCGCGTTTTTTAATGCGGATAGAAATAATACCAAAGATAGATACCCAGTATCGGCAAATCTCGGGAAAAAGCAAGGGAACTTGAAAATGTCAATGATTTATCCATATGATTGCAATGATACTCGTATAATCCTTGTGCATCCTGTTCCAAATGGTCAGACTTTGAATAAAGTATGTAACAAAGACTTTTTATTAAAATACCTCAAGCCTGAGATAGCTAAAGAGCTACCAGAGTTTCATTAGGAACGTCCGCTTATTTCACATGATAACGCTGCACCATAAGGCAACCTTTGTGACGTCACTACTAAGAGAGATGAGTTGTATTGCCAAACCCTGCATATTCAGTTTATTCATTAGATCTAAGTCCCCCAGACAAAACTGAAAGAACGGTAGGTACAATGATTGAGAAGAATTCCTAAGTGCCGTTACCGCAGGCGTAAGACGCATCAACTATTGTTACTTAGCAACCGGAATTCGCATGTTGCCATAAAGATGGAAGTCAACCATTGAACACACATGGTGTTACGTTGAAGGAATATTTTATTAGACTGGTAGATTCACTTTTTAGTTCGGTATATACTTTATAAGCCAAGCGACATGTCTGTATTGTTTATAGGTGCCGTTTTGTCAGGCTTTTTTCTTTCTATTGAAGTATCTAATATATTCTAGAATTACAAGCGAGCTGTTTTTATCGGTGTTCCAATAACACTGAAATCACCAATTGTTATTCAATATAATTATATTGAATTAAGCTATTCTAAATAACCATGCATTAGCGGTTTTATTGGGATGAAAGATATATCGATTTATAACCCAACGCTTTTTCCTGCCAACTTCACCCTGATTTAGTGAGCGCAAGAAAACTTACCCATATAATCAACAATCTTCTTTTTAAATTATCATTAAATATAAATTAATTTTGTCATATCATGCAAATTGCATTCGGAAAAATTTTAGTTATCAGTGGAACATAATTCAACATTGTCTGCAAGTTTAAAAACTTAATTTCCATTACTTTTTTTATTTGTTTGGGTTTAACGCCATTTTTTCAACAATTTTCAGCTATATGCAGCAATTTCTTTCTGGACTATATTCGAACCAATATGAAGTCTAACTTACCCCGCACCTTCTCCACATGTGGAGAAAATTCGAAATTGATCTCCAATTTCCATGGAAAAGTATGACCTGCCGCCGCCGGGTTACAAATCCAGTGCTCTAACAACTGGACCACAGCCGAGGCTAAGTTTACATTACTGCAATATGAATCGCAAAGGGCGTTTCGTTGTTCGGAACGAACACAAGGTGAAGAAAACTTAAGACCAATTCTCAACAATCGATCGGGATTTTTTCCTTTATACCGAAGAGCTTCAACTAACCTTCCGCCTACGAAAATAGTTCCATAGTTTACAATTCAATGGCATAAATGCAAATTCAAATATTTTGTGCATTCAAATCAACATCAGATTGCTATACATAATCGTAATCGAGTAATACAAAACAGTCGTAAACGATTCTTAATTTTAGTCTGCATCAAATTCATGCGCGTCGAGCGAGTGAAGGCTATGGAAAGCTGAACTATCGCTCAGTTTCCAAAACTCAGCCCAATACCTCACCATACAAAGAAATTAAACGTTTGCCTGCTTTGTAGTTCCAAACAACAACAGTACCTTCAGAGCTTTGAACACAAATGTTGGCGTTCACGGTTATAAATTCCCTTCTCATACTGTTCCGTAAGTATGTGAAGTATGGATGTTTTGCACTAAAATAGATATCTCAGCATTTCTGTTTATCGAGCAACATTAAAGCAATAATCGTGATGCTTTATAATGGCCTCACATAATATAACCGAAAGATAGGCTGATAAGTATGTATCGTAGTTTTATACCTTAATTATATTTTTTCAATGCATATCTGTTATATTTCTTTATGAATAACGTATTTAACCTCGCTAAATTACTTTTATAACATGTTAATGCCGTAAAAGGCGTGATACTCTATCGCAAATGATATACTTGCGAGTGAAGAAGAACGGAATGAACCAACTAGTTAATTGTTGTTATTAACTGTCAATCAGCAAGATAGAATGAAAATAGAAGTGATTATAGCTTCACAGAAATTGGCGCTTAAGAGATCGATTTTATTGTTATGTAGTCCTACTGTCTAACAATAAACTGTTCGTTGTCACCGTTACCATCACCAATGATTGTATGAAAATCTAATGTTCGAGCTACTTAGCAATTCGTGATGCCAAATGATTGATTAGATTAAGCGTGGCTTATGATTTATCTTTGTTTTTACAAGATCAATAATAGACGAGCTTACTGCGGTACATTATCTATTGATTAGTTGTTTCTGACGAAATATGAGCCCAGCACTTTTGAAGAAAAGCATGTCTTGATCAGCATATCGTGCCAAAAAGGGTTGCGTGTTAATTAAAAGTTGTAAGCATCCGCTATGTTGATATTTCATCCTTTTACAAGAAGGAATAAAAGTTTATTTGAACCAGTATAATGTTATTGATATATTCTGATTTAAATTCAGTGGTTAACATCTTGAACCATGTTTTGCTAACGGATGATAATTTAGTGATTTATAACCAGGCACGTATTCCATAACCGTTTTAGAACTATTACTGATTGGTCAGTTTTGTGTTATCGGGTATAATCATAATATGTCGGTATTCCGTCCATGCTCAAAAAGCTCGTAGACCGCGGCCTTGGTCCAGTGTTTAATGCGCCGGACTTGTAACCTTGCGATCTGGATTCGAATGTTGGTCGCGACAGGGCGTATCCTTCTATGGAAATTTGACAAAAATATTATTCCCCCCCCCCCCCCATATCTGGAGAAGTTTCCGGCTACTTGTGGCTTGTGGAATAGTAAGTTAGTTTGGTTAGAATACAGTCCGGGAAACTGGACCGCCGTATGTAACTGAAATATTGGTAAACCCACTGAAATATAATAAAACCTTCATTGCATAACAAAGGATATATCTAGTCGTCAAAACTCATTCACCAAGATTTAGAATTTCCATAATCTACACTGCACTCGATGATTACAGAAGTTTTTTGACATGATACAACACTTACCACACTGTGACTGATCCTTTTTTTCTATAGATAAGCTTAAAGTGTGTTTCATTTTCAATGTGCTCTTGCAGTTAATGCATAAACGTATATACACGCATGCACATGCACGCAAACGTGCCCATATATATTCATTAGACTTGGCTCATTGTTCGGAACTGGCAATGCGAACATTTCGTGCAGAAAACATAAATTCTTGTTAAGACAAACGTAACAGGACCTATAAATAACAATAAATATTTGCTCTATCCACGTAGGCAACTTTTCCTTGTTATTCTAAATAATGTTATGTAATCTAAACTAATTGTTCTTTTCGTTATTTTATGCACTTGGGACTCCTTCTTCTTTTATTCAAGACATCTTCGTGGCATAAATCAACTTTGTACACGACAAACTAATACTAGCAAGCATTATTTTGTATATAAAAAGATAGAATGTGCGCCTTTGAACACGATCATTTACAATAAAGTTCTTAGTACAAATGATTAAGCATTGTATCTATTTGACTGGTATAAAGCGTATTCGTATCTATTTTCTTGTGTGTTTTAGTGCAATGTACATAGACTACAACTATATAATACACC
Organism: Lutraria lutraria; assembly: GCA_964023205.1. Classification (NCBI taxonomy): domain Eukaryota; kingdom Metazoa; phylum Mollusca; class Bivalvia; order Venerida; family Mactridae; genus Lutraria; species Lutraria lutraria. Next base: position 19,713,249 of record OZ026838.1, read on the forward strand.
ACTAATAGAATACTAAAACAACCAAATATATGATATTTGATATTACAAAGCCATTTAAATAATTCAGTTTCTAATGCACATTTTGTAACTACAAAATGTTAAATCTTGGTAAGGCCAAACAAGTAAATATCTCGTATCCACGAACACCCCTGTAAAACTTACTTCGGGTCAGTTCTTTTTCTTAGTTCAAGAAAAAATTGGCCATGGCCGAAGGTTCTGTGGTTGGCAGAAACATAGTTTGGTCGATTTAGCGGAATCCAGAGACTTTCTTTAAGTGCATTTCATTTTTCTTGGTATCAGTAATGGATATTTCTTGATAGGCGACGTTTTTTCTCCTCTTACTCGGTTATGTCTGTTGTCTTGTACCTGACCATCTCCCTGTGCTATTTTTGTTGTATCGTATTTTTTCCTCACTGAGATTTAACGTCCCATTAACAGCCTGAGTCATTTGGCGACTTGTCCAGCTTTAATGATAGAGGAATACCCAAGACATAGTTTTGGGTAAAACCATTGTACTTCAATAAGCTAGCTGGACTGTCTCCTCACGATTTTCCAGGTCCGGGTTTGGATTCGATCTTCCAGCGGCGAAGGGCGATTGGTGATAACTAATCAAGGACCATATCCAGTTGACCACAGTAGCCCAGACTCGTGTTTATTATATTTATCTAGTTTTCAGCAAAATTGAGAAGCAACGTCAGACAACTTGTTTCTGTCTAATCTAGAACTACGATTGTTGCCAAGCTTTGTGTGGTAGCAAGGTGTTATGAAAACCTTACTTAGTAATTTATGTGTCATGGAGCTTGGGCAAAGGTTTTTAAAACAGGAAACGGATTCCGTGTAATAAACTGTCAAAAACCAGGTTCGGTGGCATTGGTGCGTTCCATGGTTTATATTCATTACTGTTACCTGACACATATACTTTATTGTTGGTTGTAGACATAATCTTAGGTTTTGATTATGTAGATTCATGTTTATCACACCCTTGTTTACAAGAGAATTCGTATAAACCATTGTCCCCAAATGTTCGTTATTGCTTTTCTGTTGGTACTTGATGTTCATTAGGTCTCCTAATATTATACAGTTTTTATTCGTTTTGCTGTCATTTTTGCTATACCTTCGATGTGTAGGTATTATGCTCCATATAAAGATTTCTACTACCATCATTCTGTCTTTTGTTTTTGATTGTTTCTTATCATTAATTTATACTCGGAAGATAGAGTTTGTTCATTTTTGGAGATGATATTATTGTGTCATAGTCAGAATTCTTTCTTGGTTTATTTTAAGAACCGAAGTCATCTCATGTCCGTCTTGTTTATTATTGTGCATTTGTTTTTGTTGTTGCTGTTTGTAATAACTAGCCACTAAGGACAAACATCAGGATGCGGTCATACTTTTGTTAGCAATTTGTACATCTAATGTATGTCTGAATCCTTATCTGGTGTTATGTAATTCATGACCGTCTTCGAAAGTGGCGGCAGTACTAGTATGGTTTGTTGACATGGGATTAGTTCTACATAGTGGCTTCATCACATTGCAAGAGATACACACACTCCATAAAAGACGCATTGATTTATACAGACTTGAGAAAAAACAGTATATTCTTAGAATATTTTGGGTTAGACCAAGTATGTTAAATTCATTGAACTTATTAATAACGAAAAGAAAAATATCATTAGAAATTTAGGAACTTATACTCATAATGAGTTGGTTTTTTTTTGTTAAGAAACTCTGTGTAATTATGTCAATGACTGAATACTAGAAAGTAGAGCACATTTTATTTGATGTCATTATATGTTTGAAACATAATGACCTTTTCCATATATATATAAATGCATGTACGAATAATTTTATTGTACTAATATTGCAACTGTTAAACAGTTATGCATTGTAACTTAATATACGTAAAATGCATAGCTAATTATCATAAGAAATTTATATAAATATAGCAGCGTAATTAGCATTTATATGATTTAAATTAACAATTAATTTAATTCTGTCACACTGTCTGTTTACACTTAATCATTATAATATCCTCATGAAAGGGATGAATAAACGTGTCTATCTATGTCGCCACACGTGACACACTGAATAGAGTAAGTGTTCAGACCGTTACTGTATTCTGTTACTCAAGAGGAGTTTCGAAGGTCGTGAAGTAATTAATGATATACCGCAAGTTGTGTCGGGAGATTATAGTAAGCACTATCTTGCACTGAAAAAGCAATTTGTTAAAAATTCTTAACCAAGTCTACGTCAATAGAATATCCATTTAAATGCAAATGTATTTCATAAAACGTCGGCTAGAAGCCACCCACGTAATTGTCATGGGGCATACACTTATTTTGTAAACTCGTATGCAATCAGTACCAACATTTTTTCTCAGTCGATGTTACATTCATTTACGTGACTGTATAATGTAGTGTGATACAAAAAGTCTGTTCTAGAATGGAATAGCAACAAACGCATAGACTTTGATTTTTGTTTTAGTTTTTTTTTCTTTATGAAATGGATAGTTCAATAATTTTGGTAGACCATAACGTCTGACATTCTCGGGGCTCTTGGGTTCGTATCCTCAGCGGGGCACGTATTGTTTCCATGATTTGATGGGAAATTTAATTCTCCACATTTGGTCATTAATATGGTGACATCGGCAGGTTTTTTATGGAAAACTTGTAATGTGTAGCTGAAATACTGTTTGTAAACCCCGAAAACTAATATTCAAAGAAATTTTATTTACTTTAATATCGGCTAGTGGTGTATCTTATCAAATTGAATGTGATCGTGGAAGAAACACAACTACTTCATTAACTACACATCTAATAGTACTCGCGGTAAATGATTACAATTATGATAAATCCAACTTTAGTTCTGGCTAACTCTGTTAAACATAAACCATATGTCTTGTCTGAATATGCAAGCCAACATATTTACTGATATCGGTTAGCGCCTTATGTCATTAACTTCTTTACATGTATTGCATTTTCGTTTACGAACAAATGAGATGCATTTCCGCAAAACAACATCGTTGAAAGATAGGCAAACATTAAATTAATGCATGAGAAGTGGAATCTGCTGTTATCGTTAGATCCCGGATATCCATTTTTAGATAACGCTTAAGAGTATGCGTATCAGTGATTGGTGGTGACATGTAAACAATGCATTAACTCGATCTAATACTTCTACCATATGGCGTATGTACGTAATTTATTTCCATAACCACCGTTATTTAGTACTTATGTTGTACAAGCGCCGCCGTGGGAATACCTGATTATCCAAAATATAGTTAATATGATATGCTAACTCAGATAGCTTTTTAGCAAGAATTTGGTCGTCAATTAGTCGGCGATTTATGCGTTAGTATCTAATCTCTAGAAAATGAGAGTCGAACATCCTCATTTTGTCCACTTTCTTTGAGAGCATTGGTCAGTAATTGCATTTAGTCAGACATAGACTTATCCAGACATTGTCTATAATTTCTTATTTATTCCCTTGGATGCTTGTCAGACGGTACCATCTAGTGATTGTCGTGTGTGGGATCAATCATTCCAAGACGAACACGTCTGTCATACATCAGACAAATAAATGAAATAGACTTAATAAACAAGAAACGCTGCAGTGCCACGATACCAGGTTTTTCAAGGCTTTAATACCACAGTACTTTAGAATTCTTCGCTAAGGCTGCATCAGTGGTTCAGTTTCCAGTGCTACTAATAATTAACATAGACCTTAAACCTACAGACATAGACTACAACCCCAAGCTTGGTTTCCATGTAAGCTACCTTCACACATGATTCATCAATTTATTTAAAGGAAACTGATTTTCTATTTTTAGAAACAGCGACCATGACCAAACTGACACCAAATACAATTCCAAGCTAAGCTTTCATGCAAGGTTGTTAAATACCCAGTTGAGTCAAGATTAGTCATTCCAAACTAAAGTAATTGACCGAAAACTGATTTCTATATTTAGTAACAATGACATTGACCCTACTGGCTCCTGATTCAATACAAAAGCATTGACTGGATTTAAGCTATCAAGACACACAATTTCATCGCAACATCTCAATCCTTACTTACGTTATTGACCATAAACTGATTTTCTATTTTTAGTAACAATGACATTGACCTTACTAGATCTAGATGCAATTCAAAAGCATAGACTGCATGTAAGCTACCTACACACAAAAATTCATCGCAATATCTTTATCCTTGATTAAGTTATTCAATGAAAACTGATTTTCTATTTTTAGTAACAGTGACCTTGACCTGGACCCACAGACCCCAAATACAATCCCAGGCTATGTTTTTATTCAATGATCCTACATACCAAGTTTGGTCAAGGTTGCTCAATCAGAACTTAAGTTATTAACCGGACACCGCCTGTTTGACGCCCGCCCGCCCGCCGGCCCGCCGGCCCGCCATTTTCGGCATTCTAATAAGCATGTTTCACTTTGTGAAAACCTGATTAAAAACGCACCGGTCGAACAATGATAATTTTGCAGAGATGCTTTATAAAGAGCATGTTTAATGTGAGTACTTGTAGATAATTCGCGAAAACACAAATAATGTGTAGGGTTGGAAACACTAACTGATTTTTACTGACCAAAACAAATATTTTGTTTCATTCGTACAAAAAATACATTACTCGGCGCAACTATTCATATTCATCTACTACATGTATAATGCAAGTATACGGAGTCACCAAATGTTTATGGACCAAGGATCTAAAACAAATTTCACATGAAAATTTTAAGTAATATGTCTGACAGCATATAAAGTAATATACAGTGGCATGTTTCGATGGAGTTTAATTATCTATATTGTTCGTATATTTTACTTAAAAACAAATTCAGGTTAGCATTTTTGTAGCATCTGCACCAAATACTGTAACTGTTTAGTGTAAAGGAACGTTCGGTGTTCATAAAAAAATGCCTTATATACTTTAATCGGTCCGTATTGAATAAGAAATAAATGATTATTGTTCATAAGGGGGACTTAGCAAAAGAAAGTCTCAGAGCAATGATAAATACATAAATATGTATGAGGTATTTTAAACATGTATACAGATACATAAAATAGAACGTTTTATTTGTCAAATATCCGTCGTAATCATTGTACATATAAAACAATCGTTATATCAATAATTTTTTATCTCATATCTAATTTTGATATACTATATCATTGCAAACACTAAGTTTTATCGCCGATTTTGCAGTAATGTACTGACATAGTGATAAATGTGTATTTTGGACAGATGGTCATGAATAACTAAACATCAGTTTATAGTACTAGATAAGTACTCTGTTCAAGTTGTAAAACCTTGAGCGACCAATATGTTTTTGGATTTAGAAAATTTTCTTATGGCGACCACTTATTTTTCAACATCGAGTGGGGGGGGGGGGGGCTCTGAGATTGAGTGGTTATGGTATCTGACTAGTAATCACTAACCCCTCTTCACTGTGAGTTAGAATACCAACCAAGATAAAATTCCACAAACGAAGAAGCTGTCCAGTTAGCATACGGAAGCGTTAAAGCTTGAAGGGTCGCCACATGAACATGACTGTTGATGTGACGGTATTGTCATGTGAGAAAGGATCTGTTGTCCATGATGTTCACTTTATTTCAACTTCGTTATCTGACAAACTTTCCATTACGACTGTCCTAAAGGGAAGATTTACTTAAATGGAAATTACAATCATTAGCATGATATAACATTCGCAGTTATTTGATTCAAGGCCAATCGTCTGTTCAATATATGATGACATCGTAAATCTTCTCTGATTGTATAAAATGGAAAGCTACGCATACGGAAACATTATTCTTGAATGCCGATTTTTATGGAAGAAGCATTGCAATGACGTCACATAAATATGTCAACTCTTGATCTCTGTAAATAATTATATTGCACTAGTTGATTTGCCCATTCCAGTTACGACATTTAAAGAATAAAAAAACCGGATTCACAGAAAAAATAAAGAACAACCAATTTCAGTTTTCTAAAACAAACCTTCTCCATAAGCCACCATATTAATTTTGTCGAACATTCTAATTGCTTTACGATGCTTATTAACAAATATACGATACCATAATAGAAATCGAACAGTTACAAAATAATATCAACCTGGAACAAAATATCTGGTCAATATTTGGGAGACCAGACTTCAACGGCTTTCTTTGAAATTACGACGTACGAGTCATCCCCAAATAATTTCATCTGTAGACATTTTAGGGTCGGCGCCGAATAACAGCGCCTGTTGGGTTACAATTGCACACACGATCAATTTTCCAGACCAAACCATACCAAAAATATCCAAATAGCGTGTTGAATTTTCAGAAATCGTCAATTTGTCAGCATGTTTATTTACAAAGACAAGTCTACAACTGTTACCTGGAAGTGACACACAGTAATGTCACATGTGCACGTATACGGAACATCGAGAGAATCGTTATTACTTAAATCAATACAATCATGTATATTGTTCTAGGGTCACGTAGTCGGTATATCCCATGAAAATCTTTGAACAAGATGCCAGATGCCAATGTAATCTGTACTCACTTGAGAAAGACACTTTTAGTTGTACAATGTTTTAGATAGCGTGATGTTTACCTAAAAGAATTCATTGGGTGATATAACAGTATATCTAAATGTAACGATGTGCAAATTCAGTGATATGTTATGATAACTTTTTATGTAAATACAGTGTTAATACTTGTCTAATTCTGGACAAAACGCAATTCATGTTGTTCAAAATGTTCTTTATTCATAAATAAAAGTATCTTAACATTATACAGATGTTCAGTTCAGGAACGACTTCTGGTTATTATCACGTAAAAAGCAACTCTGGTAAAAAGATCGACGGTTTTTCACGGCAGGTTACTCCCTTCCATAAAAATGGTAAAGTGAACCGGTTGCCTCATATTTATTGAAAACTTGTTGAAAAAAACGGCATTAAACCCAAATGAATAAATGTTCTTGTAGCATAAACCAGATAGTTTAAAATAATACGTCTGTAATCTTATTTTAAATGTGTTGGTGCGGCTTTGTTTTGAAAACCATTTTACGACAATCTGTTTTCTGCTGTATTGTTTTTTAAACCATCAATGTGTCCTGTCTCTAGCATAATGATACAAATAATTTGCGTTAGGTTTGCAAAAATAGACATGTTTAAGATAACTAGACCAAATAAATATTGTTGACAGTTCTTTTCATTTATTTGATTTCTAAACGTACCATACCTTTTGTACTTCGGAGAGTTAATAGTTGCATCAATATATGAAGTAGGAATATTTAGGGACGAATCGTCCCTCCCTAAATATGTATACTTCATATTTTGATGCAACTATAAACTCTATGTTCGGCGCTAAAAAGGCGTCGATAGGGCAACCAGAAACACGACCATTTGTTGCCTGCCCATTAATTTGGACATCCAGACTTTCATCGCAAATATATAACTACAATACATATTCCTTTGCATGTCAACCATGTCTTGACAATAACGAACGACACAAACTTTGACGATCAATTATTGAAGAAATAGCAATAACTGCTTGTTGTCGGAACATGGTTACTGAAGTTTCAGACAAAGCAAGGTGGATCAATGTAGGATATAATTATGAATGTAAATGTGATGTATCTTATCGCTGCAATATAATCTGCCATTAAAGTATATATAGCTATGCCTGACACTCCTATTATCGGCAGAATGATCGTTTGTATGTATATGAATCTAAATCTAAATATTGAATGCAAATTTTATAAGAAACTATAAATAGAAATGAAAGGGAGATAAAACTCGGAAATTAGAAATCAACACAATCAGATATCATAAATCTTTAATCAGGAATAGTTGTCCTCTTTTCTCAAAGTCAAATACATTGTTTTTCTTTTTTGTGAAAGCTTTATTACATATTCATGTGGGAAAGGGTCCTGTTTATATGTAGACTATGGTTTTCTATACAAAGCTATCTTGGTTAGATTTCTGGTCGCAGCAAGTCATGCCCATCTATGAAACGTTGACAAAAATATCGATGTCCATCCATACGTTTGAGAAGTTATCAGCTCCTTGTGAAAGAGAAGAAAGTTAGTAATGGTTAGAATACGGTCGTGGAAAACTATAATAACTGTAATATCGTTAATAAAGCATTAAACCCACTGAAACATTTCTTCTCTTGAGATCACATCAACATTAGAAATGAGTATTCTGTTTAAAAGTGTCGTACTGTTGAAGTTTTACTGTATAGTACTTTATCTATAAATTACCCAGGATACCACCCACTTGGTTTCAAACCTTATTATATGTTATTGTGTCAATTTATATACTAGTTGAGTTACTAACATTTGATCATTTCTATGTACCATAATTGTTCAATGTTTAATGACTACCAAAGGGAATACATAAATATGTTGATTCTCCTCTCTGTTTATATGATTCGATTTTAAATGGGATTGCAATAATTGTATCGAGTTAAATTTGATCTTCTTTATTTTTTTACAAATCCCAAAACAACGTGTACTTGCTTCTTTTCTTAACAAAACAAAACGATGTTTTACAACTAATATTAACTTGTTACATTACAAGTACCAGTTTCTTTTTAATATTTTCGGGCACTTTGGTTTTGAGATCAAAATAACATTCAGTGTGACCTTCGGTGCTATTAATGCACACTATGACTTTTATCATATCCTTTTACGGAATATTCATCAATATGTGATAAATCATTCGAACGAATGTCTCCAAACTTACAGAATTAGATTTGTATGAACAAGTTGAAAAGCTTCTAAAAGAATCAAAATGGAAACAGATTCTCGAGAGAACTTTTCTTGTCAATGCTTATCAACGACTGGTGGTTACTTGGACTTCATATAGTTCACTTTTTACTTTCTTTTTTATCTCTTTTGGACATTTGCAATAATGCGACTTGAGTAACTTTACATCAGATTCTGTCATTCAGGGACTATTTTTATATAGTACATTTTTATATTGTTTTCCTATACTTCAGGGGGCTTTGAATATTTTTTATTGATTGTCATTTATAGACAAAGAAACGCTTTGAGTGCTTAATAAACGGCTTTCGATGCTCATAATAATATAAAATTGGCACACAACATAGGAAAGGGGTGCACCATAATTACGACCAATTTAATTTTGTAAGTACGGAAAGCGGTTGGTGAAATGACCAAATGAAAATAACACATAACATAACTCACATTTAGCGTAACTTTGTTGTTGACAGTTATGGTCAGTAATTGAATTGAGCTGTAGCGTTGATTAAATGCGAAATGGTTTCCTACTGTCCATTAATAATAGGTCAGGACACAGTTATTACATCAAATCATGGAAAGTACAATCGTGACATTTCCAACGTACTATTAACATCCAATTAGCCCGTCCCTCTCCGCTGGTAGACCGTTAGTGCTACTGTCCTCGAGTTCATGACATGTTCCCTGTAGATATTAGACTAAAGAGTGGTGTTTAAGTCCATTAGTTCTCCAGTTGAAAAATGAAGTGTCCACTGGTATATCACTGAAATACTGTCGAGAACTGGCTTCAACAGGCGTTTATTTCTTCTGAACAATCTGGTACACTATCAGTTAAAACAAAATTACATAAATTTTTACAGTTGAAGAAAGTTTATGTCTCATTTATATTGATATTTAGCTAATCTGACTTACCTAATTTTTAAAAGGTCAATACATATATACATTATTGAAGTACTAAAATTTTTGTTACAATTCACGCAACGCTTGTTAACAAAGATAACATTAACATATTCCTCATTAAGAACAAGTGCAAGGGAACGGACAGAAAAGAAACAAAGAGAAACTATACTATGAGCTTAGAATGTTGTCGACACGAGCATTACTACCCTGAATGATGGAATATTTGCTGTAGACTTTGTGAAATTAAGTTAGTGTATATTTCCTGTGCCTCGGTGTTTGTAGTAATCTGATTTCAATAATTTAGCGCACTTAACATGATGTCAGTCAAACGAATCGCTCTTTTATAACACTCATTGATCTTTCTCGCATCCTCGGGATATCTGTAAGAAAAATGGATATTTAGTAGTTTCACCTATAGCACATACATTTACATATACATGTATCCTCTCCAAAGCAATACCCACTGGCAGTGGCAAAATAATGCTGCTGTTGACAGGTTGTTGCTCTAGGAAAGTTAAATAAATATTGAAATCATGGCGTGGGAAAAATCATGCTGTTGTTGAAGAGAGGTTGTTGCTCAAGAGAGGCCGCTTTGGAGAGGTTGTACGGTCTTGATGACTGCATAATTGATGTTTGTGTTGAAAGAATAGTGATTAACTACAAGAGGACACAGAATGGCCTTCTATGTATTTTGTGACCTATGTCTCGAGGAAGCTTTAGTTTTGATATTTCTTTGAATCCATAGTTTGAACATGCTGTTTTGTTGAATTCCACTGTGAATCTTTCTTTAATTGTTTGTAAATCTACATGCTGTGTTTGGTAATTATTTCTGAATCGAGACTTCAGGTCGCTATTTCTTCGCAATCAGTACGGATATTACTTTGTGTGTTGTGTTTCCATATTGTTTTGTTCTTCCCACAAGTACTAATCTATCACGTGTAAATTAGAATCAAAATTAAGTACCAAAAGCGGAAATGATGCAAACCACGAACATTTTAAAAGACTATTGAAGTTGATTTTACGATTGTACATGGATTTCTCGCCAACAATAACATTAGTTGTAGTATAGAATGGCAATGATATTGGCATCAAGGTTAATGAGATAATATGAAAAGTGTATCCGTCATTTCTCTAAGATTACACGTATATAATAACTTCGGGACATATAGTGTATAGGAGTTTACTACAGCGTCGTGATGGTAGGTTTTGCTAGAAATGACTCGATTGTCTTTCCCCTTAAACACATGGCTTCAAATGTCGAACATGAATCTTTATGTATCATAAGAGTCACATTATAATTTACGAAGAATCCCTTTATATAAAGTTGAAGTCTTATATCATAACTCATGTTGTAATGGCGATTTTAATGGTTTGTTAAATGGCGCATCTAGTTGACAGTTGATATTAAGTTAACGCTTACTTTATTATTAATCAGTTAGTATGTCTTCAGTTCTTATCACAACCCATGTCTACCTTAAAGCAAACTGTGGCGTGACTGTTTTTATTTGTGAAAGCAAAAATATCACCTAACAGGACATGTCATGACAGCAAAACGCACACAGAACATAACATGGCAATCAAACAGTATAGACAAAGTTTGATATGGCAGGACATGACGGGACATGGCCGGACATTATACGACACGACGGGACATGTCAAGACAATATACGACACGACGGGACATGGCAGAACATTATACGACACGACAGTACATGGCAGAACATTATACGACACGATAGGACGTGACAGGACATTATACGACACGACAGTACATGGCAGGACAATATACGACACGACGGGACATGGCAAGACAATATATGACACGACAGGACATTGCAGAACATTATACGACACGACAGTACATGACAGGACATTATACGACACGACAGGACATGGCAGAACATTATACGACACGACAGTACATGGCAGAACATTATACGACACTACAGTACGTGACAGGACATTATACGACACGACAGTACATGGCAGGACATTATACGACACGACAGTACATGGCAGGACATTATACGACACGACAGTACATGGCAGGACAATATACGACACGACGGGACATGGCAAGACATTATACGACACGACAGTACATGGCAGGACATTATGCGACACGACAGTACATGGCAGGACATTAATATACGACACGACAGTACATGGCAGGACATTATACGACACGACAGTACATGGCAGGACATTATACGACACTACAGTACATGACAGGACATTATACGACACGACAGTACATGACAGGACATTATACGACACTACAGTACGTGACAGGACAATATACGACACGACAGTACATGGCAGGACATTATACGACACGACAGTACATGGCAGGACATTATACGACACGACAGTACATGGCAGGACATTATACGACACGACAGTACATGGCAGAACATTATACGACACGACAGTACATGGCAGGACAATATACGACACGACGGGACATGGCAAGACAATCTACGACACGACAGGACATTGCAGAACATTATACGACACGACAGTACATGAGAGGACATTATACGACAGGACATGGCAGAACATTATACGACACGACAGTACATGGCAGAACATTATACGACACTACAGTACGTGACAGGACATTATACGACACGACAGCACATGGCAGGACATTATACGACACGACAGTACATGGCAGGACATTATACGACACGACAGTACATGGCAGGACAATATACGACACGACGGGACATGGCAAGACATTATACGACACGACAGTACATGGCAGGACATTATGCGACACGACAGTACATGGCAGGACATTAATATACGACACGACAGTACATGGCAGGACATTATACGACACGACAGTACATGGCAGGACATTATACGACACTACAGTACATGACAGGACATTATACGACACGACAGTACATGACAGGACATTATACGACACTACAGTACGTGACAGGACAATATACGACACGACAGTACATGGCAGGACATTATACGACACGACAGTACATGGCAGGACATTATACGACACGACAGTACATGGCAGGACATTATACGACACGACAGTACATGGCAGGACATTATACGACACTACAGGACATGACAGGACATTATACGACACGACAGTACATGACAGGACATTATACGACACTACAGTACGTGACAGGACAATATACGACACGACAGTACATGGCAGGACATTATACGACACGACAGTACATGGCAGGACATTATACGACACGACAGTACATGGCAGGACATTATACGACACGACAGTACATGGCAGAACATTATACGACACGACAGTACATGGCAGGACAATATACGACACGACGGGACATGGCAAGACAATCTACGACACGACAGGACATTGCAGAACATTATACGACACGACAGTACATGACAGGACATTATACGACAGGACATGGCAGAACATTATACGACACGACAGTACATGGCAGAACATTATACGACACTACAGTACGTGACAGGACATTATACGAAACGACAGCACATGGCAGGACATTATACGACACGACAGTACATGGCAGGACATTATACGACACGACAGTACATGGCAGGACAATATACGACACGACGGGACATGGCAAGACATTATACGACACGACAGTACATGGCAGGACATTATGCGACACGACAGTACATGGCAGGACATTAATATACGACACGACAGTACATGGCAGGACATTATACGACACGACAGTACATGGCAGGACATTATACGACACTACAGTACATGACAGGACATTATACGACACGACAGTACATGACAGGACATTATACGACACTATAGTACGTGACAGGACAATATACGACACGACAGTACATGGCAGGACATTATACGACACGACAGTACATGGCAGGACATTATACGACACGACAGTACATGGCAGGACATTATACGACACGACAGTACATGGCAGAACATTATACGACACGACAGTACATGGCAGGACATTATACGACACGACGGGACATGTCAAGACAATATACGACACGACGGGACATGGCAGACCATTATACGACACGACAGTACATGGCAGAACATTATACGACACGACAGTACGTGACAGGACATTATACGACACTACAGTACATGGCAGGACATTATACGACACGACAGTACGTGACAGGACATTATGCGACACGACAGTACATGGCAGGACATTATACGACACTACAGTACGTGACAGGACATTATACGACACTACAGTACATGGCAGGACATTACACGACACTACAGTACGTGACAGGACATTATACGACACTACAGTACATGGCAGGACATTATACGACACAACAGTACATGGCAGGACATTATACGACACGACAGTACGTGGCAGGACATTATGCGAAACGACAGTACATGGCAGGACATTATACGACACTACAGTACATGACAGGACATTATACGACACTTCAGTACATGACAGGACATTATACGACACTACAGTACGTGACAGGACATTATACGACACTACAGTACGTGACAGGATATTATACGACACGACAGTACATGGCAGGACATTATACGACACGACAGTACATGGCAGGACATTATGCGACACTACAGTACGTGACAGGACATTATACGACACGACAGTACATGGCAGGACATTATACGACACGACGGGACATGTCAAGACAATATACGACACGACGGGACATGGCAGACCATTATACGACACGACAGTACATGGCAGAACATTATACGACACGACAGTACGTGGCAGGACATTATACGACACTACAGTACATGGCAGGACATTATACGACACGACAGTACGTGACAGGACATTATGCGACACGACAGTACATGGCAGGACATTATACGACACTACAGTACGTGACAGGACATTATACGACACGACAGTACATGGCAGGACATTACACGACACTACAGTACGTGACAGGACATTATACGACACTACAGTACATGGCAGGACATTATACGACACTACAGTACATGGCAGGACATTACACGACACTACAGTACGTGACAGGACATTATACGACACTACAGTACATGGCAGGACATTATACGACACTACAGTACATGGCAGGACATTATACGACACGACAGTACGTGACAGGACATTATGCGACACGACAGTACATGGCAGGACATTATACGACACTACAGTACATGACAGGACATTATACGACACTTCAGTACATGACAGGACATTATACGACACTACAGTACGTGACAGGACATTATACGACACTACAGTACGTGACAGGATATTATACGACACGACAGTACATGGCAGGACATTATACGACACGACAGTACATGGCAGGACATTATGCGACACTACAGTACGTGACAGGACATTATACGACACGACAGTACATGGCAGGACATTATACGACACGACGGGACATGTCAAGACAATATACGACACGACGGGACATGGCAGACCATTATACGACACGACAGTACATGGCAGAATATTATACGACACGACAGTACGTGACAGGACATTATACGACACTACAGTACATGGCAGGACATTATACGACACGACAGTACGTGACAGGACATTATGCGACACGACAGTACATGGCAGGACATTATACGACACTACAGTACATGACAGGACATTATACGACACTACAGTACATGACAGGACATTATACGACACTACAGTACGTGACAGGACATTATACGACACTACAGTACGTGACAGGATATTATACGACACGACAGTACATGGCAGGACATTATACGACACGACAGTACATGGCAGGACATTATGCGACACTACAGTACGTGACAGGACATTATACGACACGACAGTACATGGCAGGACATTATACGACACTACAGTACGTGACAGGACATTATGCGACACTACAGTACGTGACAGGACATTATACGACACGACAGTACATGGCAGGACATTATACGACACGACAGTACATGGCAGAACATTATACGACACGACAGGACATGGCAGGACATTATATGATATGGCAGGACATGACGGTACAAGACATGATATGATATGACAGGACATGACATGACAGGACATGACGGGACGAGACGGAAAAGACAGTACGGATCAGAACAGAATAGTTATTTTTTTACGTAAGCATAACTCTCATCGCCTACCAGTATCTTATATAAACACATAAATGCAACAAATGGTGAAATACAGGTGCATTTAGAGGGAAAAAAGAAACATAAAAGTTCATAACATAGCACATGTATATTTTATATTAATTATAATGTAAGGGCAAACAATCAATAGGAAAGAAAGATTAGATTATAAAAAATACCATAATTATCAAATTGAGTTCCACATGAGTTTTCGCCATGCCTTTTGGAGTTGAGAGTAGCTTTATACATGTATTTGTCAAACCTCTCATACAACCCCTTTCTATTCGGCGAATTGTAAAATGAGTATTCAATTGTCCTTTACAAAATGGATGTCCATCGTCTAACTCTTTCATTTTGGTATGATAGAGTGACTAGGTGTTTCCGTGGTTTGACATTGTCTGAATTTCAAAGTTCGATGGTACTTCAAGCTGCCTCCGGTGTTTCGCCGATTCTCACAAAACAATCAGTTACTTCGTCTGATATTCAGTTACATCTTCAACTTACGCACTTTATGAAGACATGTATCACCTAGGTTAACCGTTGGGTATAAAAGATATATGATTACTTTGTCTGGGGTAGTCAAATGAATATACACGACCACGAATACGATCACAATAAGTCTATACGACTCGTATCGTATGCTCTGTAACGTATATAAACGAATCTGGGTAGAATAATGATACATGCACATAGATGCATCAGAACAAACTCTGCGAATGTTCCGGGAAAGGAACACAACATGACAAGACTGTGCTTTCATAGCAGACATACAAGTATACTGTTCACGATCGAACGGAATTAAGTTTTTTTCAGACACACAGATTGGATAACTAAGCTAGCATTGCAAAACATTAAGACGATGCAAATTAATATTGTCTCAGCTGTCATATTTTTCAAAGTTACTGTTTCTCTGTCTAGCGCCAACTGATTGTATTAATTTAGATGCAAATGTACTTAGGGGTCCAGACGACTAATTTACCTTTCAGAAGTGTAAGCTTACATCATCCACTGTATTTTTGTATCATATAGACTCGAACAATTTTGTCGACTTACCCCACAGATGTGCATTTCGTGTTATATCTTAATGGGTTTATTTGTAATCAAATCAGGATCAATCAACATTAAACACTTAAGTACTGTCAGCATATCATTTGAATGAATTACTACCTTCAATACTTGCAGCCGTGTTTCGGTTATCGTCGGTTTATATTTATACCGCATCGGAATAAATATATGACTTGAAATGAATCGGAATCGTATTGTAAAATAGTTGGTAATAATCTCCTAAGTTATTAGTTCAGAGTCATGCTACATGGTTTATTAGTTGCGCAAGTAAAGCAGAACAAAACAAGTGCTTTTATGCAAACATCTGACACAACAAGAAAACAGACCGGAAAGAGATTGAAACATATTTTAGTACTATAGCCTTTTGACAAAAACTGTTGATTTACCTCCATATCTGGAGAGGTTGCGGGCCCTTGTGGAAGGGTAAGTTAGTACTAGTTTCAATACAGTACATGAAAAATGGTTAGGTGAACCGGTCACCACATATAACTGAACCTTGTTGAAAAACTGCGTTAAACCCACTACATATGTAATATACTAGTAGCTCTTTGCTTCATTAAGATTTGTGGTCGTTGTTTAAAAGATAATTACCGGGAAAAGTGACATCAATGAGATACACAGAAGAAGTTATTTAGTTCACAGCCTGTCATCACGCTATAGAAAAGCATTGGACAAGACAACGAGATAATGAGTAGTCCATTAAATCCTATACATATGTCCCGTAGTAA
This sequence comes from Lutraria lutraria, assembly GCA_964023205.1. Taxonomy (NCBI): domain Eukaryota; kingdom Metazoa; phylum Mollusca; class Bivalvia; order Venerida; family Mactridae; genus Lutraria; species Lutraria lutraria. The sequence goes on from OZ026838.1 coordinate 19,730,821, forward strand.
TCATGTACGTAGAATCAGAGAGAAATCCCGGATACATTTTCCAGATATACCCATTGACCTTGTTGCCAACATCATTGTCATTCATTACTCCAACTGGTGATATTGTCATCGAGAAGTTCATGTTTCATGTCAACGATACATTTCTATTGACAAGGGATCACGACGTCATAAACACAGCTCATAAAGTAAACAACATCATAGATGGAAGGCTAATACCTTAATTATACAAAAACAAGAGAGTCAAAAAATAGGGGAGAGTTAGAGAATTAATCAGTCATGTAAAAACTTTGCCTTTTTGCGTAGGATGTGTTTTTTTGCCCAAGGTTTATTATCATAGCTGACTTTCTTAACAGCATGCTTTGTGACAATGATGAAAAAACAACAAGTCAGTGAATTACCAGTTTTTCTCTCTTCTGTAATAACAAAAACATAATTACAGAGGTAACTTTAAAAATGTTGGTTTTTAGTTATGAACCCAGCCATTAAAAAGGTAAACCAAAAATATATATCTGTATTTAGCGATTTAAACCAAACCAAAAATCCGACTGCTTACCTAGCCTTTGTCGCAATATGTTGGATTGCTAATTGAATCTTGCTTTAAAAGGTATAATGACCATATTAATTACATAAATACGGTTTGTTTTAGAAATTCGGTATAGAAAGTAAAATAAATTCCAATTAAAGGACGAATTTGAAATGTTCGTGGTTGGCATCATCCCCGTTTTTGCTCCGTGATTATGATAAAATTGTACACGTAACAGGTTATGTACTTTTTTGGAAAAAACAAAACAATTAGGAAGTGCAACGGACAAACATTATATCCGCATTGCGTGCGAAGACATAGCAAAAATTAAAACTCGATTCAGAAATAATTGTCAAACACAGGATGTAGATAATGGATTTACAAAAACTTACAAACAGAAAAAATACTGTGGAAAACAACAAAACAATACGCTCATATTAAGGATTCAAGGAAATATCAAAATAAAGCTTCCTGGAGACAGGGGTCACAAGATACATTGAGGATCATTATCTTGTTAAATGCTTTTTTACATGACTCATATATTTTTGTTTTTCAAAGCAAACAGCAATCAGAAAAATGCTTCAGTAAAATACGTGCGTCATGATGGTATCTTTCCAGTACTTTTTCATGACAAAATAGCAATCAGAAAAGTGTTTTTATTAAAACATATGGTTTGTGATATTGGTAAGACTATTCAACGAACCTATTCAGCCACCAGATATCTCGAAGAATAAGATCAATGTTTCTTATAAAAGAGCTATCAGTTTGATTGACATCATGCTTAAGAGCACTAGACTGTTGAAATCAAATTATTGAAAATATCAGGCCGTAGGAAATACACACTAACTCAATTTTCAGTGTTAAGGAGCAATTTTATTCTTCATGGAGGTTTTACTCGTGCTGACAACATTTTGAGCTTACGAAGTTGTTCATCTTATATATTCTCTGTTTCATTCCCTTTCCATCCTGGCATATTGGTTGCTTCAGTATTCAGAAATATATTTTTGGGACTTTTTCTTTCGTCGAAGAACAGAATACCTTAAGTTTTGCGCCTAAGGTATTTGGAACAAAGTAACATACGAATACATTGGATGTATGATTATATGAATCCGACCTGAAATCGTTTATGAACCTATCTCTGGTCATTCCATTTACATTTTGAATGTGATTTTTGTTTAATTGAATGTGTACTTGGTTGGGTTTTGATGTTTTTAAATGAGCTTTTGGGGGGGGGGGGAGTAGTAATGGGCGGTACCCTGGGGACCAAATCAACGTTATTGGTCCCCAGAAGTTTTCAAAATTGTGACAAATTGGGACAATTGGTCCCCAGAAGTTTTCAAAATTGTGACAAATTGGGACAATTGGTCCCCAGAAGTTTTCAAAATTGTGACAAATTGGGACAAATTGGAAATCAATGTTGTACCCCAAAATAGTATGAATTGGATTTTAGGAATGTTCTGGGTACTGTGTGTGTGTGTGTATAGACTAAGACAATGAGAGAATTTTCTTTCGAAAAGACATGGTGGCCCTGAAAAGGGCCGTTGGTGGTCCTGAAAAGGACCGTTGGTTTCTACATAGTTGTTAGTCGGATCTTCATTTCTTTATTTCTTTACCATACTTGCCCCGAGGTTGTTTCTCAAGATCATGTTTTCGTTTCTTCGTTTCTGTCATCTCCGGTTTCTTTTTGTCATGCTCCGGTTTCTTTTTCTCATGCTCATGTTTTCGTTTCTTTGAATCATACATAAACTGTACAGGTACAATCATTTCTTGTGGCTTAAACCGTACTTCTTGATTTTTCATGAGTCTGACCATCTCTTGCATGACTTGATTCATCTGTACCATTTCTTCCTTGATACCTTGTAGAACAGACAATCCCGTTGTAGGCTTTGTATCACCCGTTGTATTAGACTGTGTTTTCGCCATAGGGGGCTGTGTATTCGCCATAGGGGGCTGTGTATTCGTCATAGTGGGTTGTACATCTACCATAGGCTGTATAGGTTGTGTATTCGTCATAGTGGGTTGTACATCTACCATAGACTGTACATCTACCATGGGTTGTATTGGCTGTACATCTACCATGGGGGGCTGTACATCTACCATGGACTGTTGACTGTATTGGCTGTACAGTGGTTGACTGTATTGGCTGTACTGTGGCTGCCTATACTGTAGTTGACCGTACTTTGGCTGGTTGTACTTCTGTTGGTTGTAATGCATACCCGCATTCGGGTCTATCAACTCAGATGATTCTAGTGCTTCTCTCAATACATCGTATGGCATGTTGAAGGACTCCATGCTAGATAATGAAAAAATAGTGTCTGCGCCGGGGGTATTTATACTTTTTGCCTGCACGCGCCAGTGTTCTATTAGGTCAAGGTCAATTGTGAGAAGTTTTTTTTGAATACGTGTGACACTTCAAGTTTTTTTTTTGAACAAGTGTGACACTTCAAGTTTTTTTTTGAACAAGTGTTTGACACGTCAATTGTGACACTTCAAGGTTATATTGTAGATATACTTTGTACACATTATACTATCACAGCAATTTGAATACTGTACACATTATACTATCACAGCAATTTGAATACTGTACACATTATACTATCACAGCAATTTGAATACTGTACACATTATACTATCACAGCAATTTGAATACTGTACACATTATACTATCACAGCAATTTGAACACTGTACACATTATACTATCACAGCAATTTGAATACTGTACACATTATACTATCACAGCAATTTGAATACTGTACACATTATACTATCACAGCAATTTGAACACTGTACACATTATACTATCACAGCAATTTGAACACTGTACACATTATACTATCACAGCAATTTGAATACTGTACACATTATACTATCACAGCAATTTGAACACTGTACACATTATACTATCACAGCAATTTGAATACTGTACACATTATACTATCACAGCAATTTGAACACTGTACACATTATACTATCACAGCAATTTGAACACTGTACACATTATACTATCACAGCAATTTGAATACTGTACACATTATACTATCACAGCAATTTGAACACTGTACACATTATACTATCACAGCAATTTGAACACTGTACACATTATACTATCACAGCAATTTGAATACTGTATACATTTGTTGAAAATGATGGTACACATCATACTATCACTTATATTTGTGGGGGAAATACTTTGTACTTCATACAATCACAGCACTTTGAATACATTTGTTGAAAATGATTGTACACATCATACTATCACTTATATTTGTAGGAAATGTTTATAGAAAACTTACCTCACACCGTATATTTGTATTTGGTGTTATCAGATAGGACTGTAAATATAGTAGGAATATTGACAATATGAGAGTGATTCTTTCTGAATTGTATGGGGGCCCTGAAAAGGGCCGTTGGTGGTCCTGAAAAGGACCGTTGGTGCTTGTATGGGAATTAATGGCGTTGACCGCATCTCCCCATACAAGCGGGACACCACTTGTCCCATTTCTGGACATCCTTGGGGTCCGGTGTGGGTTGATAGAGGTTCGAAGGAACCTCTATTAACTCATCTTCCCAGTTCTCTGGGGTTGATTCTTGAGGGGTATCCCCCCAGTCCTCTTCCCCAGAGCTGACCACGACCTCCTCTACAAACTGCTTTCCCTCTCTCAGGGTCTTGACCTCCAACCTCAACTCTTCCAACTGCATCTCCAGTTGTTCAATATACCGCCCTAAGGCAGCATATTTTCTCTTAATAATATTGACTGTACGTTGAGACATCTTGATACAGAATGAAATTAGATCAAGGCAAGGTCACTCACTGACTATGATACAAGGACTCTGATTGGTCCATTTTAACGGTATTTCATTGGTCCATTTTAACGGTATTTCATTGGTCCATTTTAACGGTATTTCATTGGTCTATTTTACTGGCATTTCATTGGTCTGTTCTAGGTCAGTGTTTTTCTCATGTTCCATAGCTCATTTATGTTTCATGATTCAACATGGGCAACTGCTTGAAAAGTTCTTCTGATGAACCTGATGAGTTACAAGAAGATGTTTGGGTGGTCAAGATGGGTAATTTGTACCCAGACTTGTCTGAATTCCAAGATGTTAGTGTTGTCAAGATGGATATCAAGATGGGTAATTTATACCCTGACCTTGCCATCTTTTATGATGAGGATTTGAGAGCCAACTATTGGCGATACCTATTTCTTGCAGAAATGCAATGAATTACCCAACGGCCCTTATTAGGGCCACCATATGTGTTAGATTCGTTTTATATCTCGAGCAAAGACAAAAGCATATTACATTGTCTATCATTTTATTTTTGAAAACATTCTGAGTAACAAAGTACAACAAAGTACAACACAATACAACTCACTTAGTCTCCAATTTAAGTCTATACACAATTGTCCAACACATTGTCCAACACATTGTCCAATACATTGTCTGGATTACACAAAGTCACTCACAGTTTTTGTTGGATTCTTTTTGTATTTACGTTTTTTCTTACTCTGTTCTGCGTCCTGTAGATCGACCTGTTCACCTTGTTTCTTAGGACAGTCTGCGATGAAATGTCCTTGTTCATGACAATAAAAACATTCATTGTTGAAGGGTTCCGTACAGCTGGTAGAATAATGTCCTTTCTTTCCACAACGATAACACTTGATATGATCCCATGTTACATTTTTCTGTCCACAGAGCTGATCCGCTAAGTTGTTAAGCTCTTTAATTTTTTTCTTTAATGAATACATCAAAGTTTGATCTCGGTTCTCTTCAGCTTGGTTCATTTTAGGATCGCTCATGTTGAAATGATAAAAAACGGACGGAGCGTACGTCTTTTATAGAGTGTCACGCGTTGTGACCTTGAACCCGAACTATAAAAAACGGCGGAGAAGTTTTAAGATCATAATCATGTCAGATACCGACAGTACTAGTGGTGAGGATGAACCTCCAACTAAACGAAGCAAGTTTGAGCCTGTGCGCGACTATTATGACATACAGTCACGCATGGAAAGAAAGTCAAGGAAATTCAAGACTCAATCTAGAGTATATGATGTGACATTTCAGCCGTATAATCAATCGTTTGAATTTACAAACAGGTTGTTTAATGATATGATGGATCAGCTCTACAAGAGATGTGAAGTGAAGTCGAATGATCGAGTTCGAGTATCTATTCTACATCCTGATTTGGACTTTGGGATACATGTTCCGTTTAATAGGGCATCTCGTATTAGTGGAGATACATTGTTGGATGAAATTGAACGTGTGGCACAAAGTAACCGTCAATTTAAAATTCATGATGGGGCGGCACAGATGGAAATTACGCATATTGCTATGCCACAGGGATCCGGAAAGAAAACGTTTAAAGCACCAAACTTATCCAGTATACGGAAGTCAAAGACAAGTGTTGTGTGTATTGACAATAGTAAAGACTCTATGTGTTTAGCTAGATCGATTGTGGTAGGACGGTGCAAACTACATGAAAATCAAACCCCGGAATGGAAAAAACGATGGGATTATATACGTCACTCTAAGAAAAATCTTCAAAAATACGAAGCTGAAGCATTATTGAAGCAAGTGGGTATTTCATCGGATCAGTCGTGTGGTATAGAAGAATACCAAAAACTACAGGACTATCTCTATCCAGGCTATGTGATTAAAATCCATCCACAACATTATGGAAGTGAATTGTTATTCAAACCACCTGCTATGACTGAAAAAAGTCGTGTGATTCATATCTTTCACCATGATAATCATTATGACTGTATCGTATCCATTACCGGATTTCTCGGGCGGAGTTATTATTGTGAATGGTGCGATATCAGTTATGATCACCGTGAAGGACACCAGTGTAGCCATATTTGTCAGTGTTATGCTCACACCCTGTGCCCAGCAGGCCAATCTATAAGATGTCCGGATTGTCATCGCCTATTCCAGAGTCAGGCATGTTTTGACAATCATAAAACTAAAACGGGAAAACAACGTAAAACCATTTGTGAATCCGTATGGAATTGTAAGAAATGTGGGCAAAAGGTGCTTGGAACGAAACGGAATCATGTTTGCCCAGGGACAAAGAAATGCAGGTGTTGTAAAGCCATAGTAGGACCAGATCATGACTGTTACATTCCAACGTATGAACCACCCGATAGAAAACAACCAGAAGTACCATTCATCTTTTTTGATTTTGAATGTCGTTTTGATTCTGGAGAACATATCCCTAATTTTTGTGTGGCTCAACGTGCTTGTGGTGACTGTATGTGTAAGTCAGTGAAAGTTCCATGTGAGTATTGTGAAGAGGTGAATGAAGCCAGACAAATGACATTCCGTGGTGAAAATACGTTACAACAATTCTGTACTTGGCTATTCCTCCCTACCCATCGAGGATCGACAGTGATAGCCCACAATGCTCAAGGCTATGACGCTCAGTTTATTCTTAGATATGTGGTTACTCAGGGGACGGCGAAACCCCAGTTGATTATGAATGGTAGTAAAATCATTCAATTGAGAGTGCATGGAATACGCATGATTGACTCCCTCAGTTTCCTGAGTATGCCTCTCTCCTATTTTCCCAATACATTTGGACTGACCGAGTTAGCCAAAGGATGGTTTCCATTCTATGCAAACACCTTGGCGTATCAAGATTATGTGGGACCTTATTTGCCGCTACACTTTTACAAACCGGATAGTATGAAACCAGAGCGACGTGAAGAGTTTATAACCTGGTACAATGAAAGAAAAGGTGACGTATTTGATTTTCAAAAGGAAATGGAGAAATACTGTCAATCGGATGTAGACATTTTAAGACGCGGATGTGGAGAATTTCGTCAACAATTATTGGACAGTGATCAAATAGATCCATTTACTGAAGCTACCACATTAGCTCAAGTGTGTAACAAAGCCTGGCGCAAAAATTCCATGCCACCTCATAGTTTAGCCGTGATTTCGGATGCCGGGTATCCCAATAAAACCCGGTATTCCATGAAAGGCATACGTTGGCTACAAATGATGGCTGTCACCGAAGAGATACATATTCGACATGCCTTGAATAACAAAGGCGAAGTCAAAATTGGACCTTATTACGTGGATGGCTATTGTCAAGAGACCAACACCGTGTATGAATTCATGGGATGTTGGTATCATGGGTGCCCCACCTGTTTTCCTAACCGAAGTACCATTAATCCATATACTTTGAGAAGCATGCAACAGGCCTATCACGATACGTATAAGCGACTGGAGTCTTTGAAAGAACAGGGGTACCCTGTTGTGGTCATGTGGGAATGTGAATTTGATCAGCGTTGTCAAAAGGATCCTACCTATAAGACAAGAGTGGAACGATTCTATCATGGTCAAGACCCGATACAGCCCAGGGAAGCTTTGTTCGGAGGTCGTACGAATGCCGTCCGACTGTATCATGAAGTAGACAACGATCAAGAAATCAAATATGTGGATATTTGTTCTCTCTATCCGTATGTGAACAAAGGGCTTATCCGATAGGTCATCCAGTGATCATGAGTCAAGAACAAATTGATCAACAGCATATTGAGAAATACAAAGGACTGATTAAATGCCGTGTTCTACCCCCGCAAGATTTATGGATGCCTGTCTTACCCATACACTGTAATAGTAAAATGGTGTTTACGCTATGCCGTACCTGTGCTGAGAAGGAGATGAATTATTGTACACATTCATCGTATGAACGGTTCTTGTATGGCACATGGACTCATGTTGAATTGGCTAAAGCTATTGCTTTAGGCTATCAAGTATCAAAAGTGTATCATGTATGGCACTGGGATGAATGGAGTACGGACGTCTATCGGCAATACATTGACAAATACTTGAAAATGAAACAAGAGGCTAGTGGATATCCTCCAGGGGTGGATACGGAAGAGGCTCAAGATAAATTTAAACAAGATTATTTTGAAGCAGAAGGAATTCGTTTGCAACAGGTGGAGAAAAATCCAGGAAAACGAGCTTTTGCCAAAACCATGCTGAATTGTCTCTGGGGTAAAAATGCTCAAACCAACCTCTTACCTAAAACAGAGTATGTTCATCGATTGGACCAGTTCTACGGAATACTGAACGATCCTAAAAAGTCTGTGAAATATGCAGAGTGTTTTGATCATGATGAATTCATGTTAATGAATTATACTGATGAATCGGACAAAGCAGACCCTCATTCATCAGCCAATCCTGTGGTGGCTTCATTTGTGACGGCTTATGCTCGATTAGAACTGTACAAAGTGCTTGAACCTCTAGGAAAGAGAGTACTGTATTTTGACACAGACAGTTGTATGTACATTCATAACCCTGATGGCTATAATGTTCCTATTATCTCCAGTCGATTGGGAAAATGGACAGATGAGGTACCAAAGGGTCGTATTGTGAGATATGTCGCTTTAGGTCCAAAGAACTATGGCTATGAATACATTGAAAACGGTGAACTCCATCAAAAATGCAAAGTGAAAGGCATTACGTTAGACTACAATGCCACTCAACAAGTGAATTTCAATACGATGGTGGATTGTGTGAAAGACAGACACCATTATTCGACCGTAGTTGAATATGCTTCTCGGATTAAACGTCATAAGGACAGAACCGTGACCAGTGAGAAACAAGTCAAAACATTTCGTTCGGTATATACCAAACGTATTGTGGTCGAGAATCATATGACTGTGCCTTATGGTTATCTACATGACTGACCTTGACCTTTTAGGATACCTTTTGGCCTAGAACAAGTCATCTAAAAGTCATTATTCATAAAGACATGGATTGGATACCCTTACTACCGATAGAGCTGAGACTTAAAATTTATCGTTATGTCATATGGGCTAACGCTAAAACATGGAAGATGGAGTTAGTGCACACATGGGCTACTCATAATGCTATACATAGCTTACAACATACAAATCATCGACGGATAGAGAGACTGTTGAAGGATGTAGGTGATCGCCAGGACTTGTCATTCAACCAAAAATTACCTATTCTACGAAAACTGAATGTGGTACAACAAAGCTTAGATCGTATGTTATCTACGACATGGGATTTTTTAATCCACGATGCTAATTTGAGCGACGTATCTGCCTTAGCTAACAATTTTCGTTCTACCCCCAATGTGATATGGTTCAGTATGGCTGAAGAGGACAATGGGAGATCTCACCCCGGATGGCGTCCGTATTCACAGTTTAAAATACGTGGTATCATGGTATTTAAGAGACAGGTACCGTTCACTCATGTTATTCATATTCTACAGTATCGTGCCGTGTTCTATAAATTAAGGCATCGCTTAAGAGAAGTCAAAGACGAGATTGAAGCCGTTCATGCGAATCGACCTAGAATAGTGATTTGTTCAGGAAATATTCAATTATGGTTAAACCATCTAGACGATTTATAAGTTTATATTACATTTTGGATTTTGAGCTGTATACGGATACGTTATACAGTATTGTACAAGATGACCTTGTCAAGGTCAAGGACATTCGCGCGTGGATTCTGAACCCTCACACGTTTGAACTATTTAGACAGATGATTCGTGATGCTATGATCAGTGCACACTTAGACTTGAAAGCTATCCATCGAGACGATTGGAATACTTATGTATGTAACGATAGAGTGATTCACACGATTCAAGAATGGAACAGTTTGATATTATGAACCATACCCTGTTGAGAAAAGCATTGGTATTTGCTTATCGTATGAAGATACCTGAAGGTCATCATTCTCTGGAATGGATTCGACTACAGTTGAGTACACCAGACATGTTTGAAGAAATGAAACATGGACTTCATGTGATGAATTCGTACCAATCAGTACCCATGGACTTGAGTGAAACGGATTGGTTCAAACAGGTGGTGAACAATGACTCTGTGTTAACATTTCTGAGTCAATTTGGACATTCAGAATGTGTGTTTGAATTTTCTGACAAACTGTTGTTACCCTTACATGACATGTGTTGTTCTTGTTGTGATTATTCTTGTACTCATACATAAACTTGTTACACAAATAAATAAAATGTTTTTCTTCCAATAGTGTTAGTTGTGATTTTCACGTCATGGAGTCCAGTTTACTTTTTAAGCATCCTTGCAATATGTTTATCGCAGGCCCTAGTGGCTCTGGTAAAACACAATTCGTAAAAAAGGTGTTGGAATACAAATCAGATTTGTTTCAAGTAGTACCTGAGCGTATTGTATGGTGTTACAAAGAATGGCAAGTAGCCTATGCACAATTACAAGAACAAGAACCTAGTATTCGGTTCATACAGGGGATACCTGACGAGGATGAAGAGATAGTAGAGGATACATCCATTCCCCATTTAATTATATTTGATGACATGCTTGGTGATAAAGATGAAGAGAAAATCAAATTATGGTTTACACGAAAAGGTCACCATCGTAATGCTAGTGTGATCTACATTACACAAAACATGTTTCAACAATCGAAAGCCAGTCGTACCCTGAGTTTAAATGCACATTACATGATCTTATTTCAAAACACAAGAGATAAAGGACAAATCAAAGTGTTGGCGAATCAAATTCAATTGCCACACTTGTTACCCGCTTATCAAGATGCTATCTCTACACCTCATGGGTATTTAGTGATTGACTTTCACCCTCAAACACCAGACAGTTATCGGTTAAGAACTGATATTTTTCATCACTGGATCACTGGAGAAAAACGTGGGCCAGTTGTGTATATATAAACATCGTTTACTCATATAAGATCATTCAGTCATCATGTCAGCCACAGCCATAGCTCAATCGTTAGAACATTTGGGTCAGGAACGAGACCCTACTGTACGGGAGCAAATGCTACGGTCTGGATTAAAAGAAATGCTCAAGTGGTTCACCTTAGCAGCAAAGGTGATTTTAAAAAAGAAAATTGTGCTACCTAAACAAACACAAAACTTTATGCAAAAACATCAGCATGAATTAGAGCAGCTGGGAGATGATCAAGTGGACATGGATACTAAACGTCAACTCATATTGAAACCAGGAGGAGGTGGATTTCTTGGTGGAGTCATGATACGAAGTTTACTCCGATGGAATGGTCAAAAGACGATTCGTAAATTTGTAAAATCTCCAGCTAAAAAAGCCAGAAAAGCGCCTGCTAGAAAACCTAGAAAATCTCCAGCTAAAAGAGCAAGAAAAGCACCAGCCAGAAAACCTAAAAAAGCTAGAAAATCGCCTGCCAAGATCAATGAACGTTTTATTACTCTCCGTCGTCGAAAGCAAACCACTTCAACACCCTCTATGGCTGTAACTCCAATCAGTAAGTTACAATGGTCTCCTATCAGTCCTGTGAGTAGTTTGAGCTTTAGCTCATCTAGAAATTCATCTAAAAGCTCATCTCAAAATTCTTCTAGAAGTGGATCAAACAGTTTTAGCACACCTAAAAGTTTAAGAAGTTCATCTAGAAGTTTATCTAGAAGTGGACCAAGCAGTTCATCTAGAAGTTCAAGAAGTTTATCAAGAAGTTTATCAAGAAGTGGACCAAGCAGTTCATCAAGAAATGGACCAAGCAGTTATTCAAGCAGTGGGCCAAGCAGTTTATCTAGAAGTGGACCAAGCAGTTTGAGTTATTCAAGCAGTGGGCCAAGCAGTTTATCTAGAAGTTCGCCAGGTAGTTATTCAAGCAGTGGGCCAAGTAGTTTGAGTTCTTCAAGAAATTCATCTAGAAGTTCATCCAGTAGATCATCTAGTAGATCATCTCCCAGTTCAAGAAGTTCACCAGACACTCCATTGTGCCGTTTTTCACCCCTATCCTTGTCTACCTTATCAAGACAGGCTGTCTTGAAACCCCTTTTGAGACATCGTATTCACCTGATGAGACAGGGCCCTATGAATCCAGCTTCAAGACAAGCCTTTGATGCTTTAGTATAAAAGCTGTGAAGAAGTAAAAACAGGTATTATTTGACATAATGGCACCAAAGAGACCACTCCTGCATAAATACGGACATCTGGTTTTGGGTTTAACTCAAGCCCCAGATGGGTTAAGAAGAAAGATGATACATGGAGCATCTAAAGAAATGATTCAATGTGTGGCAGAATGCTGTCAGAATGTTTTAAAAGGCAATGTTGCCTTATCCCCCTCTCAAAAGCAAAGGTTGAAGTCCAAGCGTCAACATCTCCGCACTTTAGCAGATAAAAGAGTATCCATTCAAAAAAAGAAACGTGTGTTGAATCAAAAAGGAGGATTATTTCCATTACTAGCTCTTGCTCCAATCATTGCTAAAGCTGTTGCTGCAGGAGCACTCAGTGGAGGTGTTGCCACACTGGTGAAAAAGCTATGAAGAAAATGGCTATCGTCCCATTCAAAATGCTAGAAGAGATGAATCGATGGAAAACAGAACAACGACCACGTTTACCTCCTTCCCCGCAAGTCAGTCAAACATCCGATTTACAGAAACAAATGGGAGACGTATTACAAAATGAATCGTTGTCTGAATCAGAAAAAGCACAACACTATGGGCAAGTCTTGCAAAGGTTTCAACTGTCTCATCAAAAAGCACGTGAACCGGCTACTCTGGCTGCACCAGTTGCACCGGCTGCACCGGTTGTTCCAGCTGCTCAAGGTGCACAAGAGGCACAAGCGGCTCCTGCTACATTGACGGATCGGATTCTTGAAAGTGTTCCTACTACCATGCGTCGAAAAACTCAGCTTTTATTACACTTTCTACAAAATCATCCCCACATGTCATGGAATGATCAAGGGTTGTTGGAATACCATGGAAAACCAATACAAGGATCCAACATTATTGATTTGGTCAATGATGTCATACGTCATAGAAAAGGGTCGGAGCCTAGAGGATGGGAACAGTTTTCTAGTGGACTAAGAGATGTCAATGTACCACAAGAAGTGATAGGAAATAAACGGAGATGGTCATGGATGCAAAAAGCAGACGATTCGGAGGAAGATGATGAATTCTTTGATAGTTTTGTTGAGCCTCGTTCACCTTCACGGATGAAAGCAGAACCTATAAGTAAACCTGTCAAACAGATGAAAGCAGAACCTAAGTGGGAAGCCTACTAGACAACATGAACAAAAAGGTAGACAGTCTGTTACATCAGATTTATTATGATCCCCATCATCCGGCTGGTTTTGGTGGGGTAGAACGTCTTACTACAGCAGCTCGAACTCAACTGAAATCCATTACACCAAGTCAAGTACGATCCTGGTTGAAGGGACAAAAGACCTATACCCTGCACAAACCTATCCGTAGGGTATTCTCGAGACGGAAAACGATTGTGGGTGGTATTGATCATCAATGGCAAGCTGATTTGGCAGACATGCAATCCTTGGCTCAGTACAACACCCCTTATCGATATTTGTTGTGTGTCATTGACGTGTTTTCAAAATATGCTTGGGTCGTTCCCCTCAAGGATAAAACGGGGCTCACATTGGTGGAAGCGTTTCGCTCTATTCTTAAAACGAGACAACCTAAAGCGTTGCAAACCGATAAAGGAACAGAATTCAAGAATCAAAGGTTTCAACAGTTTTTAGACAAAGTAGGGATTCATTATTTTACGACTGAAAACCCAGAAACGAAGGTTAGTATAGTGGAACGTTTTCAACGGACCTTAAAATCACGCATGTGGAAATACTTTACGCATCATAAAACACGAAGGTATATTCAGGTATTGCCTGATCTCGTGCATGCCTATAATCATCGTGTTCATCGTAGTATACAAATGGCACCCGTATCCGTAAATGAGAATAACGAATCTCAAGTGGCCTTGACCTTGTATGGAAAATCAAGAAAAAAAGCGTCGACGACCCTTCATGTGGGAGATATTGTTCGTATCAATAAAACAAAACGTACATTTGATAAAGGTTATCTACCCAACTGGACCACTGAACTGTTTAAAGTGATCCAAGTCAAAAAGACCTCTCCTGCTACTGTGAAATTGACTGATTTAGACGGAGAACCCATTTTGGGTTCGTTTTATTTCTCTGAAGTACAGGTTATAAAAGATGATGCTATCTATGAAATTGAATCAGTGCTCGCACATCGCCAGAGTAAGGTAGACGGAAGACGAGAAATTAAAGTACATTGGAAAGGTTATCCTTCGAAATTTGACAGTTGGATTCCCGAATCCCATCTCGTTTGAACTGGTTAATAAATACATCATGTCTCAAACCGATACGGCCAGTGTGGTAGTGACTGCCTCAGAGCAAACCAAATTGTGTGAACCCAAAAATAAGGTCACTTTTTTGTCACAAATTGTAGTGGTATTTATTATTATTACCGTATCGCTATTTAATTTGTGTTTTCAACGACCCGATCGAGAATTGTGGCTTCTGCTTTTAAGTAGTTCTCTAGGTTATATTCTACCGAATCCCTCCTTGAAATTCAATAAACCTAAATCAACATGAGTTCGTTTTACATAACACTTATGAGTGATAGCTCTATGGATTTATTCCAAGACAATACGCAATGTTGTTTTCGTACCAAACTGGCAAAACCCATCCATCTCAATAAACAAGATTGGGAAATTGCCTTAGTGGAAATGATTGTTCCTAGTCAGGTCATTAATGTCACTGAAGAAGAGCGACATTTCTACATTGTCACACATGATCCTGTCCTGGGTAAGGCCTTAGAAAACTTTGAGACCTATTGTACTCTCCCCAATAAAGAAGAAAAAGGTGTACGACTTTGTATTCCTATAGGAACTTATGTCACACCCCAACATTTGATCGAGACGATTGACTTTACCGTGAAAGATCAATTAGGTAAAATATTTAGACAGAAAGGCCTTCGATTTACCATGGGTTTTTCAGGACAAAGTAAACGCGCAAAACTGGACAGTTCGGATCAACTAGGCATTCAGTTTCATCCTCACATGTTTATTAAACTGGGTGGAGCCCCTGATAGTTCTTCGACCATCTTTTTTAAAGACACTCCGGAACCGTTTCCTCATGGCGTAGATATTAACATGGGTCATAATCATTTGTTTGTTTATTCCGACCTTGCGTCTTATACCTATTTGGGAAACATAGAAGCCCCCATCTTACGTGTAGCTCCATTTGATCCGAGAACGAAAGCAGGAACTAACCCTCATATTCATTTCGAGTTCTTGAATTTACACTATGTACCACTGGCTAAAGCCGACTTTGACACCATCACTATCCATATAAGGGGTGACACTGGCCAGTCTATTCAGTTTATTCATGGGAAGTCTATGGTGAAACTACACCTACGTCAAAGACAATGATACCTACTTACCAAGGTCAACCTCGACAATATGGACACGGACTTGGATCCATGTTTAAGAAAGCCATGAAAAGAATTATGCCTTTACTAAATCCATTTGTGAAATCTGGAGTTCACACCTTGAAAAAAGAAGGACTCCAGCAAGGAAAAGCCGCTATGAAAGATATCTTGACAGGATCAAACGTTAAACAAGTAATACGAAAACGTGGAGCCTCTGTATTAAAAGATGTGGGTGAATCCTTACTACGTGCCGTGGCCAGCCCTAAAAGACGTATAAAGAGCAAACCAGTCAAGAAAAGACCTCATTCGAAACTTCATCATCGCCGAGTTAAGCAGGCCAGACCTCTTGATATTTTCGATTAATCATGATGCAACACGGTTCCTGTGAATGTAGTAAGACAGAGTTGGATGTGTCTGTTGTGCCACCTACCATGACAGCCATGCAAGAAGGTCAATGGACTGAGCATTATCCCATTTCTGCCCTGGACAATAATGCTCCGATTGAATTTGTGATTCCTGCACAGACAGAAAAATGGACAGATCTGAATCAATCTTACCTGTACCTAAAACTCAAAATCATACAGTCAGATGGTACAGACCTAGCGGCCGACAGTGAAATTGCTACCGTCAACAATTTCTTTCACAGCATGTTCTCAAGCATTGATGTGTATCTGAATAATAAACTGATCACCAGCAATGCGGACACGTATGGCTATCGGGCATACATAGAAAATTTACTCTCCTTCACCTCAAGCTGTAAAGACACTCAGCTTCAGGCGCTAGAGTTATGGGCTGAAGACACCGCTGGTCATATGCTCGAAAAAGTACATGACGGGGATAACAAGGGCTATGGTAAGAGACGTGCTCGTGTCCATCAAAGTCGTGTGGTGGAACTATGTGGACGGCTTCATTTGGATCTGATGATGCAAGATAAATATTTACCCAATGGTATGGAAATACGCTTAAGACTAAACAAAGCGTCACCTCAATTCTGTCTCATGAGTACTTCACCGGCTAAAATCAAGTTTCTAGAA
Organism: Lutraria lutraria; assembly: GCA_964023205.1. Taxonomy (NCBI): domain Eukaryota; kingdom Metazoa; phylum Mollusca; class Bivalvia; order Venerida; family Mactridae; genus Lutraria; species Lutraria lutraria. The sequence continues at coordinate 19,747,584 of OZ026838.1, forward strand.
GCAGGATTTAATGTAAGAACAGTAGATTTACTGCCAGTGGTAGCCAATCAACTCAATCAACAGATTGCTCAACATAACATGAAAATCCCCATCCGACGAACTGAAGTAAAAACATTTACGATTCCTAACGGTCAACGATCCAAGATTGAAGATCATTTATTTCAAGGTCAATTGCCAAAACGTCTTATCATCGGTATGGTAAGAAATGGAGACATGAATGGAGACATGGCTACCAACCCCTTTGAGTTCCGTCATTTTACACTGAATCATCTAGAAGTCAGCATTGACGGAAAAAGTATTCATAACAAAGCGTTTCAACCCAATTTTGAAACGGGAGAAGTTCTAAGATCCTACATGTCACTCTATCAAGCGACAGGAGCTCTTGGTCTCAATCGTTCATTTGGATTGAGCATGAATGCTTATCGGAACGGATACACACTGTGGGGGTTGGACTTGACAGCAGATCAAGGTTGCGAGGAAGGTCAACTCCATCCTATAAAAACGGGCAATCTGAGATTGGAATTTCACTTTGGAACAGCACTTGCACAAGCCATCAACGTGATTGTATTTGCGGAATACGACAATCAAATTGAAATCAATCAATTCAGAGAAGTGCTTCTAGATTATTAGATTATTAAGATGGAAGACATGGATATTGAACACCTGGAAAAAGGACAAGATTACGAAATGAAGTTATTGGCGTATCCTTGTTGTACAAGTTCAAAGACGGACTTTTTACAAGAGTGCTTGAATCATCACGTCACAGAAGCACTCCAATCTTTAATTTATAATCAAGTGCATAAAGACTGTTATGGTTGTCGAGTGAATCATCCTAGTCAAGTACAACATGTACTCTGCTTATACACGAATACGGAAGAGTGGACAGAACTTTACATTCAAAAAGCGATTCAACGTTTGAACGTGTTCAAGGTCATGGAAAAGTGGTATCCTGAATTAGTGACCTTGACCGATAGTGAAAAAGGAGACGCGTGTCGATTATGGATTCAATTTAAAGAAGAACTCACTCAGAATCAGTTCATTGATCAGTGGATCAGTGTTTGGGCTGAACGTGTCAACAGAAATTGGCATTATGGAGACGAATGAACTACAATACCTATTAGATCATTCACCGTTATTAAAACCACTACATGCTCGTGTTTGTGCTAAAGATCAATTACCTTCAGAGAAACCGCATGACGTGAAAGCCTATATTGTGAATACCCATAACGGAAATCAACCTGGAGAACACTGGGTGGCTCTTTATTTAAAAGACAATAAAGCAGTGTACTTTGATTCCTACGGATTACCTCCTTTCGAAGAGATTTTATCCTTTGTGAAAAAACATGCCAGCAAAACTTATCTGTGGAATGCCATGAGAATACAAGGCGATATGTTACCGGTGTGTGGTGTGTATTGTCTATTCGCTTTGGATTTTATCTCACGTGAATGTGACTTGAACCAGATACTGTTAACCCGATTCAAACCGGACATGTATGGAAAAAATGACACTTATGTGACGCATTGGTTTCATCAATATTATGGTACTTATTACATGCATGCTCAATATGTGAACAAGTGTGGACAAAAGTGTTGTGCTCAACGTAACTCTAGACCAGAAGGTCACAGACGTTTGTATCATAGTATCATACATAGAAATACAACTCTTTATGGTGATCATTAAATGTAAACAATGTTACTGTTTCATGTAGTTTCTTGTTTCTTGTTACAAAAATAAAAGTTTAGAAAACTGAAACTAGACGTATGTTGTCTTTTTTTTATTATATCATAAATTCTAAGTTCATAAAAATCAAGCTCCGCACATGCATCGGCGCGTGACGCCATCCAACCCTAGGGTGACGTCATCCAAGCAATATGACGTCATCCAACCACGAGAGTGGGGGGTGTAATACAATACTCCGTCTTACAATGCCTCATTTCATTCTGAGAACTCAAACACTCAAGATGGAGGCTTTATTCAATGAACTCAAAACAGCAAAACAACTGACTGAAAAACAGAGCAGGGTATGGCGTTCAATCAGTCGCTTAGCGGCTAGCATTGTTAGAAAAAGGGAACGTGATCTTCAAACCATTGGTGAGACTTTGAATACCATTGAAACCAATCGATTTCATCATAGAGAAGAATTATCTCAAATGCGAGAGCAATTTCGAGATCAAGTCAGAGAAAGGCAGCGAGATGCTCGGGAACGAACGGCGAATAGACAACGGGAACAACAACAAGAAGAAGAGCATTGGCGCTCTACCGCTCAAGTTGAGTACACGGAACAACCACCAGAACAGGAATGGTCCTGTGGGGATCTAACATGCAGGCTCTGCTATCCCCCACCAGACTGCCAATGCGAACTATGTACCCAACCAGATCAGTCAGCATAGACAACTATCAACGGTCCTTTTCAGGACCACCAACGGCCCTTTTCAGGGCCACCATGTCTTTTCGAAAGAAAATTCTCTCATTGTCTTAGTCTATACACACACACACACAGTACCCAGAACATTCCTAAAATCCAATTCATACTATTTTGGGGTACAACATTGATTTCCAATTTGTCCCAATTTGTCACAATTTTGAAAACTTCTGGGGACCAATTGTCCCAATTTGTCACAATTTTGAAAACTTCTGGGGACCAATTGTCCCAATTTGTCACAATTTTGAAAACTTCTGGGGACCAATAACGTTGATTTGGTCCCCAGGGTACCGCCCATTACTACTGGGGGGGGGGGAATTATTATTTTTTTACAATATTTCATTCATACTTCGTATACACGTCAGCAATGAACGTAACCATTTTTTTGGATACTGTATAAGTACTAACCATGTAAGCCGACAGATCTTTTGAGCGATTGAGGATGGATGACTCTAGACATAATGTCTCAAATCAAATCGTCGCATGGAAAAAGTGCAGTGCCTAGGGTTTGAACTTGCCAACACAAAGCTTGTAGATCTAACGCTCTACCAATTGACTTAAGCGGTTGGATTTTATTGAATGTTTATTGTACGCTGGAAATAACATTTGTATTTTAACGTTTTTGTATAGTCGTGTAGTAACGTTAGGACATAAGCTTGTTGTTAATCAGTACAACAGCTATTTTCAAATACCTACCACAAATGCTGACAACAATATTTCAAGCACTGTTCGAAAAAGGCAACGAAACTCAATACATACTCGTATTATATCAGTTTGTTGTATTTCTGTTTGATGGAATATATCTGTTTCCAAGAGAAATCATCACAGTTTTTGCCCATTCCGTACTGTCTGTCGGTTCTATATCCAATCACAGGTATGGATGACACCAAGTGCCAATCAACAAGAAAACACGTACATATTTGTATTCATGTGTTTTTTTACGCGAATGTCTTCATGTGCGGGTTAAATATATAGTGTTGATTCCTATTGGAGTGCTGAAAAACAAAAACATTGTCTCTCAGTCTGTTTAGAACAATAAAATTAGCGGTTTATGTTTAGACGACAAGCTGGGATCGATCTAATTGGTCTACGTCTCATGTTGATTGCGTGTTGCAGGACATCAGTATCATCGCCAAGAAAAAAGCCAATGTCTTTGTCAAACACAATACAAATATATTACGCTAATATCGGATGTTTTCAGAATGACAACATGTTTGTTGTGTCGTTCTAGCAGATAATCACCTCGGCGCACGTTCCTGACAATTTTACATCATTTGTGTTGTCCATATCCATTTAATCCTGTATTCACAAACAGAAATTAACGACATAAATTTAAAATGCTATAATTGTTATAATGCTTCATTTATGTTTAAGACAATATTAAACTAACGGTACAAAATACTAAGTTTAAGTAAGAGTAGAGGGCATATTTGGTTTTTGTTGGTAAATAAGAAAGCTAAAAGAGAGGTAGTGACTGTAGCTTTCTTGTGACGAAACGCAACCACATATGCATGGTTCTCAGGCTCTGAGCATGCACAGTGCGAAACGCTGTTTTTATTCTATTTAAAAGGGGCATGCCCTGGAACTGAAGCGTCTCAAATAACAACCAAATTGGTATCATTTTAATGCCTAAATCAATTAATGAAAGCCCTGTAAAATATTTACAAAACATCCCGCTAGTTTACTCAAAATACACATTTCAAGATTTACAAAACCTGCCGATTTCGGCCTCAGAAATTATTCGTCATTTCACAACTCGACCCTTTCGGTATCTGTCAAAACCGAAAATATCGCGGGAAAAATGTCAACAAACTGAAATGGTAAGTATTTCTCATGTTATGTTCACTTGAAAGGCAGCGCACATGCTCAGTTAAACTCTCAGACATATCGGAAATATCGTTGTCGTCAATAAAAGGCTGTAAGCCATTTATTCAAACCGACATACAAATACCGACGTGCGCGTTATAGGGTCATTTTTGAGCGGACATTCTTCTTTGACTTTTCGGTAATAATTGGTTTTACAAATGATAAACGCATTTTTGGTGTACGAAATAAAAAGACACAGCGGTTCCTGGGCATGCCCCTTTAATAAGCAAGTCAATAATAAAAAAATCTTTGCCAATGATCGTTAAAAAAAGAAAGTACAGGTGAGCATTAATGATTGTTGTTACGTTTTCTCATTCGTTTGCTATAATGGCATGACTATAAATATAATCTTGGGACAAGTGACAATATTGCATATCTGATACTTTCTGGAATGCATAAACTAAACAGTTGAATCCCTTAAAATTGAGACAGAAAACACACCTAAGACTGATAGAAGTTGTTATTCTATCCGAATGTGGAGACTTTAAGCGGAAATGTAGAAATATGTAGACGCAATCTATATTGACTGATTAGTTCTCCTAGTGTTCATTATGAACCTTGTATATTTAGTCCTATGTTGTGTTTTCCATAAAAAGCAGATATAACGGTAGGCAAGCTTTGATCGGATCTTTTTTCATTCGTTTTATAGTAATTAAATGGGCTATTTTGTTTTTACTGAATAAAAATATAGAGATCGTGTGCTTATTTGTGGCCCTTTTGTAAACCATTACATACAGATATGACCGATGCGCTTTCTTGAAAGTTTATAAGTGTTGCTAAGTTCGTATTAAGCTTTATTGTACACGAGGCTCACAATTGTTAATTTTACTAGCATGTTACGTTGTTAAAAAAATATCAGTGACCTTTGACATTCTACAAGACTAGTAGGTTAATCTGATTTTACTATAATCATTTACAGTTATAACTATGAGGGGGGATATGTCTTTCAAAGCAAAGCGGAGACAACGAGGACGTCTTTAAACTTTGAATGAAATTGTAGCTTAATCATGGGATGTATGTTTGCAATGGACTCAAGCGGAGACATTAAATGTCATCAGTAATTCCACTGTACCGAATCCCTCCTACGTAAAACAATTTTTTGTAATTATTTCGATCGATAAGAACTTTATTTCCAATGGATCATCACTTAATTATCAAACACGATACTGGTTTTTACTACAATTACTTGTATCAATTAACTGAAACCAGGTTGGTCGATCAATCAATTAAGCTATTTCTATATGTTATTCTACAATTACTCCAAGTTCACATCCAAAATCCATTTTATCACGATACGTATTAAAGAGGGAGTTGTGCAGACAGAAAGTTACGGTCGCACGATTTATTAGTTTCTAGTTGGTTTGACGCCGTTTTTTCAAACGATATTTCAGTTATATACAGCAGTCATTTCACCTGTTGAACAAATGTTCCTGTTTTTAATTCTAACTAGCACCAACAAACAATGTCCTGATTGGGCTGGGAACTTCTTCGTCATATTCTTATAGAAGGGTAAAACCAGCTGCGACTGTGTGTGAATTATGTTTTTTTGTCATATTGGAATATCAAATCTTTTTTCCAAATGTTCACTGTTTTGAGTTATTTTGACGTCATTTCAAGAGATGATTATAGAAATAAGGAAACAGTTGGGAATTGGTTATTGACAACTTTGAGAAAAAGAAATCTTAGAAATGTTCTAATTGTTTAAGTTAGTTATTTTGTTATGTTTGAAAACAGAAAAAACATTACTTTCTTGTCTAATAACGTGCTTCTTCTACGTGCCTTTATTTTACCGTCTAGTAAATGAAAATATAAATAAAAAACTTCTTAATAGTGTGAGTACCAAGAATTATCTCTATTTAAGCAACTTTGCTATGGCTTTACTCTGGTTGTATAAAGTTGGAACGCAGTTAGCAATTAACAAATATTGAAGTGTTAACTTCGAACTGCAAAAACATACGTATCAGATTATTGTCATTGACCTTCGTTTTGCTAGAAATTTTCAGATTACAGGCAATCTGATATACGTGAACTATTGATTGTTGACCAAGACTACCAATTAGCAATAATTATATTGGACACTTCGTTGTCATCAATATCGGGAACTTCACGTGTCACCAGTTTCATGGACAACTTGTCAGTCCGATAAAACCGGGCGAGTTCAATTAAATCGTTTCATACTTCTATGGTATCTTCGCGATAAAATGTTCGCTTATCATACGACATTCTGTAAATAGTGTTGTCCTGTTAATTGTGTTGCAAGAGGGTGATTACAATTTCCAAAGAAGTGTTCCCACATTCTCAGTCTTGCTTGAACTTGATTATATTTATCCAGTGTACTTAAACAGTTTTGTTATCTAATTCTTTATGCTTTCGTTGTACAGAAAGTTTGTTAGAGCAAACAGATATTAAACCAAATTATAACACAATGCCGGTGCAAGTATATCTGCATAAATACGGGTACCGAATATTACCGATAACTTTGGTTGTCTCATCTGACCAGTGAGACTTCCATGGGAACCCCACTGTTCATGTTGGCGAAGGCCATACATGTATTTCTCTTCAACTCATAGGTTTCAGGTTCGACTGTCTTTGAAATATTGACAACTTCCATGGTAACATGCTAATTTCAGTTACTTATTATGCGTGTTACAATAGTTTAAAACAGTGTTCACTGAAATACACATATTTGGTAGAGAATTTGAAATTGCTGTATAACAGAAACCGTTATCTGGAATGTTTGTTTGACATACATAGTGACATGAAGCGATTAACAAATACTCTTAGATACGATCGAGAATTAATTTAAGGTTAATCGCATGCTGATATTTTTCATACTGAGAATATAAGTGTCAAAGCCGTGGTAGTGTTACATCCTTCTAGCAAAACTTTGTCTTTTACGTAGATACCAAGTACAACTCCAGTTTTTTACTATAAGGCTTCCACATGGTACAGATGGGTGTTACCACTTGTGAGATGTTTCCGAGGACTAGATGTTAAAACTGTTGGCGATGTTGATGCGGGTGTTTAAATGTCACTGTGCTTGGGATTACGAAGTATTTTTTCCTTTTGTATCCATATCATTGCAGACGTATTACAAGTACTTTCACTGTAATCGACTTGATCTCGACGGCATTCTCATACTTCAAAAGACTTAAACTTACAAAGTGACTTAGTTACGACAGACGACTCAACACGCTTTAAGTTTACATGAACTATAAACTCGGCAGAATATAGACACAACAGACGTACACACGCGTTCTGTTGTGACATTATTGCATTCGAAGCATAATGCCAAAGTAATAATTAGTGGGTCTGTGTCAAAATAGAGCGGACAGATTTTGGAATCATTTTATTTTTAATACGTTTCCATGATAGAAAATGATCTACCACGAGGTTTTAACAAAAATAATGACATTCCTTTGAGTTATTGTCTCCTTACATTTTCACTGAAGTGCTAGGAAGCTAAGTTTGAAGGAAGAAGAACATCCATTTCAATTAAAGCTCATGCTAAAAAGATGCAATAGCACATTATCTACCTAGTTAATAAACAAAGTATAGGTCACTCGTCGTGCAATATCTACAAAAGATACTATTTTTTCTAGACGAATTATACCTACGAGTATTTGTCTATTATAGCTGTTTGCGAGTACTAACTGTATTGTCTATTACTAGTTTGGCTAATCCTGGCCATTTGATTGGCTAATGGTGAATTCGGTCATTTTTGATTGGTCAATCATTTGACTGGCTATTCGTCGCGTTACCTGTCATGTTTGACTGAATTTGTTCGTCTGCTCTGTTGTTGAAACGCAAGTAAGTAATGTAGGCATCGTTCTATGATGTTAACGTGGCATAATATCGGGAACATCATTAGATGTAAGTTTAATGTGATTGTATCATATCAGACTATGGTGGATTTGGTAGTATTTAGGGTGTACTTTATTCCATTGATGTATGGTTTGGTAATACCATGTACTTGTGAACTATATACATGAATGTATTCATTTGTCAAAAACTCATGATTGTCAAAATATGTGTATTATCTATAACTTGTAAATATGTTATACTCTCCATAATGGAGAAATGAATAAAGTAGACGGTCAATATCCTTTATGAAAAGAGCAACTTCATACAAAAAAACGTTAAACCAATGTTTCTTGTAATTCGTCTAACTATAACGTTTTGTTATAGTTGTTCTTGTCATTTTTCAACAAGGGCAACAGCTCATGCAGTTTTTTTTATAAATATGTCGTAAAATTAATTGAAGTGTGCAAGGTAACTATCATAGAAATAATGCTAATTTAGCCTAGACCGTACAATCTTTGTATTAAATATTAACAATTTGCGTAACAGTAAGCAACTATGTTAGAAAAGTACAGTGTTATGTTCCGAATACCTTAAAGAAGCTAAACGCTTAAGATATTTTATTTTTCTATGAAGTTTTTGTATACCTTTAATATGAGAGTCATTGTAGCATATAATAGGAGCAATGAGCATCTAGGAATTAATACTGTCAGTACAGAATAAACCACTTCCTTGTGCCTCTTTCATATATAGATAATGCGCATGTCCTTGTTTCCATGGGGTTAACGTTGTTTTCTAACCAGTATTAACTTACCCATCCTTAAAGAGCCAGTAACTTCACACATGGAGAAAACTCGACAAGTTTGTCAAATTTCCGTTGAAGGTACGACTCTGCCTCGACCGGGAATTGAACCCGGATCGTCGAGTTACGGACCCAATGCGTCAACCACTGAACCACGGCTGCGGCCAACTAATTTTTATGGATCTCATGTGAATTCTGCTCCTGTAGATATTTCACCATAAAGCAGATTAGTGCCGAGGTGAAGTGCAGCTGTAGCAATGGCAGAATTAATTGCATGATATTTCAAATGTGTTTTTTCTTGTCATGTTGCAAGTCTTAATCTTGTTGTCAAGATACAAGGACTAGTTTTGAAGATGCTTGGGATTAACAAATACATGTAGCTAGTGTGTTTATTACGACAACACAAACTGTGACGGATGGACAATAAGAACGGAACCAAACATTATACACAGAAGGGAGCTCTAAATGACTACATTCGTTACTGAGCACATTTGTAACATATTTATTACTGTTATGATCACATTAGAAACAAGTCAAATGTAATACGGCATTCGCGACAAATGTGTACAGTTATATTTGGACTTGATTTCCGCTACATGTGTTATCACAGTTGTCACGACTATTTACATAGTTTACGTGTATTTGATCTTTACGAATGTGGTCTTACAGAGCTCTGACAATAAAGACTTTATTTCATTATGATGATTTTATGCCTTACGGTTAATCTTTTGAAAACACACTTTTTTCAAGACAAACATCATTTAACATTATTATATCTATTCCACTTACAACGGAACAACTACTAAATGTAGCCCCAAACCATTTATATGTGTATATTTTTCTAAATAACTTAAAAAGTCGGATTGCTGCTAACGAAAATGGTCATACGTTCTCAATGACAATGCATAAAACACAATTTGGGCGGTACGGAATCGTCCCAGGGGCGTAGCATGCTGGTTATATGTCTTTACTAATATTTCTAAGTTAAACACAATGTGTTTATATATGGCTATAAACATCTTGTACATGAATAAAAATAACAAAAAAGTATTACAAAAATTGTCGAGAGCATATTATTAGGAGCATATATCAGACCGAAAAGATTGGGTTTATTGTATAATTATATCGAAATAAAAATAATCAAAATAACATATTTATAGATAAAAATCGAGCAGCTAGGTGTGGCAAAAGTCCAAGGATCGTTCCACTCCTTGAAATAGGGATATATGTATTTTTTTAAAACTTAATGTCAATCAAAATGGATAAAGGACCGTTATCTATGTATCACGGAAACCATCGAAACGTTCCGAAATGCCACTCATCCTATATAACTGATCTTTGATCATTCACAGGTCGTTACCGTACTATAGTCCGACAACGACCTGTGAATGATCAAAGACCAGCTAAGTCCATTCTGTAAGGTGGCATTTCGGAACGTTTCGGTGGTTTCCATAATATATAAATATTAATTATTTGTCCATTTTACTTGAGATTAAAAGCGTAGCTTAAATGGTAAAGGAGCCAACCTTTTTGTTTATAAATGCAGCCTGTTAGTCAATATGTTGAGTTCGAAACTCATATGAACGCATTTTCCTTTCGAGTTTTAATTATTATACCCCCAGATATGAAATATATGGGGGCTATATTGGATTCACGCTTGACGGTCGGTCGGTCGGTCGGTCCGTGCGTCTGTAGACACAATTTGTCCGGAGATTTTCTCAGCAACTACTTACAGGATTTCAATGAAACTTCACAGAAGTGATCAGTAGTAAGTCTAGTTGTGCATGCTTAAAGCATTTTTCGTTCGGATTAATTTTCGCTGAGTTATACCCCTTTGTTGTTTTTATTCAGTATATACAATAGGCACATTTTGTCCGGACAATTTCTCAGCAATTACTCACAGGATCTCAATGAAACTTCACAGAAGTGATTAGTAGTAAGCCTAGTTGTGCATGCTTAAAGCAATTTTCGTTCAGATTAATTATCACTGAGTTATACCCCTTTGTTGTTTTTATACAGTATATACAAAGGCAAATTTTGTCCGGACAATTTCTCAGCAACTACTCACAGGATCTCAATGAAACTTCACAGAAGTGATCAGTAGTAAGCCTAGTTGTGCATGCTTAAACCATTTTCCATTTGGATTGATTTTCACTGAGTTATAGCCCTTTGTTTTTTTCTACAGTATATACAATAGGCAAATTTTGTCCGGACAATTTCTCAGCAACTACTCACAGGATTTCAACGAAACTGCACAGAAGTAATAAGTAGTTAGCCTAGTTGTGCATGCTTAAATCATTTTTCATTTGGATTGATTTTCACTGAGTTATAGCCCTTTGTTTTTTTCTACAGTATATACAATAGGCAAATTTTGTCCTGACTATTTCTCATTGACTACTGCCAGGAATTCAGCAAAACTTCTCAGAAGTGATAAGTAGTTAGCCTAGTTGTGCATCCATTAAGCTTGTCTTGGTTGGTTAAATTTTCACTGAGTTATGGCCCTTTGTTGTTTTTTATACAGTGTATATACAATATCTCAGTAACTACTCATAGGAATTCAATGAAACTTCACAGAAGTTATAAAAAGTAAGCCAAGTTGTGCATGCAATAACCAGGTTTTGTTTGGATTAATTTTCACTGAGTTATGGCCCTTTGTTTTATACAACTAGGCAAAATTTGCCCGTACCATTTCTCAGCAACTACATGCAGGAATTCAGTGAAACTTCTTAGAAGTGATAAGTAGTTTGCATGTTGTTGTGCATGTCCACAATAGGTTTTGTCCAAGTAAATTTTAATGAGTTATGGCCCTTTGTTATTTTTTATATAATGTATATTTAGAAACTGGTCAGGATATATCTAAGCAACAATTTGCAGGTATTAAAAAAATGAAAATGCATTATATTTCCCTCTGTAAAATGTAACAATAACTGTGTCAAGGCCTCAGCTGGGGGTATTCATCACATTTAGTGATAGTTCTAGTTTTGTTTTTTGCATTTTGTTATTGCACATTTTTATTTCAATATTTGGAATGAATTTCATATGTATTTCATTCAATTTTATTTCATGTAATTTCAATTTTATTTCATGTAATTTCAATTACACCTTTTGTTAACAGTATCTGTACTGGAGCCACTGTCAGAATCTTATAATTCGCTTCGTTATAACATGACATCGTATGCATACTTAGGAATGTCATATGAACAGAATTTGATTTTGATTGCAAATATATACCATTCTGAACATAAATGCATCGAAATCACGAGCAATGCATGATTGGAAAAAGAATAGTGGCACGATTAAGGATACGAACCAATATAGTTCAGTTATATAATGTTCCTAGTGCATGCGGTGCACTGATTTCAGAACTATGTAGACCTCATAGAACAGTGGCCGACAAAATTTTAATGTAAGGTCATGTTTAGAAATGTACTTGGTTATTGCATTGCTTATCCTTATTTTAAAGAATGGAACAATCCTCGACCTTCCGTCACGACTCACTGCTCGATTTCTATCTATTTACGAAATTGTCACCTCTATTTATTTCCCCTGTGATGCACGTGTTTCCCAAGCGGTGGACTGCTCACTATAACAACATTTTACATGTGTTTGACTGAAATAAACTTTATACAGGACGGTTATAGTTCATCCTGGTCGGTTTTTGGGCTAAACGTGTTGTGTTATTAAACGGATACATTTTACAAATTCATTCTTGGATTAATTATGTGTTAATTTTATTATAGTCTGTATTCATTTCGATACTTTGAGAAGTAGCTGCTTTTACATGGATAGTGCATTTGCAAAGAACCCTTTTGAAATTGCATTCAATTTTGTATATAATGAAAAGAAAGCTTTTTTTTCAATGAAGTTGTAAGTTTAGCATTTTTGTGTTTTGTTATTCGAATGTGACAGTGCCCAATGATATCAGCACAGTGTTGACAGACTCCACCAAGATGACACGAGAGAATGGTAAGTTGGTGCATGTTTTTCCAAACCAGGATACAAACAAACCTGTTCTGAAGAGTACACGAGTGTAACGACAGTCTCGTATCTAAATGACTGGCGTCCATTTCAAAGACAACATTATACTTTAAGAGAGATAACGTTGAGCGAGACAGTGTCGAGGGCTGACGATTTTTAATAACGCCCTATCAGAAATGTGATATTTGTTTTATAATACCGGAAGTATCATAAAACATAAAAAGGAAAAGATGATAATCGTTTGGTAGGTTCGGGTAATGGGTTTTATTTGGAAAATACGTTTTTAATGTACGCGCTTCGTATCTGCACATGATATACTACAGTACTGGTGTGTTACTATATAAATATCACATTTCTGAGAAGGCGTTATTAAAAATTGTCAGCACGAGAATAAAATAATGTTGACTGAATTAAATAATACAGCTCTGCCAGACTGTAAATCTAACTTTGATTTCAGACCACCGCGTATTTTCTTTGAAACCAATCTACAAATTTATATAATTTTCTGTACTGTATAATTTCGAAATGACAACTTTATTACAGTTCATCATTTAGATTATGCTTTTATCTCGCCTGCGACTAATTATGTTCGCTAATCATTAGAAACGGTCACTTCCCTTCCATTACTTATTCAACATTCGACAGCTGATATCCAACTAGCTGGAATAATACAGTCTTATCAGGCAACAGTCTAGGGATAGAAAAAAATCCATCTCATATCAACTTTATGTGCATAATTGATGCTCTGTCGTCACTTGTAAGGTACATTTGTTTCACATTTATTCGTGATACAATTTAAAATGTTGAGGATATTTGATTGTGTATTGAAGCCCCTTGGTATCTAATAATGAATATCTGACCCTAGTTTTACCATATTTGGAAACATTTTTTGAAAAAGTGCCACGTTGGTAACACTATATTGCGACAAATACTAAGCGGTCGCGTGATATGTTATGTGATCATGCTAAAGTTCAAGTTACGTTCAATCCTCTGTGTGAAAAAAAGTTATCCTAAGTTTCAATTTACTGCTTGTTATGTATGCCAACACGTTTTACTTGCCTTTAGCACTGGTTTGTCTGTAATTGTTACTATATTTAGATTTGACAGACGTATAGATATCGTGATAGCTACCATATACATGTTTGAAATGGGATAAATAAATGTTGCGACTATATCAATAATGTGTTGTACACGTGATCAGCTGCTTTAAAGTACTGAATATACATTTATTCCTATTTAACAATTAATTCCAACACGTGTGTTAAACATAATAATCCACTGCACGAATGTATGACACATGTTATCACGTGCACAAAGCGTCATATTTTTCCGACCTCTTAAGTAAGTATTTGTCTTTCATCAAAGGCAGATATTTTACACTATTCCACTTGTAGTTATACGATTTTATTATTGTAATTTCAAGATACAATATTTTTTATAAAAGTTACGTTGCCATGGTAATGTGTATGTGTTATAATGATTGTTTTCACTTTGAAACTATTACCAAATCTTTATAACATTGAAATCACACTATTGAGGAGTAGTCCTAAAAGACAATGTAATTATTGAAGTGTCCCAAGTTTCTGATCGAGTAATGTAGAACTAAGTTGATGTCGTTTATGAAGCCTAATTTAATAATTATATTAATTAAGAATATTGATTTCACAATAAGTCTTGAATATCATTCTAATAATATTACAATATTACATACTGTTCTAAACAGCAATCTTTTTATATCGATATAAACGGCCCGAAAGTGTCCTCTCTTGAATTCCAATTTTTATTAATAATTAGTGATTTGTTCTGGTACGCATTGCAGGAAACGCCAAATAACTTAACTTACTGAATCATTAGTTGCTTTGTTGGATGTATTATTGTATTACTCAAGATTACTTTGTCTACTGAAAACAAAATATTTCTATGTCGTTGTCGGACATAAACGTCAGAGTTAAATGCAATTTGTCTCTTAGCAATAGAACGTACATACTGTATGTATGGAACTTGGGATTTACATAATATGATAAAATTGTCTGGTAAATGGTAAATGCTATTATATAATAATTCTATCAAATCCTGAGAGCTAAGGTTCACTTTTTATATTGAAAAATGGTGTGCTATCGGTGATGTTCCATAGACAGCTGTTTAAGTTAATGGCATAATGGTATACACATTTACTAATCTGAAAGCCATGCCCAGTGAATATGGATAAGTACAAGTACCACGGGAATAACCCGATAATAAAGATTATGCACTTACCTGCAAATATATCGGTGATCACGATATATGATAAGAGTTGTTTTGTTCTGTAGGTTCAATGTGTAGATTGTGTTGGACTATTGTGATATCACACTCCAGTTGCTACTTTTGTACCCCATTCGCAACAGATAGCATTTGTAACAATCGTCACACATGCGATAAGATACGCGTATGTAGCGTACATATTAAAACACGAACATGCTGATTCCAATTTTTTATTTTACTTGTTACGAATGTGATTGTAATCAGGTCCGTCGGAAACAATTTCAAATTTGGGGGCGGATTTTATATTGTGTACGGAAACGACCGAAGATAGTTTATAACGGCTTTTAAAAACCACTACAGCCAAATTTATTGGGGAGGGGCTAAGACACCCCTAGTCCCTCGGTTTCTATGATCCAGGTAGTAGGTCTAGTAACACAGCCGTTACAAATGTGATATGTTACGAGTGGGATCATGCAATGCTCAGTTGATAAAATCGTTGTATATATATTTCTCAAAATTGGATAAGGATCACTTTTTGTTCTGTATGGCATTATCGTCGATTTGGATTACATACTTAAGAAATGAATTTTATTTCAAAGATACCTGCATATCATGAGTGCAACATGTAATCCATACAATAAATCATTCGAGCGAAACGAGCGTCGAAATGAGGGCAGGGTCAGAATTAAACATTTTATGGGTATGTGTGGGGAATAGAAACTTTGTGGAAAATGGGAAAAAGTGCTAACGTTTGTGTTTGGTATCGATACTAACGTCCTCGTGTCTGACATCGACTTCTCATGATCCGCCGAATCTTGAATTATGGGATTCGAACCGATTCTTCCGGACGTGCCTCTTTGAGCTGTCTGGTGGTTGTTGGCTGGACAGGAAGCTCTCTGCAGCATATCCCAGACGTGTTCGATGTGATTTAGGTCTCGAGAGCGAGCGGGCTAGTCCATTCGAGCAATAGTTTCCCTTTCAAGGTACTGATTGGTGTCGGTGACCCTATGAGCACGGGCATTATCGTCCATGAAAATGAACTCCGGACCAATAGAACCTGCGTATGGACGAACATGAACTTCCAAGACCTCATTGCCGTGCTCTTTTCAACGCCTTGTAGGTAACTTTGTGACCGCAACATGTTAGAGAGCATCTGCAACGGGCTCATGACCATGTTTGGTGGACCTTAAACATTTCACCCCTGTATTCTTCTATGTGCAGGTATTTTTGAAAATAACCAAAATTCACTTCTTATTTGTGTAATCCAAAATCGACGATAATGCCATATAGAATAAAAAGTGATCCTTGTCAAATTTTGAGTAGTATACATAAAAGCGTTACAGAATGCTTGATTTCAATGTCATTTCTGGCATTGTCTTTTGCGAGACAGTTTGTCTGATGTCTTTACGGTCAATGACCGAATAATATTATGTCGATCTATTTGTGTTGACTTGATAACATTTGAAAGTAGAAACTATTATTTCTGGGATAAACAACATGAAAATACACTTTATTAGCCAAAGTTTAGATATAAGTCTTGTTTAACTGAAAATCTAAATTCACACCAACGGCTTTAGTTTTGGATTACTTGTAACACCTTACAAAACACCAATTAGCTTACAATAGTAATACTTGAAAGCGAGCACTATATGTATATTAATCGAAATGTTGTCATATTGTTAAACTCAAAGTTCCAAGTTAGCTAAAAGACTCTCAGAATTTAAGCATGCGAATTTCCGAAGTCAAACTTTGTAGCCATGACATGTATTCTTTTTAGATAACACGCTATATGATTGTGAAGCTTTCAAAGTGTTATGTAAACCAAGACAAGTCTATTTCAGTCCATATATTGCGCTGGCTTGGCTCGCAGAATAGAATAGAAGATACATATACCATACTAAATTGCTTCAAGTTGTGTGTACTGTCGTTTGCTTTAGGAGTCCTCACGTGTCCAGTAATGATAACCAACTGAGTTCGATTTGAACAGCGATTAGCAATTGATTTCTTTCTCTAGCAATTATTACTGCTTATGTCGTTGATATTTATAGACATGTTTGAGTTGATAGTTGATGTATGTCTTTCATTATCATTTAACAACTCGTTCTTAACATTACTAAGACGAAGGTTTGACAGGTTGCACACATAGTATTCATTAATGAAGAGTTGTATTCTTTATTCATGCTTTGCAATCAGTATCTTTATTATTGGAAACACAGTATTTGACTGTTTGATAATCCGAGAGTTTATCTGAACACGAGTTTGTGTTACATAGTGTTCTTATAATGTGACATTTTGAAATAGGAGAGACTGATGGTTTGCTGAATTCATGAAGTTTGTTTTTCTGACAAGGCAGACATACGTGGAATAATTCGTCTGTTATCGTGTTGCAAAAACACTTAATATTAATATAATGTTATTTGAATAAAACTTCTATGAACGATTGAATTGTATGTCTTCCTCCAAGAAGACAGTGAAGGAAATGGCAGTGTCTACTCTTGACGGTCGGTCAACCAATTTCTTCGTATTTTGTACAAAACCTCTGCTATGATTCTACTAGTATTTCTCTAAGTAGCAAAATGTATGTAAATATGCGGAGTGTCTTGTGAATGACAACAGGCAATATCTCAAACGTAACAGACAACGTCAATATCCATCAAATAATTATCATGGAGAGGGCTTTGAACAAACTCTTATCTATGTACCGTATTATCAATATTGGGGATTTCGATATGGAAATTAGGGTATATCTGTTATTAAGATATTGTCTGTGGTGTTTTTTGTCTCCAGACTAGAAATTGATTAGAAAACATTATCCATAGGCTTAGACGTTATTTTGCTTACACGATTTTTTTTCTCATGAATTGTAGATTTTTTTAAACATGTCCTGTAATTGATATTGATGTGAATGCGTGAATAGTT
The DNA here is from genome assembly GCA_964023205.1 of Lutraria lutraria. Lineage (NCBI taxonomy): Eukaryota > Metazoa > Mollusca > Bivalvia > Venerida > Mactridae > Lutraria > Lutraria lutraria. The sequence continues at coordinate 19,765,614 of OZ026838.1, forward strand.
TAATTTCAAACTTTGTTTTATGCAATCTATCTCCATATTAAATTAGAAAGAATGGGCAGCCAGTAACGCTCGTGTATTGAACAAAAAAAAACACACTCAAATTATGGTTAAGAAATGGGCTTATGTACAGAATACTAGTATTCTATTAAATATATAATTATATTGTATACTCTTTGTATTAGACATATGTTGGCAGAGAACGAGCGCTAAGTGTCACTAGACTTTCAGTCTTTCGTCTAGGGGATATTACTTGATTTATATTGCAGTGATACTTATGTATCCCAAAAAAAATATGAATTCCCATAGTGCATTGCTCGGTCGGTTTGTGATTTAATTGTCAAGTTCGTCCAACTACACTTACATAGACATAACTATACCACTACGGCAGTCTTTAAGCCTAAACATATCGCGATTGATAAAGTAAGTAATCACAATTAAGTAAGTTGATAAACTTATACATACATACTTGCATCTTACAAGCACAAATAAAATAACACGGTATTGTTGTAATATTAACATGGCATGAAATAAAACGTATGTATTCTTAGTTATAATTCTACGGATAATGAACGTTTAGCATTTATTAAGTACTATTATAAGTCTCTGGAGATTGTGAAAAAACACAGATAAACATTTGATTATTACTATTAAAACAATGAAATGGATATTTCGTGTATAATTGATTCGATTATTTCTCTTAGAAGATGGCTGTAAAAATAGAATTGCCTACTTAAGTTTCCTTTAATGTTTCCAAGTATCATAATTGAATAAATCATATCATGTTTTGTAAAATGAAACTTATCTTCAACATTATTCCATTACAAAACTGACATAATCTTAAATGATTATCTATCTTACTTCGACATGTCGACAAAATTTCCTTCAAGTTTATCAAATGTATTGTTTTTTTCAGTTCTGATATACAGTTGATACGGAAATAAAAATATCGGCTGGAAAAATATTACCGAAATCGACAATTATCTATGGTAGGTTGAAAAAATGGGTCGTTCCGTTTAGAAAACCAGAAACCATTTTTATAAGTCATAACGCGAGAAATCTTGGACAAGCGGATCAAACGCTGCTGAATAGTACATACATTTTTTTAACAGATTTCCGAAATTAATTCAACAACATGAAATTCGATGAAAGGATACTCGCTTGAAAAAAAAGTTCTTAGTTCGTGAACCAAATACTCTCTGTGCCATTTCCTGCAATTTATCTATAGACCAGATATTGACTAGGTTCTAATTGTATTTCCATGCTCTTTGGTTCAATGCGATTATAGCTAATAATGATAATTGATCGGGCAGTGCTGTAAACTACGTACACTTAATGATATACTGTAGCTGTTAATCGCATAATCGTTTTCTGATCTAACTTGAATAACAGTACATTCCATGTGAGAAAAATCGTAAATATTCATTCAATGTTCAAAACAATTTATATAGCCTGAATTGAGATTGTTCCTGTATCCGGTTTACGGTATAATACTGTCTTGAACTTGTTCCGTTATCCGGAACATTCCGTCACCGGCTTAAATTTATTATAGTATCTGGTACATTTCGGTTGCGGTTTTTATTTTGTCCGGTATTCAGTACGTTGCGGTACTGTCTGGTGTTCGGTCCATTGCTGTACCGTATTGAATTTGTTCCGGTATCCGGTACATTGCGGTACTGTCTAGGATTTGTTCGGGTATTCGGTCCATTGCTGTACCGTATTGAATTTGTTCCGGTATCCGGTACATAGCGGTTCTTTCAATGATCGGTTCCTAGTCATTAAGTAAGGTTTCAGTATATTTATCATATACATTGCAAAATAAGTAAATGAACACACAGCACTAAGATGATAATATCATTCACTATACTAATTAACCTGATATTAACATTTATACCAGGACGGAAATGACAAAAATGACAAACGAGGACACGATTCAATTACTTAAAAAACATTACTCATGAAAAAGACTAACTTACCAACGTATAAGCAGCAAACACGCGATGTTCTAATTTGTCACATTACTGTACAACGTTTGTCCGTCTTAAAGTCAAATCAAAGACACCACCACATGTTTAGCATGTATCAAATGCACCAAATACATGTCTTAGGAGCCCGTTTAATTCTGACCGATTCTTTCCATTGAAAAAAATATGTTTGACAAATCGCCGGCAATACAAAAAATGAAAAGAAAAAAAAACATTATTTTCGTGATGTTTGTAATTTGAAAAATGAAAACAAAATAACAATGTTAGCAGGACAAATACCTGCAATGCAACATAGTTCGGTACATGTAAATGGTATGCTGACATTGTCTTCAATGGTCAAGAAAAACTAATGTTTGGACAGAATACATTTATAATTTTATGGCGTCATTCCAAAATGGAAAAACTAGTAAATTATGAAAATGAATGTTCTTGAGCGTACGTTTCTGAGTTTTCCGAGAAGTTCATCTATATACATTTTATGAAATAACCCGTCAAAGCCTTGTTATATTGATTTTAGTGTTTGGTTTCCGTTTGAATTCAGCGTTTTTGTCTGATTAATGTGGCCTTTCACCCCGTCATATCTAATTTGTATCATTTCCACGTTCACGATTTTGTTTTATCTGATTAAGAATAATGTCTTAATAGGCGACATATAGGAATTCTAGAAACACTCATTAGAACACTACGGAAGGCATTCATCTGTTGTGCACAAACATTGAGCATTTACAAAGAGAGTGTGAAACATTTAAATAATTTGGCATGAGGATTGGCGATCTAAACCTTGAGCAATGGATAGACTGATATGCATTTTTGGTAACGTTACAATGCTTTACTCGTTTTGAAAACTAAAAAACTGACAAAAGAACGAAAGGAAATTGTCAAAATAGCTAAATTTATTGATCGGGGGGGGGGGGGGGGTGAAAACCAATATTTTTGATACGGATGGTTTAATGTCCAAATTAACGTGTATCCGTATCAGAAATCACAATCTTATTAATTGAAAGATAATTCTCCTTTGTCGAATAAACGTCCAAGTCATAGAGAGAGGTCCGCATTTAACGTAGTTTCTGTTAATGAGCAACTTGATGCTCGTCGCAAGCGGCTCGTGACTGTTACTCTTAAAGGAGACGACCACCGCAAATAAAATCTTATTTAAAACTATATAAGAACTTACAACATTTTAAGTTCATAATTGTAGTACACAAATAAATTAATATAATATAAGGTCCACCTTTGTTAAAGTCAATTATATTGTTTGATAATAACAAATTAAAGCCATTACTTTGTCAGGAAGGGACCCGCCACTGTAGTCGGGTGGTTAAGGTCGCTGACTTCAAATCACAGTAACCTCTCACTGGTAGGGGTCGTGGGATCGAGCCCCGCTACCGATCGTGTATCTTTAAGTGATAACGTAGGCAGTAGCTTACGAAGGATTGGATACTTGTACTGGCTCTTTCCGGGAATTATGGTTAGATGAACTGTCCGCGTTCAGGAAGGCTTTATTGATATAAAAAAGTAATTGCCAAAATCAACATGACGTACATTAAATTAAATGCTGATGTGAAGCCTCCTTGTGACAGACCTTTTGTACCTACAATACTAGTACCTTGTCATAGTTCTAAACATGTTTTCCTTGAGACTAAATCATTACCTTGTGATTGCTGTGTAGGTTAAATTAACCCAGATTTTTTTCTGATTTCCAATTTAATGTAATTTTAGAAACCATCGCGATATTTGTAATTGAATGATGGATGAATGAATACATGTCTGGATTAATGAATGAAATAATACATTAACGAACTAAAGAGGCATGCCCTGGAACTGAAGCGTCTGGAATAGCAATCCCATTGGTATCATTTTAATGCCTAAATCAATTATTGAAAGCCCTGTAAAATATTTACAAAATATCCCGCTAGTTTACTAAAAAACACATTTCAAGATTTACCAAACCTGCCGATTTCGGCCTCAGAAATTATTCGTCATTTTCATAACTCCACCCTTTCGGGACCTGTCAAAACCGAAAACATCGCGGAAAAAATGTCAAGAAACTAAAATGGTAAGTATTGCTCATGTTATGTTCACTTGAAAGGCAGCGCACATGCTCAGTTAAACTCTCAGATTTATCGGAAATACCTTTGTCTTCTATAAAAGGCTGTACATACAAACACCGACGTGCGCGTTATAGGGTCATTTTTGAACGCACATTCTTCTTTTACTTTTCGGTAATAATTGGTTTTACAAGTGACAAACGCATTTTTGGTGTACGAAAAAATTACACAGCAGTTCCTGGGCATGCCCATTTAAATACCGATAGTGTTCTGATATAACAGTGCTTAGAAAAATAAAAGTGCAAGCATTTCTAAAACTGACTTATCTACACGTACATGTACGTCTAGTATTTGAAGTCGACTTCGGTTGATATTTACAGGCGTCGACTGCAGTGACTGAGGCAAATGAACGAGTTTGGGGTGGTAAGCTTTTCTCTAAAAAGAATATGTCAATGTGATTACGACGCTTTTCATTACAACCTTACATGTATATCAATTCACACACAGTTTTCTTTTCAATGCATATACATTTAAGCCGCAAAGGCTGTGATATCTTAGACATGATCTTATTCGAGACATCTAATCACACCACGATCGTGAACTTCCTGGATTTAATAGTAAGCCGAATGTTTCTATTCAGACAGCTGGTAGCTTAAAGCTGACCAATCCTCCACGACCATTAACTGTAACATATTTCCGAAATATTTATCTAAAGCTACGTATCTCGGTGTGTAACATCAGAGCAATTATCTGAATTTCGGATAGTTCTGACTGTCTATATAATGGGTTGAATGTCTTCCTGGAGGACATTGTGCTCACTAACTGTCTTGTAAGGATGAATTATCCCTTCCTTGAACGTTATTTAATGTTACTGTATAAAGCACTCAGTGATATCATTTCGGGCGAATATGATATTGAAAACAAGCGACAGAATAAATTGCTGACTCAGTTCTGTTAGAACCATGTCATTGTTTTTTTGTACGTCAAGTTTGGTGGGAACACAATGTCATACTTTTCGTTTTACCTATGATTATATAGTATGTGTCATACAAGGAGTATACCATTGTCATGCACTGTGCTTTTCAGCTATACCATATAATAATGCAGCTTAAATTTCATAAAACCTTTACGACGCATTTTTGTAAATTGTGTATTTAGTTAGCCTTGGCCAACCTAAGTGAGAGTTATATAATTATAAACATGAACATCGTTTTATATACAGTTATATTTCGAACATCTTTCGATACGAGGACTGTTCAGGGAGTCCATGGACATTTATGCATTTCGTTTATTTGAAATTTCCTAAAAAGAACTTCAAAAAGAATTATTTCTTGTTATTTTATTGTCTTGTTCTGTTCTGTTCTGTTGTGTTACAAACTATGTATGTATTGTGATCAAATTTAATTTTAACTAAATAACGACAACTGTTTATATAGCACGTTGTATTTGGCGGGGTACAATAGATTAGAACGCTTTTCGTATATTCATACATTTTGTAGAATTGAAGTGACACTGACTTGTGGCGGGTGGAGTTGCGGTGACGATATTTTTGTCGGTTTCCATGCATATGTTTTGAGTTTTTCTAAAAGAATAAGCAACCGATTGTATAAAATGACTTAACATTTATTTAAAAAACTCTTGTGTAAATTGTTGCATGTAGTTTAAAATCGTGTGTGTGGAAATAGGAATTATTTCATTTTTGTTGTCAATAAGTTAATAGTATTTTAAGATAAAATGTTCATTTTTTCCCGAAATCTTGTTGCATGCACGTATCTCATAGCGTGCATTACTCTGTGAACTATCTGAAGCAATATATGGATATGTGTTAGAACGTTTTTGCATTAAATAAATTAAGCCTGGTTGATTAACTGAATTATTATGGTGTGTTATAGTACTGATTCTAAAGGGAGCGTTCTTGTAATCCACTTAATCAAAGTGTTATTTGAGAGGGAACATATCGATAATATGGTTAGAGCACGTGTCTTTTGGTATCTTGTTCTGGTAGTATTGATAGTTTGTTTCATGTCTACATTGTGAATAATTTTACCTGACACGACGAGTAGTCCGTTCAGAAGGGTAAGATTATTATGAATACATGACTTAACGAAGTATCCGACAGTGTGAAGCAAATATTTTCCCCAAATGATCCCATCTTTATTTCATATGAGTATAATAGTAAAATTTTGATTTTGTGATGTGATTTGTCAGGTTCACAGAAATTCGCTATAGTATTCCAATTAAAATACATTGTACATGTAAGTTTCAAAATTGATATCGTAAAGACCAATACTTTAGTGCAATTTCTTCAAGTTTACATATAGATTTGTTCGTCAATTATTGTCCAGTTCTTACGATAAGTGATAAAACACGGCGTCAGACCAACATATAAGTGCAAACGAGATCCAACTTGACACTACTCTAGATAATCGAGGTAATCAACGCTTAAACATATGTCTTGTAAGGGAACATGATTTGTGTTCGAGATATCGAGATAACGATGCTCGTAATAAACATGGACATCTAAGAACAACTAAGAACACATATGACGTGACTTAAAGATCTCCTCGAGATAAGTATAGTGTTCGAGATATCAATGCTCGTAATAACGAGGTTTTACTGTAGTTAACTTATAGTGATATCACCATCACCTGTGATTAATTTTCTGAATATATAGGTCTGATGGTCTAGTTTTGATCTTCTATCATTTGGTGGTCACCATGGTAGTGTGGTTATCGTCTCTGACTAGTTATTATTAGCCATGTATCGCAATATGAGTTGGAATACCACGTGAGACCATGTTTCACACAGAATGTCTGTAGTGCTAATAAGGTATTCACACGGGGGTCATTGTCAATCGTTGAAGCCATATGCCATATTACTATTTGTGTTAAATTTAAATCCCTGCGAAAAGGATGGTGCCGTTTGATTATTATTATTATAAGTAATACAAATGTACTTTAAACTCCTTGTGTACTTTATTATTGTGTACCGATAATATACCGTCATTGTTCTTTAAACTAGCTGCTGATTATGGTATCACGTGGTGCCAAGCCTGAAGTTCATGTCTTTTAATTTAATGTCCGGCAAACAATATGACTCGGTACTTGTATTACAAGTGTTGTAATAGAAACCACGTCATTTTGACAATATCCGCCGATGTGGAGTGACATACTGCTTTATTAGTATTAAGTTCGCAATACGATTTTATATGTCACCCACCCATGTAATACAAGAAACAAATGAAAAAATAAATGATTGTCACGACAATATTATGTTGTATGAAAGCCGATATTTATGAGTATTATAGTTATGTGCTATGGTGAAGATTTTTCTACTGCTTAGGGATAGTTTAAAAGTAATCAATACATTCTGTTCAACATAATCTAATAATAAGTACAAAATTTAATATAGATTATGTTGAACAGAATGTTGACGTAATCTTAAATTGTTTTGAAATACTAAATGTCCCAGAGCATGCCGATGTTATGGTATGTTATAATTTGTATATCTGTTTCTTGAATCAAACAAAGTACACATCTTAGAATACTGCGACTAATCTAAACCTTTTTAAGAAGTTACAGTTATCATTGATAATATTTGTTTTAATTAGTCGCAGTATTCTAAGATGTGTACTTTGTTTGATTCAAGAAACAGATATACAAATTATAACATACCATAACATCGGCATGCTCTGGGACATTTAGTATTTCAAAACAATTTAAGATTACGTCAACATTGTGATCTCCTGAATGCTATAGCTGCAGTACTTGTCTAACTGCTAACGTCTCCATGACAAATTGTCCCAGATTCAATGTTTCAAACATATCACCATGGAGATCAACGAGCAACGCCCAGTGTCCGAAACTCGAGGTCCGTTGCCCAAACGTTCATCAAACGGAGCAATGCGAGCGGTCGGCTTTGACTACAGTTTTGGAAATATAAATTATACTAAAAAATCCATCACAATTATCAGGTCAATTACCTTGTTTTGTCGACAGAAATACATGACTACAATCCTAAACCTAATTAGACGTGTCAGAGTAATGCTCTCCTGGTTTGTTGTCATGAAGTTTTATCCGTGTGATTTTGTGGCATCCTCTATAAAGCTAGAGTTTCAACAATAGAATAAAGCTTAGACGGAATAAAACGTAATCTTAGTTACATAAAATATTAAGGTCAAATCCCGCCTTTTCTTATCTGTTTGGACAATAATCACACACGTCGTTTAATCAAAGACCAAATATCATAGAATGCCAACCACTCGTTCATTCATACTTGATTTATTACTTTTTTCTGTATATCCGTTGATTAGCTTTGCAATGTCATGTTTACAATGTTGGCCTTATATGAGCGTCGGAAATTAGTAATTAAAATATTTTATTAGAAGCCAGATGGAGTCTGGAAGGGGCGATGACTTGATACTCATTAAATGTTCTTGAGAACTGCTTTTGTATAAACCCAAAATGACGGGGAGGGGTTAACGCCTGTTATCATCAACATTTTAGATAAAATAATACTGGCGGTAAATTAACATAAGCATAATAAACATATTTGGTTACCAGGCTTGTTCCCCGCAAATATCTCTCAACTCCTTCATATAAATGATCAGAGGTGTGGGGGGGGGGGGGCGAATCGCTCTAGACCCAATGTCTTTAACTCGATAATCTCAGAGAATATCTGCCGCTTCCCGGGGGTAATAAATCAAACGTCCAGGGATCGAAGCTTTATGTTTGACCTACTGACGTACTTTTGAGTGATGCAGTTTGGGATAGAACTGAATATTTTGAAGTAATGCCAATTAATTCCTTGATACTTAATTTTGTGTTTAAATAATTCTTGCATTAATAACTTGACAAAATAACGGTTAGGTTAATATGTGTACTCCATTCCCCTTTCTGATACACCTTAATAGGATATTATGTCAATAAGTCGCTTGTGTCAGCGTGTTTAATTCTTAAAATTCACTTAACTCGAACGCGGAATAAACGATGTCCCGGAAGGCTTTAAATGTGAGTATGTTAACATAACTGTTTACGCTGCGGTTTAAAGTTGAAGGATTAAGGCCTAACTTCCTGCATCAATCTATTATTTTAAGCTCGCTTGATTCTTTCTTATCTTTTATCAGACAGTTTCTCTCAAACTGTCAGTAAATTGTAATAATTAAAGCATTATATTTATTCTGTGGCAGTAACATTCAGCTGCTATCCGATGTAAAAAGTAATAACGGACTTTTCACATGTTGCGAACAAAAGTCAGATTTCTACAAGCGTCGACGAGCTGCAACCTATTTATCTTCGTACAGAGTACAATTGAATGTTTGTTTAACGGCATGGCTAATCAGCTGTAATGATAAAATTACAACATGCAAATTAAAATGTAAATTGAATTTGAACTTGCCGCATCAGTCATGTTTATATTTCAATTAAAATGCCATCGATTTTAACATGTTTGCATAAACAATGTTACCAGAAAAAATCTTCCTAAAATGAAGTCTTAACAAACACCATATATCACTAAAGTAAATGGGAGCGCCATAATTACATCACGAGTTATACTGTTGTGACACCTTTAGAGAACTAAGGTGTTAGTAACATCTTGAATACCTAGCTTTAGATTTATTTTACTATAAAAATCTCAAATACTGGAATGCGCATGTGTTTTCTCGGGAACTTTTTTAATTTGACACGAATTATATAATCCGCGATTGGCAAAGAACACAACCAAGTTACTAAGGCTAGACAAAATTCATGTTTATGGTTAACTGCCCCCTCCAAAAAATACTAAAAGTCTAGGTAGGAAGCAAAGCTTTTCTCTTTTTTACATAGTGCGTACTTTGGAGATACGATTCGTCCCTATGTACGAGTATTTTCGGACTTGCAATGATGATTAAATGAAACTCATCTTCTACTTGTGTATCATAAGTATGCCAACACAGCAAGGGCACCACAGCTTTGATGCACTATGCCTAAGTATCCCCACTTGGCCAAAAGCAGTATATGAGACTCATTCGCGGCAAATAAGTTAACAGTGACCTTTATCCTATTGGCACAGAACGCAATCCAAAGCTTGGTTTCTATGTAAGCTACCAGTCCTACTTACAAAATTTCTTCGCAAAAAACTCTATCCGACCTTAAGATATTGAGCGGAAACTAATTGTGTATTTCTAGTAACAGTGGCCTAGACCCTACTGGCCCCTAATGCAACCAAAAGCATGGTCTATATGTAAGTTACATACACAAAAATTATAGTAATATTTCAATCCTATCTCATGTTAAGGAGTGGCAATTGATTTTCTATTATTACTAACAGTGATCTTGACCCTACTAGTCCTCGGTGCAATTCAAAGCAAGGCCTGTATGAAAGCTATCTACACACATGGCAATATCCGAATCCTTACTAAAGTTACTGACCAAACTGATTTTCTATTTTTAGTAAGAGCGACCTTGACCCCAAAACCCCAACTAGAATTTCACGCAAAGAAACAAGTTTAGTCCACATTGGTCGACCCAAACTAGGTTATTGACCGGAAACCACATATTTGACGCCCGACCTCCCCCCACATTCGGTAATATAATAACCAGGTTTGTGAAAACCTGATTAAAACACCTAGGAGTTACTGAGAGACGACACAAAGAGGTCTTCCTTTGAAATGTATCTTGTCTAATGATAATTTAATTAAATACATCATTATCTTTAAAATTAATTAAATTAAATGTATTCTTAGTACTTCGTGATTCAGATACATATTGTCTGTTAGTAAACGGATACGCCTTTTGTTATGTGATAAATTATATACAATGTACTTATATTTAATCTAATTACTTTGTTAGCTTCGGTAATAAAGATGTAATCCACTCCCAACAAATTGATATAATTCTATTAGTTTATTACCACTGTGTGATCCAGTTGTACTTTTCGTAGGCTTACGCCATTGTTGTGTGTATATTTGGTCTAGTACGTTTACTTGCATCATGCGAAATCTATTTAAATTCTTGTCTAATTATATGAAGTCAGTTCGATACAGCACATCATTGGGTGTAGAGAGATCGACGCGTTTTAAACAAAGACTGTAACAGACAAAACAACTGAATATTTTAAATACAGAACAGTAAAATCATTGAACAATTTTGATTTTTTAAATACTATAATTGTTAGTTTAAACATATTTATTTGAGCACGTTTTTACAACTTATATTTACAACAGTCGATGAATGTTTCCTAGGTTCTGACCAGTACTCGCGCCTAAAGAAGGGATTGTAAAGGTTCAGGTTAAATTCCGCCAATGACGGGATTTGAACCCGCAACCCCCGGGTTAGGTGTCCGACGCTGTATCCATACACCATTGCTCCTCCCTAAATTATGATTATTGTGGAATTAATAGAAATTAAGACTACCATGAAAATATTTGATTAAAGATTCTTAGAAGATAAACGCATACAAAACATCTCACGTTCCCTTCTCCATAACTCCACACCAAAACCCACCCAATGTTTATAACCACAATAAATAATGTATTTACTTATAAAACTTACAAGCGTCGTAGGAATGAATAGGCTTTATATTTGTTTATAATTCATAAATTTTGTTTTATTTCTTTATAAAGAACATGTGTGCCAGTATTGAACAACGGGCGGTTCACTTGTGTTTTGTGCTGAAATAATACCGTGGCTTTGTTTATTTTTGTTGGGCTTCCAGAGTTTCCATTGTATTATACTAACATGGCTATTTCGTATAGGGACATTATAAGCATTCCACCACTAATTGTCATTTTAATCCCTACCTATTTACCCTTTTTACGACTTACATCCAAATGGTGTAATACATGTATATGCAAATAAAAAGTAACGAAACAAATCAAATGACAATGTGCTTTCAAATTGACATATTCCTATTTGAGCACAAATATCAGATTATGTCAAATGGAATTAGGTTATGGGGAAATATTTGAAAAAGCAAATATTTAATGTCTGAATGAAATTTTGTTTAAATAATGGGTCAATCAACTTTTCCCTGGCAGACACTTAAATCTATTTAATAACATATATTTTCTTTCTTTTTCGAATTGCCCTTCCCTGAGTTAAATACTGTCGTGATGTTTGACACGTTGACAATAAATATGTTAGTATTATGTCCTTATACGATAGTTTTAAAATTTCCTTCACTTTTTTTCAATGATTTATGGCAATTTAGTTGCTATTCAACCAAGGGTTTTCATCTTAATTTTAAATATCGGCCATAACTATGTCAGTTTAGTGATTAAATAGCTTATTTATGTTGATAGTAGCGATCAAAACTGTCTTATAGGATCGGAACATGCGACATAAGATCTAAAATCACAATTAAGTATGATGCTTTATTGTCATGTGACATGTTTGTACAGATATATGACGACAGAATGTTCAGGAAACAGAGATATAACATTGCAAATATTACACAAGTCTTTGACAGAAGTTGAATACATGTATTATATAATATTATATAACATGCTTCTTGCCGTCATTTACTGACAAATCACAATTATCCCCTCACTGATAGAGGATCGTGGGTAGCCTGGCTGCCGACCATGTCTCTTTATGTGAGAAAGTAGGCAGTTGCTTATGGAGGATGAGAGTCTAGTACTGGTTCTTCCCAGGAACGATGGTTAGACGAACTGTCCGTCTCATATGACTCTGACTGTTGAAAATGGGCGTAAAACTCAAACAAAGAAACAAAGACATACTACGTGCAGTTGGGCGCTGTGTACAAAATTAATATTCAAATATGAAAGGGGAAAATGTATTACATAAAACCGCATCGAAATACAAGATAGCACCTGTTAGAATATAGACTGAATGTGTGCAATATCTTTAAAACTGATGGTTATTTTGTAAATTCAGGTATATTGGCCCTATCTTTAGACAACGCAACGTCATCCTTTTGTTCTCACTGTCCAATATGCTTACTAATGGATCGCTCTTTTTACAATTATATTGGAGTGTAGACGACATAATTTTTATTGGACTGCAAATTCAAATTCGGATACTGATCCCGACGCATGTGTAAGATTTTGGAATGCTTTTAAATTAATGATCCTAAAATAAATATATCTGATGAGTCTTGTGAAAGACTTGTATATGTACCACCTTCACAAAACGCAAACTTATAAAGCAATAAGAACGAATGCTTCAAATCAAAGTTGGCAGCGGTTTCATGAATATATTCGTGCACAAATTAAGACCGAAACTAAGTGCCTAGACCAATCCGTTCCCGAGAAATCGAACAAGAAACGCTAGAATTTGACCCGATTTCGGATGGTCGGAAAAAAATGAGCCACATGCTAGTACATACAATGAATCTGTTTTTGAAAGCTCTTAATTAATTCTTTTAAGTGCTGTTGATTGTTTTCTGAACTAAGTAGTAAACAAATGACCTGGGGTTGCTACTACGTATAAGAGGTAGCAACATGAGACAGTCGAGTGTTGGCACCATTTGCGGAGCTCATGTGATGTTATTTTAATGTCTGGTCTGAAAATTATGTTTCTGCCGATCAAATACTAGCATGGCAGACAATCAAATTAAAATCTTTTTTCTTCTGTCATATTTTGAGTTTTATGTAAGAAAAAATCATAATAACCAAGTTTGATATATACATTAATCTGATTTCCATCTTAAGTCTATTTTCAATTTTAATTTCAAGAATTCGAGATATATTCTAATTTTCAGCCGTGGTTGTGATTTATATATATAGCTGTCTAATGATATTTGATTTGATAGATAATAAGGTATACTTATTTATGATAAACATGACAGAAAAATCATGATAGGAACAGAATATTGGCATATAGAATTTACATTGAATTGTTTTTATGTGAGGTATACAATATATCACAGATACAGTGATGCAGTGTTTTAGCTCGACTATTTGAAAAATAGTGGGACTATCCTACTCGCATGGGCGTCGGAGTAACTTAAGTTGACGTTTTCCGTGCACCTTCTTGTGCAACTTCATAATCTCATCAACCACTTAAAAATATATTTGCTTGTAATTTCACACATGTCTTTGAGATCATAATTGGAGGTCATTGTCCAATGCCCATAACCCTAAAATAGATTTAACTGAATTATGGCCCTTTGTGAAGGGCAAATAACCTACAATAAGCATAAAAAGATTAACTAAACAACTAGATCAGAGTCACCCAATTTTCTATGTGAATACTGCAACAAACTATTATAGCAGACATCTTTAATATAAGTCTCCGGGATCATAATTGGAGGTCATTATCCAAGGCATATAACTTTCGTGGATTTTGACTGTCATGTGATTATACATGCAAATAATTCTATATTTTCAATCATATCATATTAAGATCTGTTCACTTTAAAAAAAATTATTTTATACTTTAATTTTTCTTAATTGAAACAATTTTTTAAATTCTGATAATCAAGCCCTAATTCCCAACTTATATATAGTCTTGAAAATTTTCCATTATCACAACTGTACGTATTCCCAGTTGAGTACTCAAATGATTGCATTGACCATTTTCTTCTTTCATTATCAAACACTGAAAATAGTCGAGTGTGCTGTCTAGTTTTTCAATTCCATACCATATTGTTAATTAATATGTTCTTGCTAAGATAAAACAACATCTTTATTTGGGGAATTATATTGCCAGTACCCGAAAGAAGGTGTATAATTATGTTTTCGTAGTTTAAAATAATATGAATTACATTTACATATTGATAATAATTACCTATCAGGTTCTTGATATTTCTAGAAGTACGTTACATTAGTGTGTCACATACATAATGTGTTTGCGTTTACGAGGTAATTAGAGAATGGTTCATACCATTAGAAATGTCTCGGTTTTGCTAAAGTAAAGGTGTTATGATTGATACCAATGCACTTCCGTAGAGTGCTGTAGCGACTATAATTTTACTCGAATAATCGCGATTTAACCCTTAGAATCGAGTCATCGCGATCGTAATAAAACTAGCCTGATATAATTTCTTATTCTAGTAGGTGCTATACCGGAGTAATTCAATAGTTTGTACTTTCAAACATGTTGTTGTTTCTTGTGTTCCCTTGTTACGTCACATGTCTTGATCATTGAGAATACATGTACATGTAGTAATATAATTACCAATTTTGGGTATGATATTTCGGAATTCGATCTAAGGTGAAAACAACATGAACTGTTTGATGGGATATTCGTAGTTCCTACAGTGAATCGTTGGTCACGACTAGTGGTTCGAATTGGATCATCACATGCCTGACGATCTTCAGTCCTACTTCTGTAAGATCACATTCATTTCAGAGCACATTTATAGCGAGTGTTACACGCACGTGGTCTCATTAACATCAGACCAATGGAAAAACATATGAGCGTCTTAGATTATGATAATATACGTCGAAAACTATAAGTACAGCGCAAACTCTCCAAAACTATACCCTTTGGGAATAGAACAAATATGTTGCTGTTGATCTAGAGAGGTAAATTTAATGGATAAGTCGAACATTGGAAAAGAATCATGTTGTTGTGGACAGAGGCTTGTTGCCCAAGAGAGGGCCGCTCTATAGAGAGGTTGTACTGTACTTGATGATCAGCGATACATACACGTAGTTTTTTCGTATCAAATAAATACGCCCAAATAACAGACTAAAATACAGACGTTTGAAAATGTTTTTTCGCCAAACATGTCCGTAGCTCACCGCCCACATGTAGTGCCACACGAGTCGTGTCCTCTGATTTTAATACATTGTTGTCCGCTGATACACAAAGCATGAATAAATCATGTATGTATTTCTAAAACAATTTCCGAAATTTATGACCGCTGAGGACCACAATGGGCCAGATTTGCACATTACCATATTTGTAAGACAGTTCTAAGAATTGTGGAGGGAACCAAATTAGTTCGTCTTGAAGTATTAGAGAATGTGACGTAATGAATTTTTTGTCTGTAGACAAGAATATGATATGAATTATACATTTCTATAAACATGTCATATGTTTATAGAAATGTATAGCAATGCCGCTCTAGTAATATGTACAACGACAGAGATATGTCTTTAGAAATGATACATGATACATACTCGCATATTTATAAGTAACTCTATCTGTAATTAGAAATACTTCTCCAGCATAAATTCCTCACCATTTTATTTACTATCATTTATCATTTACACACATATACATTACTCTCCTGAATGTTTTTTGTTTCTTGACATTCTATTTTGTAGCCTTAATCAATTCGGATGTAAAGTAATATATTTTGAGTTTGAAATATGTTATATGTATGCAAGCGTTGTGCTGAATATGTGCCAACAATATTATTTATTCTGAAGTTCCAGAATGCATAACTTCAAATTTGTAATTTGTATTCAATATTTTTAGGTTTAAAATACGCATTCGGTATGCAGTATTTTGTGATTCAAATATGCATATCCTGGAAATTAATTTAGTGTACGATTTGTTAACACCACTTCATATTTGAAAACACAGATTACACATTGCTTTCTTTGTTTTATAGTATGCATCATACTGCCCCTTCGATTCGTTTTGATGAAAACATCTTACATTCTTGAATATTTCATGAACAGTTCATGAAGTATCAGCATTAATTAGACAGGGTGGGATTATATGCAGAATTTGTTAACACCATTACAAATGGTGTTTGCATCCCAGCTAGACAGAAGTAACTTTATTCTTATTTTATAGACTGTCGATTGTTTTACAATTTTCCAAAGATACTTACTGGTAAAAGACAGATCTGGTTGCAGATGTTTTTGTTGTACTGTAAAGAGAGATAATTTTCAAGTTTGTATTTTACGACACTCGACTCTCGGCACCACGAAACATTCTCTTGGCAGTAAAAATCTGAGTTCTTACGAAAGAATGTTACGAAGATACTTTAATTAAGAATAGACTTAACCTATTTTAGACATAACCTTTGAAAATGAAGTCTGGGGAAATGCAAATGTCGCTTGATATTTACGCCATGTATAGAAACGACACTAAATGAGGAAGCCTAGATATTTGTAACATACAGGTGAACATAATTAAATGGACTCCCTGGAGACTAATTACTTCATTGTAACCCATATTTCAATTTATTTCTAACAATCAAATTAAGAAGAGACAGTGTGTTTGGGGAGATAATGCCTTTACTGTATCCGATTCTTTACTATAATATCTAGTTCTCTGAAAACATGCTTTATTGCATTACTCACTATGATTTTTGTGTTTGTGTAACGTTTGCTAAAGGCCACTTAAAGTGGATGCCACGAGATAATTCAGTTTGTTCTTTGTTTATTTCCTTTTATTTGTTTTTTGTCGATGATAGATTTATTGCCAATGACATTTTTACAGAAGATCAGTTGATCTTCTTGTTTCGAATGTTGTTATAAACAACATTGTTTTTGTTTTTAGTCGATATCATACTCGATCTTGCTGATAAAAAAACTAGAATGCAATTTTAACATTCGTTAATCAAGCAACTTGCATTAGCCGAATGTTGTTTTACGATCGTATATAATGTGATATTGTCTTAAAAGAAAGAACTCTTTGATCAATAATAACTGATCTTAAAGCTTACTTGAGCCTCTGTGGTTTAATGACTATTATCTCTGACTAATAATCACAAGCAACACACCGTTATTAGTCCGAACCCTTCCCGGTGTAACGTTTTCAAGCTCCCCCTTTTTCAGTTTACCCCGATAAAATCGATAAAAATCGTATTTTTTTCTTCTAATAAACATGACAGCAACATAATGTTATTACTTCATGCGTTTTTAAGTTTTTGCATGATTTGTTGTGCAGTTTAACTGTAGAAATATATTAAGCTGCTGGGCTGCTAGGCTGCTGGGCTGCTAACTTCACGCTGCTGGGCTGCTAGGCTGCTGGGCTGCTAACTTCACGCTGCTGGGCTGCTAGGCTGCTGGGCTGCCAACTTCACGCTGCTGGGCTGCTAGGCTGCTGGGCTGCCAACTTCACGCTGCTGGGCTGCTAGGCTGCTGGGCTGCCAACTTCACGCTGCTGGGCTGCTAGGCTGCTGGGCTGCCAACTTCACGCTGCTGGGCTGCTAGGCTGCTGGGCTGCCAACTTCACGGACATATATGTCCGTGAAGTTGGCAGCCCAGCAGCCTAGCAGCGTGAAGTTAGCAGCCCAGCAGCCTAGCAGCCCAGCAGCGTGAAGTTAGCAGCCCAGCAGCCTAGCAGCCCAGCAGCTTAATATATTTATACAGTTAAACTGTACAACAAATCATGCAAAAACTTAAAAACGCATGAAGTAATAACAATATGTTGCTGTCATGTTTATTAGAAGAAAAAAATACGATTTTTATCGATTTTGTGAATCTGGCAGTGTAGCGGCCGCATAGCGGACTATTATAGTCAAACATATAAAATGCACAAGAAATCCGGCTAAACACTTACGAATCGATGATATAATTCGATTTTATTCCTTTAACGTTCATCAGATGAGAACTTACACATTTTTTCATTTTTTGTTTCTTTTTGTGAAGTTGGCAGCCCAGCAGCGTAACAGCGTAATATATATTTATACAGATAAACTTCACAACAAATCGAGCTAAATACTTAAGAATGCATAAAATAATGTCAGTCTGTCGTTTAAACAATAATTAACTGAAAATATATGATTTTCATTTTTTTTCAATGTGGAATTAGCCGCTGCTAGCAGCGTGAAGTTGGCAGCCCAGCAGCGTCACAGCGTAATCTATATTTCTACAGATAAACTTCACAACAAATCAAGAAAAATACTTCAGAATGCATAAGATAATGTCAGTCTGTTGTTTAAACATTAATTAACTGAAAATATATAATTTTCATATTTTTTTTTCAATGTGAAATTAGCCGCTGCTAGCAGCGTGAAGTTGGCAGCCCAGCAGCGTAACAGCGTAATCTATATTTCTACAGATAAACTTCACAACAAATCAAGAAAAATACTTCAGAATGCATAAGATAATGTCAGTCTGTTGTTTAAACATTAATTAACAGAAAATATATAATTTTCATTTTTTTTTTCAATGAGGAATTAGCCGCTGCTAGCAGCGTGAAGTTGGCAGTCCAGCAGCGTAACAGCGTAATCTATATTTATACAGATAAACTTCACAACAAATCGAGCTAAATACCTAAGAATGCATAAAATAATGTCAGTCTGTTGTTTGGACATTAATTAACTGGTGATCTTCTTGTTTCGAATGTTGTTATAAACAACATTGTTTTTGATTTTAGTCGATATCATACTCGATCTTGATGATAAAAAAACTAGAATGCAATTTAAACATTCATTAATCAAGCAACTTGCATTAGCCGAATGTTGTTTTACGATCGTATATAATGTGATATTGTCTTAAAAGAAAGAACTCTTTGATCAATAATAACTGATCTTAAATCTTACTTGAGCCTCTGTGGTTTAATGACTATTATCTCTGACTAATAATCACAAGCAACACACCGTCATTAGTCCGAACCCTTCCCGGTGTAACGTTTTCAAGCTCCCCCTTTTTCAGTTTACCCCTCGGTAACTTAAAAACGTTTTCAAAGTAACCGGCCCCGGTAACTTTAAAACGTTTTCAAACTCCCTCCCCGTTTTAATAATCCCCCCTCCCTATGTTGATTCTTCGTGGCGAAAACGTTTATATTTCAGGTTATTATTCATACTAAATGATTCACATGGTTTATTAACATGTCCGTGAAGTTGGCAGCCCAGCAGCCTAGCAGTATTAACATATAATTTTATATTCCTGTATTTAACTGAATATACGCAAGAATTATATAAACCTATGTACTCCTATTAGGGCCATGGGGAATACGCACCTTTATTAAATTAATTAACAACAATGTAAGACTTTATTGTTTTTATCTATTTTTTGTTTGTCAAAATGATCCAATTATTGCATTGGTATTTGCGCAATAACACTCGTAGCACGGTGGTTACACGGCGGTGTAAGTCCTTTGCTCGATCAAAAACAGTCTGGGGACGCTGATGTGATCCAAAAAAGTCAGAGTCGGTTAACCATCGTGCATAGGGTTCCATTATGGAGGAATGGGCTTGTCAGTATTATGACGTCATTTGATTTCGTCGTATGATTTCGTCGTATGATTTCATCATTAGGACCGCGCGTATATAGTCTCATATAACTGTAGTACATGTATGCATTTATGTGTTTTAATATTCGTGTGCAAGCTCTCTCTTATATTATTACCCGGAGTAATCTGAAAACGTTTTCAAAGCGCCCCAGGGGTAATCTGAAAACGTTTTCAAAGCGCCCCGGGGTAACCTGAAAACCGGGTAGGGCATTTGAAAATGGAGGGGGTAGTCTCAAAACGCCTTAATTGTACCCCTCCACGTTTTAAAATTTCCGGGGGTAATCTGAAAACGTTTTTAAGTTACCGGGTGTATACTGAAAAGGGGGAGCTTGAAAAACGTTACATTGGGACAAGAAAAACATCATGTGTAAGTAAGAAGTCGGTGGTTCTTCACAGGTGTACAACGGTGGCCTTCCTATGCCGCCAAAGCTTTAAGCAGGAAGAGTCCCAATTAGAACTTTTGTGCGACGTTCAAGTCCTGTGAAGAAAAACTCTAAACCACAACTTAGGTGAACTATATTCGTTCTTTATTCAGTGTTATAATTCTGTGTCCAGCGTCGGTACAATTCTTAACAATTCTAACACTAATCAAGCTTTAAGGTTGATGCACGTCTTCTTTATACACAAGCTGTAAAACAGATGACTAGTGTTTGTTAAAATACAACTTATAGTTTTGGTTATGTCCAGGATATTTGTTGGATGATATAAATATGTAGTTTCAGACTTGTCTCCAGTGATTTGACTTGATGTCAGAAAAGACAATAATGAATCAAAGCGATTCACATCAAAAAAGATATATGTATATAATGTACGTAAAACATGTCAATATTATCTTCAAGGGCGAAACTTGATCACTCGCTAAAGTGGATAATTACTCCTGAAACAGACCGAACAGCCGAGCATAATGAAGTGTCTTCATCCACGGCATGTTTGGCTGAACATGCCAATAAGGAAATCACCGTTAGGTTAGTGCCAAATAAAAGACGACCAAAGATGATAATTTGCACGATTTGTGAGCAGTTCAGCTATGTTTGATCCTAATAAATGAATGCATTGACTACCATACATTGTAGTAATGGATTTCGCAGTGAATATCGCCAACCTTACCTAGCCACCAACTTAATATTAGGACTACCTTATTATTACGACCGTCCCTTCCATATTTCTTTTATAGTTCAATTTAATCATGGGTCCACCTTTAAATCAAAGCCGATTTACGTGAATTTTGTCCCAGATGTGGTCGTAATATTGAGGTATTATGTTTATTATGTGGAAATATGGAGGAAATTTTGAAACTGGTTCATAACTAGTGGTCGTTTAAATGAGGTATAGACAATCTCTCTCTCTCTCTCCATCTCTCTCTCTCCCTCTCCCCCCCCCCCTCTCTCTCTCTCTCTCTGTGTGTGCGGTGGCCCTGAAATGACCATGGAAAACGGCGCATCAAATTGAAATATGTATATATTTAATGAAGTAATTATTCTGCATGGCTCCAAGGAATTCGCTATTACCATGATCTATCATAGAAAGCTGTTCAATTTCAATGTAGGTCATAATTGATATATTGTATGGTTTAGAAATTGTATATTATCTGACCCATATATACATGTAGCATATTAATCATTGAACCATTCTAAACTAAACGCGGACAATATCTAAGGTTTCTAATCATGAGATGTAAAACACACAAAGACTAATGTCATCCTTAAGGTATCTGGCGTGGATGTGAGGTCAAATCAAGTTTCACCAATTTAAAGATTTAAAAACTAAACCATAATTATAAATTATACTAAAATGAACCCACTGTATAGAAATTCCATACCCAAAACCCCGCTGTTTACCACGTAATACGCCATAGATAAAAATGAAAACAAATATCAAAATTCTGAGGCACGATTTTCTAGATTAACATTTCCGCTACATAATACCGATAACCGCTTTGAAATCCGTCATCAAATAAGACGGCAATGTTTATTCGAAAATGACACCTACTGTGTATTTTTGAGCTGAGCAATTAACAATTGAAGTGTCGGGAGAAGTCTCATCATGAAATCAACGAATTTGTTGCACCCCTTTCAATTTTGATAGCCAATCAAAATCGCTTATGTTTACGAACCACGCCCATGTTTGATGTCTAGTAAGAGATTTTATAACAATTTGTTTGTCATTAATGAATTAATAGTAGGATATCGTACCAATACAATGCGCATAACGCTGTTGATTTTTAACGCTGATAAGGAAAAGTCGATAAAGGAGTGCAGTATTTATCGCAATAAAACACCATTTTTTGCGTTCGGTTAAATTTTTTTGTTGCTTGGTGTTAAAGTATGATATTCAATCTTTGTAAATTACGTAAAATATCATTTTACGTTATTTTAGCGATTTCAACCTATGCCGATACTATTATGCACATATTGAAAGTTTTGTACTTGTGTGTAGGTCTAACGCAAAAAAAACCTCATGACGTCCTGTGAATACAATTTGTTTTTATTGACATCGTGTCGTAAATACGTTGTGGCATACATTTTAACATTTGGTAATGCTGAAATGTAAAATGTCATTTGTCTACAAGATACGTCAAGTACATGGAATATTATAAAAACGTAAGAAGCGCATTAATATTTGCTGCTAAACTTCTTCTTTGAAAACAACTCTATTCTATTCCAGAGTTCTCAGATGATTTAAATCGGGAAAAAAATCGAAATTCAAACTTTGGAGGAAAAGAAATCTTAAGCAATAGATATCGCTGTGGTATATACTACATCATAACGTCATCACTCAAAATGAAAAAGTAAAATATTTGACATGAAGCCAATGAAGTATTTGTATTTTTTGGAATGTGTTAAATTTGAGAAAACACGAACGCTAAAATGAATATTTTATTTTCTCTGATGGAAATAACTTCTAATCTATGATTCGACTAAAAGATCGCAAAATTCAATAAAAAATGTGAAAATTCAGACTTCAATCAAAATTAATAACACAGTATGACAAACTAGACCGGCAATTAAATCATTCAAATTCAGAAACCTTCAATTTTGCCTCATTACACCCGAACATTAACACAGAAGATATTGCTTTCGATTTTATAAACCAGACACCCCACACATTCGTCAGTCTGTAAATGAGTTTGCTTTGAAACTATCAGCTCCATGATGTAGGGACATTTTGTTCTGAAATACTAATTTTGCTGTGAAACATCAAACTGTTTAGACAAAATTATGAGCTAGAGAAACACATTGTGACAAGTTATTCCATAAAATAATATTTATACAAACTAAAGTATCGTAATAAATAAATGTTTAGATGATTTTATTTCGGCTGATAAATATACGAGTAAATGTTACTGAGTAGCTAAATCTGAAGGACGAAAGTAAAACAATTTGCTTGAACTGTACTTACAACGGAACTAGGTACAGGTGCTTCCGTTGTCTAGTAGCTATGGTTACTATAGCTATGTAAGTTATTAATAGCCTTTCATCGTAGTGAGTTCAAATCTGATTCAATTTCACATGTGATGAATCTGTTCAAATAGTTAACCGGACGTCTGCGTTTCTATCCAGAGGGAGCCTAATAGTGCGCTTCTCCCACCTTTAAAGTCACCTTGAAATTTGACCCCGGATGTCAGGGGACGTACCTCCCCCCCCCCCCCCCCCCCCGAGAAAAAGAACTAAATAATCACAATTATCAAATTCCATTTTCAAAACTCATTTTATATTTTGAACACATTTTTTAATTAACTTTTATAATTATATGTTGAATAAGTATGTGTATAAGGAAAGTGGTAAATGGTAGAATTAATTAATCGATTTATAGTTGGTAACTCTAATACCGGTGGATACGGAATACCGGTGCATCTAATTTAGTATCCGATATATTCACGCATGCATAACCGGTGTCAACATAATCTGTCATCAGCAAAAACAAAAAACAAACAAAAACAACAGAGCATCAAAGATTCATTTTGAGGGTTAGTATGCATTAAATATAAAATTAGTTTTGAATTAAAAAAATACACGAAATGCGCATGATTCAATAAAAAATACGTTGTTTTTCTGTGCACGCGGGTGCTCGTTTTTATTCCACTTCCGTTATAGAATGGTTTTGTGTTTAAATCATTGTTTGGAGTTTAACCCAGCGTAGTAATATCAGGTAATGTGACGTTAAGAGGGTATGTACACCGTTATTTAGTATATTCAAGGAAAGAAGATGGCGGCCGACTGCATTGTATTTAGTGATTGCGGCCCCTAGATTAGTACCGATTTTGAACATTTGACTGTTTGCATTAGTAAAATATATGTACAAAAAAAGTCACGTAAAATCGCTATATTTAATTCTCGGTAGTGATTTATTTTTCTTTTATTCAGTTTCCGTTCTAAAATTAGCTACACCGTTATCCAGTGTCACCAGCTATAAGTGCAATTCGTTTAATGTTCATTACTTGATTAATAAGAGTTGTATTCTTATGATATGGATCAAATCGGAAAAAGAGACCAGCTCATATCGTCAGTGTGTGTTCTGTTATGCTTCACAGAGTTAAGATGTTTGCTGTTTTCTATTTTCAAAACATTTTTTTTTCATTGACAACCAAGTGGTGTGTAGAGAAAAGTTGAAATTGATGCACGCAACATTTCGTCTGTTTTCTTTTTGTAGATCTATCGATCAAGACCATAATTGTTACTTCACTGTTTATACAAGATGCATTTTATCACAATCTCTACTCATTGCAATTGGTGCTAACAAGTTTAATTAAAATATGAAGCCGTGTGAAACAATCTTCAAAAAGACCATAATTAAATTGCCACTGGCGCTGGAGCAATGTTTCCACTGTGCTGCGACGAGTAATTAAGTCGGTGCTTTATGTCGGTATTTTTGAAATTGGCGTACTCACATAGGGGTCATTAGTGGTAACAATTAAAGTACAGAACGCTTCTCGATTTAAACGTGGTTATTCTTCAACAGACACCATTCACAAACTTGGGCGGAAGAAATAATCGCTCTATAATCTAAGCAATATGTAAGACATTTTTACCCAAGAGTTAATCAATAGATGAAACGTTTAAAACTGTATAAATTCTCATTTATTGTACATAGCAGAACGAGTTTCCGAAATCTAATTAATCAAACGAGTGATTTTGTATCCCAAGTTGAACCAAATCCATCTATCAATAACGATTTCGCCTGGCCTTCTTGGTTTAAAGTACTTATGTACTCTTTCAACGACTATGGGGTTTATAAAAAAGGGAAAGTCATAAAAAGTAAAGGTTTATTTTTTCAATACACAAGACTTTACAGTCAATGACAACAAAGAGATAATATAATGATCAATGACAGATGCATGTATAGATATTAACATTGAATATATCAAAAGTTATTGCAAGTACAATATATTCAAACATACGGTCAAACATAACAATAACAATGAATAAATAGTACAATGAAAAAATATATATACTTCCAAAGTGATAGAACTGAAATACAATATAATGCTTTTACACAAATATAAAAGTATAAACGATCAGCGATTATAAACTACTTGTAACACTATAATTTCAAATAAAACGTGGAGTACTTGTTGCATGATATATATAAACACAGTTTTCGAATTTCATTATATAATGGACATTCAAAAAAAAATGGAATTCATATTTAAGGACACTACATAACCTACATTTATCATTATATGGTGTTCGTACAGGCTTGTGTCACCTTCCGGCTCCGATTTCTCATCCATGAGCTGATGTTCTTAATCTACAATATGCAATATGTCAATGTTCTTCATTTATAACAAATAAAGTTCTAGTTCTTAAGGAATCTTCTTTCTCACTATTCCATAGTTGTAAATGATTATCATGTAGTCGTTTCCTAAATGTCTATAAAAAGCTTTAGATTTCATCTCCTTGATTTAACCAAACATGAGCCAAAACCATTTGATGCTAATATCGTTTTGTCATTTCTTATCAAGCACTTACTTGTTTATGTGTTTTACTCTAGGGCGTTAAACATCATAATATAAATACTACGAATGTATCATTCTTTCGGACTTCAGACTATCTACCAAATTAATCATAAATAAAACTCTTCTGTGTCTGTGAACTCACACCTAATATATGATAGTTTGTTCTGTGTCAAGGAGATCCCACACTTAACAATACAGTGTGATTTTAATTCAAACGACGAGATATTTCATTTCAGAAACTATTTAAAAGTTGCAAGTTACAAACGAGTCAGTTAAAATGTTATGTTTTCATAGAATGGGAAACAAATACATTTCCATTCTTTTGTAAATTTCTCAACATTGTTCGATACACTCGTTTTAAAATCTATTACAAAAATATACGTTTTACAACAATTTGTCCAAAACGCTGTATCTTTGTAAAAAATGAATACAAAAGCGATACTGAATAAGCTATGCTCCTTTTGTTTGATAGGGAGTACAATATTGTCATCTACTAACTAAACTTACTCTAGACAGCTCTATGACCAGATTTGGGGGACTTGGAAGAAAAGGGGAGCCGATAATAAAGTAGTATTCTGGTTTCTGATAGCTATGGATTGCTTAGAATGAAGTAGTGCGTGTAGTCAAAATACAATATCATATCATAATACTACCGTGCCATGTTATCATGTATATTTTGGTTTTGAGACTAGGGCATTTCTCTTCTTAACTGAGATTGAACGTCGCAACAACAACCACGGTCATTGGGTTACTTTCCAGCGTTAATGGAAGGAACACATCTCTTTAGGAAACTCGTACATTTATGGAATGATATACATTTAGCATTGTCAACAGTCCTTGATCTCTTCACTCAGCCATGAAGATAAGACGCCTGTCACTTTCTATATTAGTGTTCACTATTAGATCACGCCATATTGTGAATCCACACCAGGTTAATAAATTCCATATCATCACATGCAATGCCTGACTGGTCGTACGTACTTTTGTGTGTTCAATGCTCTGTCAAACGTCCAATCATAAACTATATAACACACTACCCACAAATCAACTGATATTGTAAATATCCTGTCGGTTGTGCAAAGAAATAGAACCACTCTCCGCAATTCCATGGATATCATTTAACATTCTTACATTGAAAATGGTATTCACCATTAACATCCTTTTGCAAACATGACTCGCACATGCTATTAATTCGTTCAGTACAGTTTACTGTAATATCGTTTAAAATTCAACATTCAACTTTTAAAGTCATGAGAAATTAATTTAATTTAGTTTTATTTTAGTTTTATCCAATGTCTCTTAACTTTATTAACAGTTACGGTATGCTTTCTTCTCATTCTCAGGTTTTAAATTTAGAATGCTTATCAAGATTTGACATATGGTATAACTGGAGCGGTTCGGTTTTGAATAATATTGATAATGTAATCAAGTTAAATGCTTATAAAAATCTTCTTATACTTTCATATAAATTGAATCTCCAAAGTTTCCAAATCCAAGATAATTTGTCCCAGAATCCCTGCATCATTCCAAATCAAAGTAGTTTGCATTTTAATCAAGAATAATGTGCGGCCAAACTTATTGATTAATTCTACTATCGGAACATACTAAATGTACCCTTTATTTATAGGTGACCCTTATTCAGAGATCAACATGGTTAATAAAAGAATGACTTTTATTGACAGCATGTTCTTTATTCGGTGGCGGTCGCTAACACATGTTTGACTGTACACTGGTCCAAATTTCTGAAAGTCCACTTTATATTTTATAGCATTGGAAGAAAATTAGTGTACACACATTGTTGCTTACCAGATGGCCTTCAATTATACAATTAAATGTTTACTTTGAAATCTCGATTTTCACTTATTTCAAATATAAGTTTTAAAAAGAAATCCGATTTAGTGTGCATATTGTAAGTAGGCGCGTCAATTTATTTCTAAAGCTTAAAATCTGGGACGCATATGGCGTTCACATTACATTGTAATTAACTGAATGCAATAAATTTCTACAGTTATAATTGCTTTTCGCACCAAACAATTTCTGTTCTTGTGTGACCTGAGTGAAATGAAATTCTGAGAATCTTCCATGTACGGTATGATTGCTGCTTTTCTTTCTCTGAGTTTTAATGTTGCAGCCAGGATCATTAAGGAAAATTTCCAGCATAACGGCGGAGGAGAACCCCTAGCCTGATGTAAACATGTGTTGAATAATCAACCCTTCCATTAGCCAGCTGGATATATAACCTCCTTAAAATGTGATTTGTCTTGTCCCGGTTGGAGTGGTCGAAGCCCAATTATATATATGATATCCATTATAGATGAATACGTATCCCGCCTTAATATAATTTTAATCAAAACACATATGTTCTTCCCTCCAACCCTAGCAAAAAAAACGAATATAATATAGACTCGCCTCTGGCATGTTTATGTCTGAACAAACTATAAATGATCGACCATTAATCTTAGTTTACTCTTCTACAAAAATTGTGACTAAAATGTTGATTTTTCTCTATATGTGGAGAGAAGTTGACAGTTCCTTGTAGAATGGTATTAAACCCACTGAGACAAAACCAAAATGAAATGAAGTTAAAGTGAAAACATTGAGCTTCAGGGACATAACAGAGAGAAACATCCCGAACAATGACACTTAGCATTCGTGTCTTTGCGTGTTTCAAGAAGTTCTCTTTAAGTTGTCAAATATTTATGTGGATGTGTATCAAGCTGATTTCTTCACTTATAATTACATTAAAGCTCACAGACATAGTTTAATGGTAACTGATACATTATTTAGATGAAGACGTCACCGTCTAGGTTTATGATTATAGTTTACACATATATCATAAACATGTTCAACGTCAGTCTTTAGCTAAGTGCCCTATATATCATTTCCACAGAAATCCCCCTTACAAGGTAGCCAAAGGTTCACTGCCAGTTTTTAAACTAACGAGTACGTTTTAGGTCACTTAATTTTAAACCGAAATTATATTGTCTTTTTTAGACATCGAACGTAAAGTTAGGAACTCGTCGAAGTGCACTAAAATCATTGTGTGTTCTTATATAAAACAGGTCCATTTCAGCAAAATACAGAATCGAGTCTAACGATACAAATATTTGTATTGATAACTTACGGACTTACATTACTTACATGTGTAGTAGCTTGGAACAACAGAAAAAGACTTGATAGTTTCTGTCTGTCCTATAACCGATGAATCCGGTGTGTTTCCTCCCATGCATACTTTATAGCAAGAAAAAATGTTTCGGAAACCGCTATCGTATTTTTTTCAATATCATTGAAATAATTACTATTTATAGAACACCTGTGTTTTCCCACAGTCATGCTATGCACACCTAGTAAAGTGACGTCACGCGCTCGATATATTTCAAATTTACAAAAGCAAAAATCACAGTGAAATGAGTGTTTTCAGACGAAAAAGGGCTTGTTTCGTCAGTAATAATTATCAGCAATTAAATGTTTTTGCATATATTTTTCTACAGCAAAAAGCTGATGGGGCTTTAACGTCGTCAATGACGTATCTATTTAAAGACCCGTCGATCATTTTGTGTCTTCTTATGTTTGCCAGAATGGTTATATTACTGATAGCCATCTTTCCATTTTAAGGATGCTCTGTTGTCTTGTTGTAACAAGTTGGACTACAAAACAAAAAGGTCGTGGGTTAGGAACTTAGGTCCGCCTTTTTCGATATTTCAGGTGTGCCTTTTCTGTGTCACAACTATTGAGCCATGTACTGTAAATCACTGGGGACGGACGAGACGTGTCTCGGGGCTGTACACAGTAGGGGGCTCTGAAATTACCATAGTTGTCGAATGGGCCGTTCAACTACAGATATTAACTTTCCGTTATCTTGTTGACTCACAGTTATCATCGCATCGTCCATGAATTCAAGGATGACTTCTATAATATTATCTTTAAAATAGAGAAACTAGACTAAATTAGCATTATATGAAATGTGTGTACTGATAGAAAATATTGTAGTTATCCGAGGAAGAGGATTGTTTAGAATTTTTACGACTGTTTTGTATTGCTCGTTTACGATTTTGCTCGGTCATCTGATTTTGACTTGAATGCACGTTATATTTGAATTTGTATTAATGTCATTGGATTAAAAATAGATAAGCAAAATATCCGAGAAAATTGATAAATCAAAATTCAGTTAAATTACATCGATAAACATTAGTATTTTATTGGGCTTGGCAATGTATCGAACTTCAGCACAACTGATGCGGATGCATAAAAGTAGTCCTAATTTGGCAGATGTTGGTCTCGTCGGGAAAGATTGGACGATCTGAAATCTAAAGTACTGTATTTCGATGAAAAATCTAAATACAAAAATGGAACTATGGTCGTATGCGGAAGGTTAATTGAGGCTCTTCGGTATGCAGGAAAATTAAAACCGAACGACTGTTGAGAAATGGTCGCACCGAACAACAAAGCAATTTTAATTTAGCATTTATCTGATTTGTATTGTATTGAAGATGAAACATTCACGTTGTAATTTTGATAGAGTATTGTTTGCAACTCTATTGTAGCTCTTAGATTAAACTAGTTCCACGTGCAAGTCTTTAACGTTTGCGAACTCAACAAAATCGGAGCATCCTAGCCAATGTGGCAAACCCACGCTTTGAAACTATACGAAATTAACTGTTTAACATTTACCATTTCTATGACAACACGAGTAATGCTCATATCAAAGACTGTCTACAATCTGATTGTGTTTCTATTAAAAGCAGCAGACCCAGACGGTCTCTAAACCATTCTAATTTAGCGCCTATAACAAAACAAATTCAGCAGACGCATGACGTAATAAACGTTTGTCAATAACTTCTATGAACTGAGATAAAAAAAATTCATTCCAATGAACCTCGACCATTTAATAGTTTTATCATACATAAACAAAAAAACAAACCCGATTAAAAAATTATTCGTATCAGTGGACTAAACACCCGCCGGTGTTATATCAATAATGAACCCATGGGTAATCATACTTAATAGCATGCATTGTTTCATCCCATGTCAACTAAATCATTTAAAATGCAATAACCTTTAATTTCGAAATCGTTGGGGCGACTATTATCTTGGTATTTTTTTGTCTAATGGCATTATTCATCGGTCGACAGTTTTCTAATAAGTCAAGTTGTCTTTTGGAGTCTTTCTGGAACCATTATCTCGTATGATACATTAACCTAACGGTGAATACTATTCGTATATCAATAATTATCACCACGTAAAATAGAATGACATCCATTATTCTAGGCGATAATTACTAAAGAAATTTACAAACAGTTTCTTATGGATGTAGGATGTGCACTTGAAACTATCTAATTTCTTGTAAGATGTGATATTTCTTAGAAGTTCATTGTGGTATTTTGACAAAATGACCGCGATTCGCGCGCCTCATCTAATTTCCTCTCATGACTAAGCAATACATCATCTGTTTATGTCTCCAAAAAGTGGGTCCCACATATCTTAGAAATAAGCGCCACGGGTTTGTCTTTTGAATTCCCTAGAATTTAACATGTGTTCAAAAGCAAAGAAATAGCGCCAGGTACTTTTTGAAAGGTTAAACTTATAATTACTGCAAATGTAATTGAAATTTTCTGGAATGTACTGAACAGAACTATATACATCGTATATCCATATTCGCCGGATAAAAAAACAAGACGTAATACGGACTTAATGTAATGATGACACAAAGATCATTGTTGCTGACTGGCGTTACTCCGTGGGTTGATTGCGGGTAAATTAAAATCTGCAGATGCAGACAATTGAAATAAAACCAGGCTTACAAATAATACGTTCTATTCAAAGAACAGCCGCATGATACTATCAGGTTTAATTAAAGAATGAAACCACGCGGATGATTCTTAAAGCTCTCATAATGAAATTGCATATTGTGTAGCTGTATTTTTCCAAACTTGTGAATTGTGATTAACACTAGCGCGATTGTTAAAAGTCTTATAATCGCCAACTCTATGTAGAGGGTTCCAAATCAGAATGCCTTGAAAACAAGCGGAATTTAATAAGTTATTGTTCCGTTTTCAATGAGAATAATTTTAAAGAAACTTCGGATACCTGATTGTGTATCAACGGTTGTTGCTGTTCTACTGAACAAGTATTAAGGGTGTTTTATTTGCATTGAGGTATAATTTATTTTAAGTAACAAGGACGGATAACGTGCTTTTCAATGTCAATACGACCTCACAATAGTCTCTTGTTTTCAGATCATAATTATCTTTGTTTTTGCAGGACATTGAGATTATTATCCATATATCCGAGATCGCTATATTTGTTCCAAAGGTTGGCTTTATATGCTATAAGATGATTAATGCTTAACATTTACAACGGGCGTGGAATCATGTCTAAATATACATTTAGATAGCAAACAATAGAACATCGATTATTCGAATGTTTACGGGTCTGAATATTGTAATCGAAAGACACATTGTTTCAGAAAATTCCAGGTATGATAAATCAAGATGTGCTGATTGATTGATTTTATTTTGGTAAAGATACACATAATTATATATGTATATCAAACACATGGTAGCAAATATAAAACATACACACATGAAATAAGGTATATGATATGTACAACAAAACCGAGGGTGACATAAAAAAGAGACGAATTCTTATTTCCATTTGTTCGACTCGTCATGACTGTGAAAAATTCATAAGCATTCAGAAGATTCACACTTACCTTTGACAAATATACATTAATGTTTCTGGTATTATTTGTTTTATAACAAAATTTTCAAAGCAAATTGTCATTTATTGGAAACTGTATTTGATTTATACATAAAGGGCAAAACATTTGGATATCGTTTTTGAAACTGTCATTAGTCAAATTGATGACACGATTCCACGATTCATCTATCATAACTAGAGACAATCTATCAATTAAGATTACTTTGTCAGTCGTGTTATTATATTATTTCATTATTATGAACAGTGATATATGGATATAATGAAGTAATTATTCGGGTCCCCAGGAGTTAACAATAACCGAGGTTAACTGTCAAAAAGACCATATTTCTATTCAAGCTGATAAGCGCAAACCAAACAGCGACTAGAAGAGCTTTTTTCTTTAACAACAATGGATGGCAAGCTTTTTGGTTAAAATATCGCTATCTAAGCGAAGACATGTTTATTGAACGGGTTACGGGCGCTCCACACCAACCCACCGTACACGTATGCTTGTTCCTCGCATACCCTATAGTGTTTCTAAAAGCAAATCCTCCAGAGTACGAAAGAGCAAACATTGCGATTTACCTATCCTTTCCAGTAACCGTGAACATAGATATTTCTAGCCTTTGTTTGGCGGATGTAGCCACACGAAACTTGTGTTTACCGTTCCGTATACATTGCAACCTCTCCAAAACAACACCCTTTGACTGTAGCAATTTTAAGTATGTTATTGTTGAAAGGGCGTTGCTTTAGAGAGGTTAAATTAATAGTTGAATCGTACTGTGAGAAAAATCACGCTGTTGTTGAAGTGTGGTTGTTGCTCAAGAGAGGATCGCTCTGGAGAGGTTGTATTGTATTACAATTGTACATGAAAATCCTTGTATAAAGCAAAGTAAAATAGAAAATAAAAACATTTTTCCGTGACACAATAGCATTTAACCAACTTAGACAAACGATTGTTTTTTTATACGTAGAAACGACATCCATTTCAACATAATTATGCTCGTTGAAATACCAGAACGCTGCCTGTTCTGTTTGCCAATAAGATTAGTAATCTAAAAACATGTTATTCCCATGTTTGAAGCTTAAGTTATGGTTATTGTGCAAATCTCAAAGGTAATTCAAATGCAGATAAGATCTCGTTAAATACAACACAAATCATGCATACGTTCAATTATCGAAATCAAATGATGAAAACGTCTGCATTTTGATAGGCATAGTTATGGAAATATTCATATTACAAAAATAAGGTGACCTGCAATGATTAGCACACAGTTTTCGTTTCAGTAGCTTTAACGCTGTGTTTCACCATTTTTCCCAGATATATACGACGGCCGGTTCACCTAACCAACTTTTCCGGACTGTATTCTATAACCAGTACAAATTAACGCTTCCACAAGGAACCGGACAATTCTCCATATGATGGACATTTTCAGAGAATGGTATGACCTACCTCGACCATGATTGTATGAGTTAATGTACTTATAGTTGCTGTACTTCTCGGATATCAACTTAATGTTTATACAAGTATATTGTTTTACTTTCTCGTTGTTAGTCATCGAATTTATGATTTATAGATATATATTTTATTTCAAATTCATTAGGCCGGACGCCTATGTGAACATATATACAACATTGACATACATTACAATAGACGTAATAGAAGGCAACTTGTCAATATTAACAAGAGAACATTGTTGTAGCCATTAATAACAACATTATAGACAATATACATATTTAATGGTACAGTGAGAGAGAGAAAGAGAAGGGAGGGGGGGGGGGGGTCTAAAGTGACGTACACTTTCTGGTTCTTTGACACGAGAAAACAATAAAAGCTCACTTATAATCTGAACCTAACATAAAGATGAAGGTAAACAACAATATATACTAAGTATATCATGATACGCATCTGAGAAAACAAATGACAGTAAAAGAAAGAGGAAAAGACGAGAGAACAAGTTTGTTCGACGGAGAAGGTGTACACTTTTGTGCTTTGACTTTACGCGGTTAATATGACTATACGTAAGTTACATGACATAAAACATAACATAACATGAAACTATAATGCAAAGAAGTATCAACATAAAATATCAAAGGCATCATATTCTAATTTGCAAGTAATACAACAATAAAAACAAACTACGCAAAACAAGATGATGTATAAACGTGAATCTCGATTTTAAAAGCTTTAAAATATAGACGCTTAGAATTTTAATTTCTAATTCATTTTTACTGCTAATTACTGTTTCATTTTAAACATGCTAGGTCTTGTCCAGTTATATTTTTTATATAATTTTTGCGTAGATCGGTATATGATGAGCATTCCAAAATAAAGTGATATTCATCTTCAATTTTATCACAGATTAGACATTTCCTATTTTCTATCGGTATATTTCTCAGTTTGTGCCATCTACCTGACTCTATTTTTAAATTATATAAAGCAATAAAAAAGGCTACCAATTGCTAACCAGGATTCCTGCAGCGGCTAAAGAGCTGTACAATACTATAATGTTATTAATCAAGTACTTTCTTATTGGATTTGTTAATGGTCTCAGTAAATCTTATTCATTATCTGTATAATAGTGTATGCTTTCCAACTAGGATAGGGACATTAAAAAGACTTTTTTCCCACAATTTGCCGTTGTTTATGATCGTCAGCTGATACCAGACGTTCTTCAATAAAGCACGCATGAGATAATGTTTCAGCCATGTAAAGCAAGTTCTAATGTACATGACTTCACTGTGTTTAAGAAATTTGCGTATTGATATTGATACTTATTGGCATAAAATTCAACTGTTTTGATATACTGTGCTGCATTCTATTAAACTTGTGAAAGTAACGTTTGCCAAATGTTCAAATGGCATCCAAAATAAAGTTCACCTAAAAAGCCAAAATTTGCTCAAGTAGTATCAATCATTTAAGTAAAAACGTAAGCGTTTATAATTTACCGTTTCTTTAACTTATGATGTATTCAGAATAATGATATTATGGTAATTATTGATCAAAGAACTTAATTCAGTGCTGTTTTATGGCGCATCGACAACTGATAGCCATATAGCCCGCATCTATAAGAGAATGAAATGTACCATATATGTGACGAATGCATGTAATGTAGCACACTTAATGAATCCTTGTCAGGTAATCCCATCTCAGACCAGATACATTCTATGTGTGGAAACTGTCCAGCTAGCTCATGGTCGGTCGGTGAATATACTCAGATGTATTTATGTGATTGGGATGGGGGGGAGGCTTTCCTGAGTCCATAAGGCTGGAAAAGACGCCAAAATGACACTGGATGTTGGTGCAACAATAAACAATGAAAGAATAGAACCCAATATCACAAACCAAACTTGAATACATTATTACAGCGGAGTGAAGTAGAAGTACGAAATTGACAATTAAAAGTCAATTGAATGAAATCTTGAAATTAAGAACTTATTTTTAACTTGAAATACATATAGAACGAAGTCAAAATGGTCTGTTACAAGTCTACATGTTCATGATTCGGATATAATTTATAATGGTTGAATTCTCGGTATGTACAACAAAGTATATTACGTAACCAATGTTGTTGGCAATGTTGCTTGATTTCAGTGTTGTTCGGCTAATGGTACGAGCCGCATTGCATGATTTGTAGACATGTGTTGTCCTGTGATTATTCATTCGAACATTGTTTGTTGTTTGTTCGAATGGTTGCTTGTATGGAAGATAAAATTTATTGAATTTGAACTTTCCCGGGAATCTGTTTTTGTTTTCTATTTACTGCAGAACAATCTTATTACAGTTTATTACAGTTTATTTATACTCTCAGCACATGTATACATTATGTGATATGAGGTGAATAAACACAATATACAAATGATATAATGAACCATCGAAATGACGTTTATACCATAAAATAGTGTTACTCCCAGGGTAATGTACGATCAACATAAAGATTAACTAGTATTGCTATAAACAAACATCTAACAATGACAATTCCAACCGGGGGAGTTGAGTTTGTTATTGACAAACATATTATACGAATGTTGAACCTAGTTCTATCAAACGAAAAAAATATCGTATTTACGATAACACATTCTAATGCATTTTTCATCAGGTATACATTCATGCTTCGGGGCTTCAACTTAAGTGTGCGTTTAATCAAAAGAAAAAGTAACTCAGATATTTGATATTTATTAATGAATTAATGTTGCTGTTGATAGCATTTTTGGACATGTCTGGAATTAATTAACGCTTTGCAATGTTTGGACATTTTGATAACAGTTTACAAGAAGTCAAGTTTTCAATACCAGTTATTTAACCTACATTATTTATTTTCACTCAGGTGTAACGCCACACCAACGGAATTAAGGAATAAGACAAAATAGCACCATCTGAACTGATTTCTGTTCTCCACAGAATACTCCATTTTTCAGAAACATACATCATCATATTTTAAGAGGCGTCAAACATCTAGTTGTTACTGACATGATTGTCTTGTATCTCCCATAAGACATAAGCTTGGTTTGATTTATGCTGGTCATTAGCCCCATAATATTTGTAACAGGATCATTTATTGCACGCGAAATTTCTTGAACTATTATTAATAAATTGTCCTCATTGTCTATCAAAGATCTTCACTGCTCAAACGTGCGGCCATGACTCATATACTTTGAATCAGGTTATGTCTATCATAATTGATTATTATTTAATCGTTGAACCAAGGGGCAATCCTTAAGGATATTATTTTGTGGTTACACGACTCAAACATTTATATTCATGAAATTTGTACACTGAATTCAAAGCCGTATATACATGCAGCTGTTTTCTTTGATACAAACTGAAGGTACAATAATATGACGAATATAATGAATGCTAACTTTGGTGACGCACACTGTTCGTTGTGTTACATGAACCACAAACTAATCTCCTAAAATGTAGAGTTCTCATTGAATTCACTTATCTCGTTTATCGTCTCGTTCACATCATGCATAAACTCTGCATCCCAATAAGCACGCTGATTGACACCCGTCTAATTAATTAAAGCTCTTAACGTAGACACACTTATCAAAAGATTGGAAGACATGTCGTTCTTTTTTACCAACTGAATGGATGAATAGTATGTCTATATTTATCTTAATTATTTTGCGTCTTGAAGACTTCGCACGTGTCTGTATGCCTTTGGTTCACTGATGTGATGCTAAGATAGTTTCTCATCCACGAATATAATGAGACGACAGACATGTTCCTATCATCATCTACAGCATGTTGACAGTTGCAATCAGTACCAAATATGTAGGCGTATTATAGTGCTTGGATTATGTATTAAGATCATATTGGCTTAACTGCAAGTGTCTTATACAGTGCACACGGACCAGTTACTTTCTTGTTACACATTTCTTTATTTCTTTGAATTAAAATACCATATCGAAAGTGATATATATTGTGAAAAAAACTGAAAATGGTAAACTACACGTGTACTACTACTAAATTTGCTGGAAATACCACATAATAATTTATCAAGTACTCTTGTTACAGCAATATATGAATGTGTATTTTTCGACAGACTTTAAAATGTGCTTCCAATCAGTTACTAGTCTAGTATTTGACTGTTTTCTCGATCGCTGAAAAGAACACATTAATTTTATGTCTAGAATGATTATAAATTGTAGCAAAACGACATTTGCAAATTTAAAACTTTTGAAAGTTGTTTTATACAGTATTTTGTTGTTTTGTGAAAATAATTTAAAATGTCATTTATTACGGACTTAATCCAATTGGCTGTCTTGTAAACCATCATAATCTTGTTTATGATCGTTTTTGTCTTCATATTTCGTGAGATGCAATCGTTCTGAAACGCATCAACCAAACGAAACAAAAACTAATACTCTTGTTATGTAAAGATTTATAGACGGACAAAATGCTACAAATTGTAATTCCAGAAGCCAAATTTATGCTTCGCGAGGATAAGAATAAAACAAACCATGTCCGTGTCAATCAAGACCAAGCCGACATAAATTTGCATTCCCAGTTCCGTGGTATAATTCATTTCCATCATATCTTCGTTCAAACGCTAGATTACATTTTGTTCATGCGGTCTAAATTTTGTACATTTTCTAGCCCTGCTATGTAAGTTAGTACGTTAGCGATGTAATAAATTAGTGCATCGATCTTTGAACGAAATTAGCGAAAAAGTGTCCGGCGCGGATACTTATGATATTACAGTGTTAGAAAATCTGCATTCCTGATTGAGAAATTTGAGACTTTTCAGACGTATTGTCTCATAATTAGTGCAGCCGCACAACTTAAATGTTCATATACCTAATGATTACCGTCTATCTGAGTAGGACAATACATCATCATTTGTTATTATAGAGGACACAGGACACCACATTTCTCTTTGCCTTCCAGACAGGTGGCTGTGTCTTCAATATAATTGCAGCATTGTCTATAGACTTATTTTTTCGAAGAAAAGTACAACCCGACGTAAGTACTGTTGGTTTGGGCAACAGTTTCATACGGCAAAATTTCAAAGTTCGCAAATATTAAGGGATGAATTGTTAACCTCGTATTGTCTCAAAAAGTATAAACAAATTAAACAAACATAGGAAATAAATATTTTTCTTTCTATCAATACTAATTGTTTTGGTCAAGCAACCATTCACGTGTAATAGTAACTGAACTGTATTTACGATGTATAACGTCCTCGCTGATTTGTAGAAAGCTTATTTTAAAACCGAAGTAAATGTTGTTTTGCCAAAACTGGCGAGTAAACAAGCCCCAAGTATGATGATTGTCTGATGTATTTCCGGACGCTGTTCAAAAATGCGTAAATAACTGACACAATGTCGAGTAGAATTATTCGATGAAATAGATGATGCTGTCTATACAAACTCGGTGTAACCTTGGGAGAAATAGACATGCTATGAAGTGATTTGCGTGATCATCCACCTTAAAATTAGTTTGTTTGTATTTGATTTTCTACACCAGTTAGCTCAGAATCAAGACTACTAATAACCATATCGACTTTCACTGGTTTTCATCACTCAATGACCTGCAGTTTTGTTCGCATAGCCTTCATACTTTGTATTTTCCACGTTTCGTACAAAGTGATGAAATGCGTTTCGGGTGGTATAAAACTTACGTTATAACGGTCCTGTCGTGGCCGTGTTTCAGTGGTTATTGTGCTGCATATGTAACCGGTGATCTAGTTTCATATCTCGGTCACGACAGGTTTTAAAGTCCCATAAGCTTATAAATGTATTGGTCCTAATTGTTTCTGTTTGTTCTAAAAGAGAGGAATCCGGTGTGTTTTCCTCCCGTGCATACTTTATAGCAAGAAAAGGTGTTACCGAAACCACTATCGTATTTTTTTCAATATCATTGAAATAAATACTATTTATAGAACACCTGTGTTTTCCCGCCGTCATGCTATGCACACGTAGTAAAGTGACGTCAGGCGCCCTACATATTTCAAGTTTACAAAAGCAAACATCACAGTGAAATGAATGTTTTCAGACGAAAAAGGGCTTGTTTCGTCGGTAATAATTATCTTGGGATGATATCAGCAATTAAATGTTTTTGCATATATTTGTCTACAGCAAAAAGCTAATGGGGCTTTAACCTTCTTTGCAAATATGACAAAACTATCAGTTCCCTTCCTTATGAGGAGAAGTTGCCGGCAAGCAGGCAAGTTAGTACTAGTACATACAGGCTAGGATTTGGCTAGGTGATCCGACATTCGTTTATGTAATTAATATCGTTGATAAACGACGACAAAATGTAAACGATCGATGCTCATGTCGAGTTTTGATATTTTGTATCTTATATTAACGAGTTCTGTATTGTTGTTATCATGTAACGGAATGTAACAGTTACAAAACTTGTGAAAAATTACCATGATCACAACATACTTGACTAAAGAATATAAGGGCAGGTAGGTCAATGACATTATCTTTTAAGTAAACCTTTCACAATCATGTTGGAGGTATGATGCGCCCCTAAATAGTTTCGTACTTTCAATATTTCATGTCAGATATTTAGGTTCGGCGCCAAAGACTAGGGCCGGTCGGGTAAACGGATTCATGGCTAGTTTTGTTTTTCTGACATGATACAATCAATATACCGAAATAATAATTTACCCGAATGCTTGTTATGGATATTTGTTCAACTATATGAGATATCTATGTGTATCAAAACAGATCAAAATTTACGTTCAACAACACTTTAAACACAATCTGTAAGTATATAAATGTGAATAGATTTATTTTCTTCATGTGTATTAAATATTAGTAATTGGCTTCGATACACTTATCACGTCTTCAATAATTGATTCAGGTATATCCACTGACGTCACACTATTATTGCTTGTGTTCTTGCATAGTTTTTTATGTCTCAAACGTTTGAAAATCAGTTTTACTTTCTTTGAATTCACGCCATTATTAGGTGTATTGCAGTTAATTATAATATGGTCATCATCGTCAGTTTCACGGTTATTGCTTGAGGCAACTTGGAAAGAGGAAGATGCGTTACTTGCGGAAGAATTGGACAATCTAGTGTGTTGTCTTTCTGATGTTTTATATGTTGAAGATCGCTTTGATCTTGTGCTTGTCATTAAACTTGACATACGTCCACCATGATATCCATTCTGAAAGATTAAGAAAGATGAATGAACTAAATGTATTGTGCTTTCTTCAAAATAATTGTATTTTTATTGACATGAATGGAAATAGAACGGCTTCATCTCATTACAGTAAGATAGTGTTTTGATGTGGACATAGAACATTATCAAGCTTTACAGGGATTTAAAATAGATTTGGATAAAGTACTGAAGAAAACAATCTTAATTAAATGCCAGGGTGGCCAATTTAGTAAATGAATAAAACGATTTTGAAACATTTAGGGTTTTAATATATTCATAATTAATACTGATTGCCTTGAAAATGTACTCATCTTAATACAAGCTTATGATTTGATTTGATTTCTTACCGTTCCGTAACATGATGGCTGACGGACGAATTCATTTCTCCAACATGGCAACATCCGCTTTACGCAGTATCTAAATGCTTTGTGCATAAAACAGTAAAGTATGGGGTTTGTGATGCAATGAAGATGACCTATCAATAAACCCCAGTACACAATGTCTAGGGCGTCGTGATCACGTTTAAAGTCAAGATAGATATTCACTGTGTAATACGGTAACCAACATATTACAAACACAACCGACACAACAATACACATTTTGGCAGTTTTTCGTCGACTTGCCCGTATTGCACTGAACGATCCTTTAACAGATCCTGACCTCGATCGACTGCTGTCTTTTTTACTTTCACAGTGAGGATCAAGCCTGGAGTCGGTTGACCAAAGGCGCTTGCCCATCAAAACATACGAAACGAAGACGATCTGAGCAGGTCCTAAACAAATTATAAATAATAAACTAAAGTCGTATGCTCTCCGCTGAACAACCGAATCCCACGCTTCCGTACAAGTAATCAGCATGAAATTCGTAAAAATCTCCTGCGACTTTGTCTTGTTTACAATCAGTAGCGGAATCATCAGTAGTGCTGAGGTAAACCAGATAACTGCCAGTAATGTCCGGACGTTCCGTTTTGTACGAAGATTACGGAACTTCACGGGATGTAGAATTGCTAGACATCTATCAAGGCTCATCGCCGTAATTGTAAATGTACTTGACGTAACGGACACTCCTGTAAGATAATAAGAATGTTGATTACCCAGAGGAGATTATTTTCAAATCTTACGGAAATGATTTTTTTCCACTGTGATTTTGTAATCAGTATATTGTCATGTTTTAAACTAAAATGACGGAGGAAAAATGTTACTAAGCATACAATGTATGTAGTTTGCGTTCTGTTTAAATTTAGTAATTTCCTGTAGAAATTGGTATAATTTAGCGGATGTCATCATGATATCTAAGGTTTTATCCTATTATTCATCTTTTTAACAACAAAGGTATTTAACATGAGCTAGTTCAGTGCTCAAATATGTCCTCTCATTCTTTTGGAACTTTTTATCAGGTAAATGTGGAAGTGTTAAAATACCGGCTTGACACGAAAACATAATTCTGATTGCAATTTAGCTGATATTGAAGAAATACATGGACAAAATTTGGATGTTTTCGTGTTTTTGAAAGCTTTTGAAATCCTATTTACATGAAAGACCGGCTTTTTTATTTTTCATAAATGCACCTCTGGAACTACCGAGCCAAGTACTATGTTAAGAAAATATATAAAAAAACGGGTGAGACGTGCTGAACCAGTGCTTTACGCCGGGCACGATACAGATTCGGGGGAAAATATTCGAAATAGTGGGGATATAAATGCCTGGTTCGCTTGTGTCCTCTCTTTCTCTCTCTCTCTCTCTCTCTCTCTGAAATGACCAAAGCTTTCAAATGGGCCGTTAAACAACAGATAAACATTATGTAATCATAAATGAAATAGGAGTTTACCTTGTAAGTAAGGTGTTAGTTTACACATCACCTCACCATATATCCAAAGCTTATAAACCTTGCCTAGCATTGTCATGGGCATGCATAACACTGTGACTGAAAAAAAAGAAAGAGACATTGTACAAAGTCTATACTTCAAACTAAGTTTATTATCTCTGTTGCCTCTTCTATCCTCTGACTGCTTTGTTTCAAGTCACTAGGAAAATTATTGAAACATTGTTGCAAATATATTAGTAATAGTAATTACTGTATATGTTAAGAACGGTCAAACCCGTAAAACGGTCAATAGGGACAAAAGACACATTGCCCACAGTTGGCCAATATTCTTTGGTTTATATTCAATTTATATTTATACCTATAGATGTGCTTTAAACGTTTTCGTTGTTTTCATCATTGTTTTTACTTCTATGGATGTCGTTAAAGGTTCATTAGATAGTTAAAATGATAGTAAAATAAAAGAAATACGATTTATTTGCTCTAAAACAATATTTACACAATGCCTTTCTTTAGCCTAAATTCGCAAATATGTTGTCAGATGCTATAATTGCTTATTTTTGCAATAGCATTGAAAAAATGCTGTGCTGCATTTCTACACGTACTTCGTGATTTAAAATAATCTGAATGTCTTCAAGTAAAATTCGCTTTCACTGACAAGACATCTTCGTAGGTAACGTAAGACCCACTTTAGTTTAGACATCCACATAGATAATGGGGCTTTAACTTAAGTGTGACAGTGAAACCCAAAGCCAACAACATGGCTTCTTATTACTCGTTTATCCAAAAATCCAAAATTTAGTTCCGATTTTTTGGCTTACTTCCTGGCCTTCCAAATAATCACTTAGGTAATGGTGATAATATATGTGCATTAAACAGTTTAAAGATGCATTTGCCAATTCTCATTTCCTGATATTTTCATTAAATGCAAGACTTTTTTTGTTCAAAATTCATGTTTTGTGCATTTTATCAAGTCATTTACTGCTCTTGCAAGCTTGCATCTTACCCCGTGCGTGTTAATTTTTACGTCGTTGTGTCGAACTTTTCTCTTCTTTCTGATCATTATAGACCAGTTGTTAAGATAAACGAATATTTGTTTGCGAGAGACCTAAGCCAAAATGGATAATATTTTTTATAAGACACCTAAAAAATCAAACTGAGATGTTTTAACCGATGACGG
The DNA here is from genome assembly GCA_964023205.1 of Lutraria lutraria. NCBI lineage: Eukaryota > Metazoa > Mollusca > Bivalvia > Venerida > Mactridae > Lutraria > Lutraria lutraria. The sequence goes on from OZ026838.1 coordinate 19,810,012, forward strand.
AAGAAATAGAACATATTTTAGTCTCTGAATTAGAAAATAAAATGTCAAAAGTTTTGAAATACAGACATGCATCTGATATTGTCTACAGTGAAATAAATAGAAGTCAGTCTGCACATTGAATAAATGGAATATTTTAGAGACAGTGATTGACGTTTCATTTATCCAAAATGTTTTTATTTAATTTTGTTAACTTTTCAACGCATGAATATATGTTGAAAACGTCATTCCGATTCGCATGGAATATTATGAATTATTCATGAGTAGGTAATTAAAACTGAAATACCAATTTCTTGTAGACATTGAAAAGGATAACAAATCTTTAAAAATGTGCAAATACTGTCACAACCCAATATGACCTTTAATGACTAATAAGTTGACAGATAATATGACTAGACATGCTGTCAATACCAATTGTTACAGCTTTACTTATACATCGTTTTTTAGGAAAGTTGTCAATATTTGTACGTTCCATTCCTCAGTCATGCGCAATAACTTGGTTGATTTTTGGTATGACGTTCGTTACTTTACCCTGGAGATTATGTAAAATATAATGTTCTAAAACCTTAACCTGAAGTCATTTTGTACTGGCCTAAAGGTTATTGACGCTTACATGTATGCTGTATTTCTTTTATCATTGTGGATAACCCACGTCACAAATGGGTATTACAGGAAGCACTTTTTTCCCGAAGCCAGAAGAAACGAAGCTGTAAGTAGTTTAAATTAGATTTAAATTTTCACGACGCATGGCGCATGCTAAGCGAAAAAATGTGTATGTTCCTCGTGTAGTTGTCAATTCTTTCTTTTCTGTACAGTTATCTGTAACAATCGCACCAAATGAAAGATACCATGGTTTCCCGCTGTTCCCAAACCATTTGGCACGAATCTTAAATGTAATGTTAAAGTTTATAAATAGTATGTGTTTACCAATCTTCAGTTAAATGGCGGCAGGCTGTCAACCTAACTGCGTACCAGGATTTGAGAAGCATTCTGACACGTGTTATATGTTACAGTAGCGTAACATAAAGATAATAACATCCATTTATTGAGATATATCTTGTAACTTGATTAGCGCCATGTGTTCCTAGGACAGTCCTAGCGAACAACCAAATTTACCGGAAGAAAGAAAACGAATTTCTAACGATCTGCGCACGAGCAACGAGTTTAGCATTTTGTTTATGTTCAGCAACGCATAGATTTTTTCCTTCTAACAAACGTAAATGAATCAACATTATTGCAGGCGTCTTGCGTTTTCAGTGTCGCAAACATAGTCCTGACATTTAATTTGATTGTCGTCTGTCTAATATGCCTATCAGACAACTTAAACCAATGTGCATTTTATGTGCTCATACCAGAATCGTTGTTGTTTTCATTTATTGTCTACGAGGCTACAATAATATAATTCTATCCTTCTACAAAAAGACGACAGATTTTTCCTAAATTACATCATATGACGTTCTTCGGTTCTCTCACGGGTTCCATCCTAGGTGTAATGTAGCTCTTGCAAACCAGATTGTGTTTACGTTATTATTATTCATTATAATGTATTTGCTGATATGACATATTGTTTATGTCTTCATAGTTTCACTTTGTGGCAGCATTTTATTTCACATGATGACATTGCGACAGTCAAAAGAAGCAATTGCGTCTGGCGCATCGAAATTATGTTTGAATAATAGTACACCCGTTGTCCCCTTGTGACTATCACTTCTAAATTAAACACTGGCTGGACCGACTGTTTTATTTCTTTGTGCTAATGTTAACAGCGCATTCGACATTATGTTTTAGGAAATAGTTCCACAAAGATTTACACAAGACAACTAACAATGAATGATAGTTTATGTAAGTGTCTGAAACAAGAATAGTTTTACCATCGAGGATACATCAGCAGAGAACTAGACGTATGTTTACAAAATATATTTGACGTGAGGTACAAAGGTTCTTGGGGTTTGTCTGAGAACATATTGCCTAAAAAAGATAATCAGCGGGAATATTGTTTTATAGCTGTAATATGTTCTCTGTCGTTGGTTTTAACATTCAATCAATGGGTTTAGAAATCAACCGTCTCACTAGCTGCCTTGGGAATTAATTATCCGCTAATGAGATTCCATTAATTAATCCAATTAAAAAGAAAACTGGATTTAAATTCAAAACCTGACGTCATTGATCAACTAATCATTCGTGTCGAATATTAACTTCGATAGATATCTTTTTTATAACGAATTTTAATTAGGATTTGAAGTAATGTGATTGTGTCTGAGTTAGATGATCGGTAATTCATTTAAGCGATTTTAATTGTACATTTATGCTAAACCATGAGAATCATTGTATTATCAATACTGCTACCATATTTAGATCAAACTTATTACTCTTCAGCGTCATTAACTCCAGTTACCAAGTACGCTCGAATAGAAATAAATGTAAAAAGAACAATATATGAAGTCAAAATCTACTGTTCAATTGCAAATGTCCCGACGCAGAATTATTTCAGCGATACATTGATTTCAAGTCACTTCCGTATATGGGATATATGATATATTTAAACGGAAAATCTTTTAATTGAAGCTATTTTTTTGTCTCAAGTATCACTATGATTTAAAAGATGGGCAAATTCATAAATTAATTAATGTCAAATTTGAAATGTTATCCTTTAAGTGCCATTGTATACTATTATATATATATTAATAATAAATAACGGTCATTGTAGGCAATAATTACGTCACTCTGTTGTAAATGAGACTTGCACATGGGCTACAGGGATCATGTGTCTGGTGTGTAAATCGTTGTCTATGTCTTATTGTATTCGTATGCATACATCTATTCATTTATTTGGCTGAATGGTCAAATGTTTCTTTTTCAATTTTTTTCCTTTCGTTCGTACGTGCCTAATTAATCAATCCATGGTATTGAATAATGCTAAAGAAAATGTAAATAATGTCTAAAGCTTTATCTGCCACATATAGCTGTATACACTCAAAGTGATTGCACACGTTTTTCCCTTCACGTGAGTCTCGATTCTTTTCTATAGACGAAGTAATTATCAATTTAACTGATGATACTTATTGTGACGTCTTACTCGCCTGCACGGAGATTTGAAAGTGCAATGTTGTCATCAAATAATGGTAATATAGTATTAGTGACCAGACGTAAGTTTTTATTAGGTGGACGTGTGTCTGAATCGTTGTGAGGAGTGAAGGTGAGTCATCTGATAATTTCCTGTAACAAATTAATATGTTCTTGGGTAATGACGTATATATTACGGTGGGATGTAAACAGTACTCAATGAAAACTAGCCGTTAGTAGAAAATATAGACGGAATTGAAGGGGCCAATGCTAGAAGGTGCAATTAAATTATTCGTTTTAACTCCTTAATTGTCTTATAAAGGATAGCCCTATTTTGCACTTATCCCTTCAATTGATCGTGTTACGTCTTTGTTTTATCAGCACGTCTGACGTAAATGATGGTTGATTGTTTTGTGTGTTAACCTTACACTAATACAACATGATTGAATAAGGCTGAAGATTTTATAAGTAGAATCTTGCTCGGGCTATGTATTGCTAGGGTGTTGTGTTGTCTATATATATGTAGGTGTTGTTTTATGGTCGATGTGGTGTAAACAAGCCATACAGGGCCTCCTTGATTGAGTGGTGATGGTCCCTGACTAGTAATTAACCACTAGCCCATCACCGCTGGGAGTTCGAATCCCACACGGGACCAGGTATATTCGTATGTAAGAACTTGTTTCGGTTACGTACAGTCTAGGGTTCTAAACCAGGTGGACGCTTCGGACTTTCATGTACCATTGGATAAAACTGACTGTCTATTAGTTGTTAAAACCCCGGTGAAAACAGTACATTGATATAACAGTATGAATTGTAAATGCATAAAAAGATTGCGTAAATACAGATGAAAATAACTTTATGCTGAGTGTATTTATAAAGTTTTCCATTTCAGTTACTATTTATGTAAATATATTTGTCCTTGCATTAGATTGTTTATTTCTTAAGCACGCATAGCAATAATTTTTCCTCCGAAACACAACATAAACATGCTAACGATGATTGCTTTGTACTCTTTCAAGGCGGAAAATCGTACAACGAATAGTGATTGTGCAAGGGACAATTTGTCAACTACTTTATGCTAAAATGCTGGGTTTAAAGTGTCGTCTGCATAAACACTTAAAATCAGAATAATTAAACAAAACTAAATGAGAAAACAATGATAAATTGTTGCAAACTTGCAGAATTTTACGGACCGCGACAGTTGCCCAGTGGTTAGTGTTTGACTTGCAGCTCGGTGTTCCGTGTTCGAAAACCAGTCGCGACAGGTCATACCCTTAAAACAATTTGGCAAAAAATGTCAATTTTCCTCAATTTGCGGAAAGGTTTTCGACTCCTTGTGGGAAGTTAAGATAGTACATGTTAGAATACGGTCCGGAAAGACTGGTTAGGTGAACCGACCGCGGTATATAACTGAAAAAATGTTGAAAAGGGACCATAAACCCACTGGATCTGTAAATGCAGAATTTTACGAATTAGCGAACTATGTAGATTAAATTTACAGAACATTACATTTTAATGTATCTTTGGACCTACTGTAATCGACTACAATGAAATGATGAGTTGACTAGAAAAGAAATGGGCTGTCAGGAAAGAGAATCAAATCATGTAGGCTACATTGTATATCTTTAGAGTATGAATGAAACATTATCTCACAGTTTCTTCAAAACGAACTCGACAACAATACATCGATTGTAAAGAAACACTTCATGAATCGCTGTTGATATATTAACACATTTCAAAAGGGCATGCTTCTTGAGAAATAAAAAGTCAATACATTTAATCTACAATAGTGACATGGATAAAATGACTTGTCTTGCGTCAGAAAATTGTTGAAGTAAAACCGTGTACATGACACTGTATAATGAGTTTTAACAAAATATTTTCCGTTGGGTATTTGTCATGGTAATTGTAAAGAAATGAAGTTTATTTGGCTTGTACGTCGTCGATTCCGATTATGTTATTATCGGTCAAAATTGATTTTTAAGGGAAAAAACTGTATATGTACAAATACTATAATTATTCTGACGTATATACGAGTAGTTGTAAACACGTATGAACATTCAACGTCAAAACTCTTTGAAACAGTCCCTATATCAAACACTGGTGTTTCTGATTTCTTTAGAAAAGTGCTGTCTGCAGGTTGTACCTATTACTTGATTGTATAGACACGTTATTTAGACAGGAAATAAGCTTTGTGGTAATCACAATTGATATGTACAGTTCAGATAAACATATAAAACACACAAGAATGTTTGTAAATTGACTGTTTCTCATATCATTCAATTACGAAATCTCTCCGTGTTTATTAATAAAGGGCTATTAATAAAACAACAATTCTTGTTGCGCTAGTTTGATATTCATTTCTTTCGAAAATAGTTATTTATTTGAACATATTTCATGTATTATTCTTAAAGTTATGTCTATCCGGATATACAATACTTATATTTTGATATACAGTATTATTACATGTATAATCATTGATTATGCTCTCACACATTTTCATTATCGATCATGATATCATTTGTTACATATTTGTAAATCATATTTGTAGATGAACTTTGTAATGCCTTTCGGCTAATTCAACTTCATTAAATTATATCATTTTGATTTTATTGAATACATTTTATTGGTAATAGTGATGGCAACGCTGATTTTAAAATTATTATGTCAAATGGACGGTTACATTCAGTCTTAAGTAACGGTCACACTAAGTAGACCCTATATCATACATTTTGGTTAAACTTATAAAATAATAATAATAATAATTCTTACGTCTGTATTTTTGACATTGACTACAACACGACTATACAGAAACATTTTATATTGATATTGTGATCAGGGGTCATCTTTGACCTAATTCACAATTTTATGTATTGTTATATAATTGATGTTCTGAATAAATCTTGAAAAATCTTGAAACATAAACAAAATAACGAGTCATTTTGATGCGGACCAAAGTCAAGTATAACATTTTTCTACATCTGCCATGGAATTGTTAAACTAGTTCCCGTTCCTTAATGGTGCAGTGCAAGTCTATGAAAGTCAAGTTTCAATGAGTACTTTCAGTGCTTTGATTGTTTCCTATTTCCTGACTCGATATAAAAGCTAGAAGTCTCAAGATATTTTATTTTGGTTGGTCGTGTATGACTGATTAACTTATGTATATGAGTAGAGTTCACATACAGTTTAATAACAGTAATTTATACATCTCACATTCAATCGTTGAAGAAGTGTACAGATAATAATCTCTTGATCTGGAGAAAATCTACATCCCTTCTAATTAGTTACACTCCGTTGTACTTTGGAAAGCAACCAGGAGAATTTATATTGTACTAGATAAAAATATGAAAACAATAAAGGCACTATTATAAAGCCAAACGTCTCGCTATTTATGAAATCTTCCGAGTCGACTAGAGGCCATGATAAAAATATATCCTGTTCAATATGACAAAGTGAAATTTAGACCATAAAATGAAGGGAAATTCATACTGGGCTCTATTGTTCGAAGTGCATGATTCACTAATTGCGTTCCAACTTAATGCAACATAATTATACGTTGTTTCTTTACTAATAAATACACGTATCATTTGTTGTTCATAACAATTTATCTATCGACCTGTGCGTGGACTTCACATTCAACACATGGTCTGGGATTCCTAGTTTTAAAAACTGTAAAAAATGATTGATTGATTGATTGATTGATTGATTGATTGATTGCTTGCTTGCTTGCTTGCTTGTACTATTGTATCCATATAACAATTCGTGTTTGCGGTTACCCAATCGATCGATCCTAATGACGCTTACCCTAAATTAATGTAATCGTCTGTATTTTATACGTAATTATCTAGTAAGTTTGATACGCAATCAACTATATTTGATACGTAATTATCACAATTTAATGCCTAATCATCTGTATTAATACGTAATTATCTGTTTTATACCGTCGTAGAAAGAATCACCTGTAAATCATTAAATACTTTTGGAACACAAATTAAAGCGAACCAGTTTTTAACATTAAAAGAAGTTGACAAACTTAATAAAACAAGTTTCGGAAAGGATAATTATTGTGTTTGCGACCCAAAACCACGTAACTTTGGAGGTGTGTTACTTGGAACGCTACGTGAAACTTTTTTCTTTATCTATGTTTGAACTTATCTATATAATTGTTGAGTAATAACTCAAATAATCACAATAAGGTTGGCACACGTAAATAAACTTTCTTTCGTGCTCAATTGTTCAATATTTTGGCACTTCATGTGGAGTTGGTAACTAATTCATTATTTTATATCTCAGATATGACAACTGCCTTATCTTCGCAATGTCAGCACAATGAAATCATACGAATAAATATTCTCCTTTGTATGTTATCGTTGAATCAGGGAAAATAATTATGATAACCTCGCAAAAGAACAGACTGATAGTTCTTGTATTGTGAAAGTCATGATTGGCAGATTTGTGAACTTGGGTTATCTAACGTAACGTAGTTTTCTAATGTGACATCAACCATCATCTTTTAATCAACCATCATCTTTTAATTAAAGACAAACCATCCTTGGGGAAGTCATAATGTGACTTTTATTCACGGGTCATTTTATTCTAAAGAATCAATGAGGGTTTTTAAAAGAATGGCGTATTCACGGGGTGGCCTTTATTCGGAGGTGGACACTAACACAGCTTTAACTGTATTTGGTCAAATCGCTCAGAGAACAATAGTCCATGCCATAATAACGCATTCGCGACCAGAAATTCTCTTCTTGGCTGAACAGTCAGTCACAACGAAACATAATTATTTTTTTCTTTTCCGGACTTGACCTGACCGAGGGAAAAATCCGGAGTAGATAAGTTTCCGGATATTCAGAAAAGTTTTACTTTTAGCCTTAACTATACAACGTATTTAATTTGTTTGACTTTAATATTCGATGATCTACGAATTAATATATATTGAATACAAAATCAACCGATACAGATAAATGTGTCCGGATAGTGGTGGAAGTTGACGGATTAGATAGGCCCGGGTAAGATAGGTCCGGATTAGACAGGGTTTACTGTACTTTAAACATGTACCTACCTAATAGATCTGCGATTGCAAGGTTGAGAAGAAATCTATTAGTCACAGTCCACATTTTCTTATTAGGAAGAATTACTCGTAAAATCAGAATATTTCCAACAAGAGAAGTTAGAAATATTGGCACATAAAACACAAGTAACACGATTGTGGTTGGATCATTTAAGGTCACTTGACTTTGTTTAAAATCCTCGATAACACTCCTCCAAACCGGATCCTCCCAGTCACCATTAAGATAGTGGCTGAAATTGCGAGTTAAATTATCAACATTATATTTTGCAGATTCGGAAATACTTGTATCCATTGTTCTGTCTGTGGCTGGTTTGTGTGTATTTGATATACTATCTATGTTTACGTTTTTGATATTGAAATAAAGTTTGAACTTTGAGGATAGCGATTCAGATGAATGACCAGACATTTTGTCTGGCGCCATCAGGTTTAGTAAACCCCAACTTACACCACGTTAACTCTGCTTATTATACATACCTAGCTGTATTACCGATTCAATATAAGTACGACTTATTTCAATGAATGGTTAAAGTGAATTGCCTAATGCAATAATGGTCTGAGTATAAATAGTGTCTGTGCTAATCAGCTGAAAGTTTGTTTGTTCAATTATAACACTGTTAATAGATTACCCGAATAACTATCAATTTGAATTGAATACACCCCTTATATTTTATAGGTTCATCAAATCTGCTGATGCAAAGATGCACGGACAATGTAGCTTTGACATCTAATCACTCTAGCACTAGCATAATATTTCAAGCTAACCCTAGACGTGGCACGGTTGTGCTCTTAAATTTGTGTATTTGCACCTTTAGTTATGAGAACATAGTTATCAAGTTTAACGAGTTTTTGAGAATGTTAGGACGGTTGAGATCGAATTCGTGTGCGAAAATCGCAAATATTTGTGCCCTCCCGGCTAGCTCAGTGGTTAGAGCGTCTCTGAATTATGTGGGGTAGCTTTGCAGAAGCTTACGGATAGAATGTGGTTAGTACTGGTTAAGGCTAAAATGAAGTCCAGGAAAGCTGGTTAGGATAACTGCCCGCCACGATATGACTGAAATGATGTTGAAAATTGCGTTAAACCCGATGAAACAAACGAACAAATAAATATTTGTACCGCGGAATTGATGATAATACCCGGGACATAAACATAAAACATTGGGAATAATAATCGTACAACCTACCTAACTGTCAACGCTGAAACTTATATATAGTAACTTTAATTACAATCTTAATAAAAGAAACTGTTAGCATTATATAACCACTTGCATTAAACGTTCCACCAATAGCCTGAGTGATTTGGCGACTAAAACTTCAAGTGACCTCACATTACCCCGAGAGTTGTTGCGACGTTTAAACACCATGTATTGCCAGATTCCATTATCCTGTTTTACACAGAAATATATTCCAGCAAAAAGACGAGGATTGGTTTGAGAAAATATCATCGTCGTGGATTAAAATGATACCTTCTAGAAGTGATTTAATCAAGTTAATAATGTTTGTTTTGCTTTTCTCTGTGTTAACAATAACATCATTATATTAGATTGGCAATTTGTAAGTTTTATCTAACTATCTAGTACATGTGCATTCTATTTATAGATTGGTATTGGTTCATTGTCTTGGGGATATTAACAAGAATAAAACTGGATTAATTTAGAAGTTATTTGATCACGCGGACAAATATAATACTGGGCTTGTCTCGACTAATACGATGAAACAAAATATATAATTCTTTAGGAGTATTGTAATTCAACAAAGCAGCATGAATGTTGCTATATTTGCAAGAACTTATCACAATGCCAGTAAATATGATCAAATAAAACTACAATGAATAATATTTTAGTTTTCTGATAATGTAATAATAGCTTTATATTACGGTTTATTTCATTCTTTATATTCGCCTCACAGATGCTACCATTAGTTATTATTAGTCATTTATATATCACGTACAATCACGTTCACATATTTGTTTCTCAAAATTTATCTTTTATTATCATATAAAACAACACTGAATACATCATTTCGTTAATTCTTCAATACGTGACTGTTACTCGAGGCTATGTGACCATTGAAATGAACGATTCAGATTGACAGGGGATATTAGTCGGAGACAAAAAACATTCGACCACGGAAACTATACTAAAGCACCGTTAAGATACGTCTTTAATTATTTGAACTCCTATTTTAACATACATTGTACACGTTATCGTTTTTATACACTTTTTTCATTTTTATTAGAATGTGCCTACTCCGTTGCATTTCATTTTCGTTCAATGTTCTGTACATGTTTATATACAGTATAATTTATTATATTATTATGTTGTCCTCGAGGCACGCACGTGGTCTTAACGGACTTTTTTCACTGGGATTGAATGTCGCGCTAACAGCCAATGTCATTTAGCTTCATCGAAAATTTATTTTCGTTCCCTAAAATACGAGTAAATCACTGATAATCAACTTGCACAAAGAAATAAGAATTTATTTCCCGAAAAATAAACAATGGACAAATGTTAACTTATTGATTGACATGATTCGTGTTTGTTTTATTTCTCGGATTCATAACTGCAATTTCAATGTGTCTCATACATAAATGTCTCGAATTCTTATCTATGTCGTATGCAACAATGTGATAATCAAATAGCTTTCCTACATGCTTATAAGATGTCAAATCTGACGCACTAGACATACATATTATGTAAGATATTGTATCGTGAAGAAGAATGGCAACTTTACATGTCAGTCTATATTGGAATATTTTGTGAAAGGATTCACTGACAAAAATGATACGTAAACAGTTTATTTCAACATACAGTGAACACTGTGTTAGCGACCACATTCGAGTGAAGACCACCCTGTGAATAATGGCCACTCATAATAAAACAGTCACTGATTACTAGTATTTAGAACAACATTTCCCCCGAATTAAGACAACCTGTCCTTAAACGCACATAATGTCTTTCCCTAGGGCGGCCTTTGTTCATTAGTTTGACTGTTATTCAAACAATAGATATTGGATTTGTAGGTTTTGTCTTTCCTTCGTATGATAGTGATAAAGGGTACGGTGTTGGCGGGAATTAGCCATTCCGTCACTGATATCCGGATGCTATTGCTGTATTGTGTAATACATAAATAGTAATTGCGTCTAGGGAAACGACACGATGTTCTCAAAATTGGAGTAGTTTGTAGGCAAATGTTATCATATATCAACCGCGATGTCTATGATAAAGTTTAAGTTATCTCGCTGCCATACTGGAATTGGATCTCTTTAATTCCAGAAACAAACTTTGTATCTATAAACTGTTGTCAACATGGCTACTAAATCTCTGTTACGAATAGGATTAATACAGAATTCACATGTTTTGGCATTTTTTAAAATATAGCATGATGGTATGTTTTGAATTCATCTATACTAGTACAAATGGTAGAATCATCGTTATGTACTCACCATTTGAAACGGATTTTTTATTTTTTTTATGTTTATTAAGGAACACAATGTTGGTATGATCAGTCAATTTTGATTCCATGACCTATCTTTCCATTATGCACGTAAAATGCGTTTTCACAGTACAAAGGAAACCCGTAAATGAAGGGAATTCCCGAGATGTGCTTGTTTTACATGCTCAAATAAATTCCTTTGGTATTATTACTAAATGTGTGATAACAGTTATTGAAGACTGTGCGTGCTAATCGGCGTCCTGATAGGCGCATAATTCTTTAGAAGCCCTTATCTTGCAGTAATGATTTAGAGTCACATTAGTGTTAACATATCTAATAACGCACGTTTGATGTAATGATATAAATGTATAAAGTAGGTTTGGCAGACGAATAAATTAAAAGGTTCTAAAGAGAAATTGATATATACATCACTATAACAGTACTAATAGTTATTTAGACATTACGATACTTATATGATACGCCCTGCATACGCCCATGTAATTAGTTCACGTGTCTGACCTAATCTGTAAAATGAAAACTAAGTGATCTTTATAATTAAGGACATTTCCAAAATATAGTATAGATATATTCCATAATTCTTTACAATATTTCCAGATGAATTCTACGATTCTTTATCTACAAATCATCGGATTACCTATGTACAGCAATTTCCGATTTTCAGAAAACTTTTGGTGAATTCGTAAAGAATGGAACTAAAAAAATGTCCGATTTTCAGAGAATTCCGGTGTTCATGGAGTCTTGTTTTTTAAGAGGTTTTACTCTATATACAAACCGTATCTAAATCCACGTATTGTCTTTATATAAATATTAACCTAAGATATCAGTGAACAATGAATAATGTATGTCATTTTTAAAACCGATTTTTGCCGCATTAAGCAAAAATTTACCAATTGTTCAGATCTATGGTATTAAGGATAACGATAAGATAGATAATTAGTGAGTTCATGTAGAGGTCAAGGACACAGAATCGATCATATTGGATTTATTAATTATAGCGCAAACTCAATTAAAACTGTTTCTTTTTTTAACTGATGTACAGCATTTGTAATATTTTTACGCAAAGATACACTTGGAAATATATAATGATGTACATGTAAATTAAGTCTATTTTTTGGGAATCGATCCTATTTCGGTTTTGGAAGTCGACCCTTTTTTTGGGAGTCGGTCCCATTTTTAAGACTCGGCCCTATTTTTGGGAGGAGGCGCTATTTTTTGAGAGTCGACCCTATTTTTTGGGAATCGACCCTCTCTTTTGGAGTCGACCATATTTTGGAGAGTCGACGCAAAAGTTTCGAACGACGAAATTCAAAAGTATTACATTGTATTACGAAATTATTGATGGATAAAATAAACAACATATACTTACAAAATGTATTTTGGAAAATATTTAGGAAAGAAACGTTTATCTACCTACCTACGCTATTTTTTGGTCAAGAAAACCTCGGCACCCAATTACACCAAAATACATAAAATTATAAGAGAATACTATATTTTTATTATGATTATTTTATGAAAGTAATATAAGATTACTAGTCAGTCGTTTTAATGAACTCACTCAGGCTAATTAAACAATGCAAACAAAATTATGGTTTATGTTTAATTGACGTTTGTATTGTATTATTCTACCTTGTTTCGCTTTTAGAATTTAGATTTTAGTTAAGTTACATGCGACAGATATGTCTGTCAAACCTTTAATATTTCTAATATCGTATTTCTTGTAACCAAAAATAAAACCTTTGTTGATGTGGTACTCCGAAAAATCAACTACAACAAAAAATACACTTTGATCATGTAAAAAATGGATAACCGACAAATCCAATCATCCGCAAAGATTAATATCCGTGCATGATATCAGAGTTGATCGTTAACTGATCATAGCTTCGTACAATGTCCAGGAAACAGACAACTACTAAAAATATCAAGACGTGTTATCAAAATTACTTATTTCTGTGATTAATCGAACTGACTGATGTCATACCAAATATCCTCTATTGTCCCGAAATGTCTGTAGACCAAGTACTCGTCGTCTCGTAAACCAATCTAAGCTAAGATGACAATTACCTTCCATATATTACTCCACTTTCATACAGACACAACTAGTGTATGATTACATTTTATTATTTTTCTGATCTATAGTTCGTCGTTGAAGGTAACTTATATCTAAAATGCGAATCATCAGTTAAGTTCATATTTTCCACTGGGGTTAAACAGTGCACGTACGGCAGTAATCATTTGGTGATTATTCAAGCTTTAACAATGGATGAAGACCCCAGGCGTTTATCTGGGTAAAACCATCCACCTTTCGTAAGCAAGCTGGACAGCTTCCTTACATGTGGAATTTGGTTCCTGGTGGGATTAAAAGCCACAGCGACGGGTGATCACTAGCCAGACATCATTGCCACTCGACCACGGAAAATTCCTTTTTTAATATATAACTGGTAATATTATATTATTACATATATGATGTATGCCTTATTGCAGACGAGTTTCAGTAATTTATCCCTATGTTTCAATTTTATAAGAAGCCTACCTTAGTAATTAGACCACACTTACTTCCAGTGTTTTTTCTAATTCTTCAACTTCATGATTAGCCTAGATGCACTTAGAATTGCTACATACATTTCAAAAAGTGTAAAGTCCCTTTTGTTTTCACATCATTATAGTTCTTTTTCAAAAGAGTTTTACTTAACAAATATGATTGCTATGAGTTATCAGAAAGTATTCACTGCTTATCGATTCAAGCAGCGTTTCTTCTGAATTAAAACATGTCCCACTGGCTTTCATATAACTATGACACAACTCGCAAATGTTTGCGGTTCAATTATTGAAACCACGCCCAGGTTTTATGTAAGACTAGTAAGAGATTAATAACAAACTATAATTGTCATTAACGAAGTAATAGTATCATATCGTACAAATACAAAGCACAACAGAGAGGGTTAACGCTGATAAAGGGAAGCAGTATTTATCGCAATAACACACTATTTTTGTAGCGTTTTTTGTTGTTTGTTATTAAAGTACGCAAGATATTCAATCTTTGTAAATAACTTAAAATATTATTTTACGTTATTTCAGCGATTTTACCCTGTCCCCTTACGTTAAAAAAGAGGAAAATTCCGCCTGATTAAAGGGGCATGCCCAGGAACTACTGTGACTTGGTTTTCGTACCCCAAAAATGCGTTTGTCACTTGTAAAACCAATTATTACTGAAAAGTCAAAGAAGAATGTGCGTTCAAAAATGACCCTATAACGCGCACGTTGGTATTTGTATGTCGGTTTGAATAAAAGGCTGTCAGCCTTTTATTAACGACAACGATGTTTCCGATTCCTCTGAGAGTATGTGCGTTGCCTTTTAAGTGAACATAACATTAGCAATACTTGCAATTTCAGTGTGTTGACACTTTTTCTGCGATTTTTTTCGGTTTTGACAGATACCAAAAGGGTCGAGTTGTGAAAATGACAAATAATTTCCAAGGCCGAAATCGGCAGGTGTGGTAAATCTTGAAATGTGCATTTTGAGTAAACTAGCGGGATATTTCGTAAATATTTTACAGGGCTTTCATTAATTGATTTAGGCATTAAAATGATACCAATTTGACCGCTATTCGAGACACTTCAAGTTCCAGGGCATGCCCCTTTAAATATTGAAAATGTTTTTTTTTGATGACTTTTGTTATCTCCCTTTCATTTCTATTTATAGCTGCTTATTGGAATTTCCAGGTCGCTCCAATATTCATTATTTAAATTTAGGTACTTGAGAATGGTTCTTATCATGTACTTAAAATCATTCTGCCAATGATAGCTTTATACAATTTTTTTTATTGTAATATCCATGTCCTAAAGGAGGCACAAATGGCATAGTTTTACTGCAACCTAGTTTCTGTTGTTAATATTACATGACTGTGTATTACATGTTTATAAAAAACAACAGTAACGTCATTCATGATGGCATCTGTAATTGTAACGATACATCAATTTGTGTTATATTGAAACTACAAATATATATCAACAATTAACAGCTGTATGTACGTGAATGCTATTATTATATTGTTTCTGGAAATTATTTGCAATTGTATATTGTTTATATGGCGAAGGGCTGAAATGCTTAAGTCTAAATAAAATATCTGTTCTGCTCTGTAGTTTCATACAACAAAATCAATCAACAATATTTATTTCGAGTAAAATTTATGTAACATGCTATAGTTAAATACGTTAAATATACATGTATATATACATATTTGCTAATTCGTTCATATAGTTTGCCATCATCTCAGCAATTTAAACCAAATTTTATCAATATGGAGACTTTTTTCTGGCGTATATTTACTTTATTTACAATAATGCACTTCAAAAGGCGATTTATCATCATTATTGTTTTTGAGAAACGATGTAACTTATTATTGTATCCGAAAGACGATTTAATGACTTAAATACGACAGTCAAATGAATGATGGAATTATTATGAATTAGGATATCATACAAAGTATAATAGTGTTTCATTATTTCTAAGTAAATCGTTATTAATGCTATATTTTATTTATTTATTTCATCGGAATTAACGCCATATTCAACATTATTTCAGTTATATTGTGGTGGGTATTTTTCCTAATCAGCTGCCCTGGCCCCAGGTACACACAAAAAAACAACACTTAAGTTTTTGCTCAAATCTCAATCTTTCAATTTACAAACATTATTCTGTGACACCCCTCGTATTTATAGACTTGATGAATGTCATTGTTATGCCTCGTCCCTCAAAGCATGTATTAAGTTATACCCCGTCACACAGAACTCACGTTCTTACTGCATTCTTTCGGCGACCGAGGACGCGACAGGGACGCCTTTGACGCTGTGTGGCGGTGGTGAGAACGCATGAAAACGCCACTGGGACCCCAATGACGCAGAAGAGCGCAGAGCGACGGCGTTTACTTTTGACATGTTCAATTTAAACGCCGATGTTCGCCGTTCTGACCCAGGACGCCGTGTGATCGCCCTGAGGTCGCCACGGTCGCCGAAACAACGCAGTAGGCAATCATAAAACGCCCAAGGGATGCATTACCGACTCAACAGAAATTTATTTTTGGAAATGGAAAAAATCATTGGCATTCTTTATGCAACCATCGTCGTCCTCCTCCACAATTTCACAGGTTGGGACGCAGTATGGACGCGAGTCCGGTGTGACGGGGGTATCATGTACAAAGAAAATATGATCATATTAGGTAGGTTGATAACTTTCTTTTCTCTGAACATCTTAACATTGACGGTGATATTACGAGCTTCTGTTTCTCATATATTCGTATATTTCGTACTTTTACCGTTATAAATTTCAGGATCAGCGTCAAAGATAACGGTTGGTTGGGATACAATAAACAGGACTTATTTTTTCCGACTTTATATATTATTGCAAACATTCCGTTGTAAATAGAAAGCGTAAATGGAGTCTAACATTCAAAGGAGGTCGGTTTACTTTGTAAATTCATAAAATAAATTGCGAATAATAAAACACACATAAATCGATTCTCACTGACAGGCAATCATACATGTTAGATTGATGCTGTATTGTCGGAATCAAGTTGTACAAATATACAAATACAGTATTTTAGAATGACATTGCTGAATCTGAACTCGCGAACAAATCGAGGGTTCAGCGCAACAGTGTAGTAACTCATATTGAAATAAGTACAAGTTACTACAGTGTTGCGCTGAGCCCTCGAAATTGCTGTTCATCTGACCTCACAAAATCCGAATAAAAAAAAGTTGTTAGGGTAAATGTGTAAGTAGCATTTGGGCAATGCTTACAACCTACAGCTATTTACATAATACACATACATAGCATACATCATGACAACAAACGTACCATGAATTAAACAACACGTACAGCGGTTCTTAACCAATAATAGGAGATTATTTACTGGCTAATTCTTAGAATCAAGCGTCACTACATTTTTTTTCTTTAATTGTCATTGTCTTAGCTGAAAATGTTGGAACATTTGGCGGGAAAGATTAACTCGGTGTCTTAAATTAAAAACAGAGTAGAACTTAAGCATAACCATCTCTTTTAATCAACCCGATCAAAAATATTCGGAGAAAAATGTCGAATATCGACAATAAAAAATGACCTTGTATCGGTCGTTAGTGAAATCATAGAACTTTCCAAGCCTTATCGCCAAATGTAAGCATACTTACAAATATATTAACGAGTTTTCCACATTTTTTTAAAAATTCCATTATACACACGTTCACGCCATGTGTCACCATGCTGTTTATTGTGAAATGTGTATCATTGCTGCTTTGTAAATAGTCCTTTTCAGGACTTAATATGCAAATAAATATATTCTATTCTACAAAATTATTTAAAAAAAACGAGAAGCTGTGTATAATAAATGTCTATGACCCCGGTGGCAGCTTGGTTTAATATCGAACGGACATACGGACAAAGCAAGGCAATCACTATAATTATGCCCCCTCATAATTTGATATCCGGGTCATAGAAAAATATCAGCACATGATATATCAGAAGACGATTTAACGGAATGTGTTATGAATAAAATGAAATTGATTACAGTTTATTTTACAGTTCACTAGTTAATGATGTTGAACTGTCATTTCCTTGGTTGTGTATTTCATAAAAAGGTTCATAGCAATACAAACATTACAATTTCGATTTTCAAAAACCATAGCTGTATAAAATATTGATTTTGTACAACTTTTTTTTCAATTGATAATTATGGTTACAAGAATGGGAGGTATTATAATAAGTCTGTTGTAATATACATTTATATCTTAAGATTTTATAATGCATGTATTATGCATCACAACCTCAACAATTGAAGATCATTTTCATTTAAGCTTCGCACTGTTACGATACGCAAAAAATATACCGAGATTGGACAACATTTTTGTCAAACAAGTCACAACATCGAGTAATAAAACATAGCATAGAGAACAAATCCTAACTTATTGCGAGACCCATTATCATTCGAAAGCAGTGGATCATTTTTTACACAAACTTCTTTAATCCGAAACCTACAGTCGAGACAGATGATGTTACGAAACCAGAACTATGATGCAAACAACTTTTGATTCGATAAATTTCGCTGTACTTCTAAAGTCAAAAATACGTTTTTTAAATAACGCAATTTTTAGGATACTGATCGAAATAAAAAGGAAACGTCGCTAGCTATTTTGTTCATGTTGTACACAAATACTATTAAAATAGTTGGATACCTATCTAAGTTAATCTTAGTTCAGTTGCAGGTCATAGCAAATATAACTGCTATCTAAGAATCAATTATCGGAGATAACATAAGCACTTAGTAGTTGTCAAAGCTGAATCGTCTTGTAATACAACTACACTTGGTCAAGTACCAAAACAAAATGGACGGGATCCAATAAAATACTATATTGAAAGTATATTTATTAACGTTTAATGTTTACTTGTCATGATGTTGATGGACCTATTGTCTTCGAATTAAACTCTATTACCTACATACATACAAAGTTCGGCTGATTTCAGTTAATTCCGGGCGCTTTGAATACTCTTTCTACAATATTTTTGTTATTTCGAATTGTATAGCAGTGAGAAGGTGTGCCTTAAAAGCAGAACGAATTTCAGTATAAATTGTATAATTTATGTCAAACTAAAACTTCATATTACAATTTGTATACTCTGTACTATAATGGGTACTGTTATCAAATTGCTACTATAGATTCTGTGCTACTTCACAAAATGTATCTGATAAACTCATTGTTTTTATAGACGATGCATGAATGGCGTTCATTGACACATAGCTCGACATACCTGTGCAGCATTTATTTAAACATACTATTTTGACTTAAAGTCTTGCTACTACTTGTTCGTAACTAAATAGTTACTATTTTTTTAATACCTCGTCCGTATAGTTGTTAAAGGTAAATGTTTGAATTGTACACTATTAGTAAGATTTTTAAGTATAAACAGACTTCACACATATGTCCATGTAATGGTCCCCGGGTTACAAACGCGCCTTTCAAATTAAACTGTGCAACAGTCGAGACAGATGATGTTACGAAACTAGAACTATGATATTAGAAATAAAGAACACATCATATTGTCCGTGGTAAGTGTATACTATAAGTTAGCGGACGGTTACAAAAATCATGACTAAAAATCTCCACCTCGAATATTTGATATTCCTTAGATAGGGACGGCACAATTATAAGGGGTTAGATAAAAGCAAAAAGAAAGAAAAGATAATGGCATGAAAGCCTTCGTCGTACTTGAAAGGTGACCAAACAGATTGGCCTTAATACTGAGTATATTATCTTATTTTTTTTAGATTGAAGTATGACGTGGTCATTTTAATGAAGCGTTCTTAATGGAAGTAGTAGATCTATATGTGAGATTTTGCTGAATTTGACATATGTCCTAAGTGTGGTTTTGAAACGGAAGTTACGCTTGATTTTTGTCTTGTCTTTGTGGTTTCTTTCCTTGGGGATGGGGGGGGGGGTAACGTAGTAACAACAATCAGTGTCATATGGCGACTTATCTTAATGGTAGAGGAAGTGCCTTAGCGTACACTGGCACTTTGATGGAACATTCGTGCATTTGCTGATTGGAATGCTTCCTTACATGTTTTCCCTGGATCTCATGTTGGATTTGCATACACAGTGATGAGCTGGTGATGAGTACTGGGTCACCGACTTTAACCATTCGACTAAAAGAGGCTTCCGTATCATCTTCTATTGTACGAGATACTGATTAATATTCAACTGTACATATTTCGTATAAACAGTTTTAGTGCTTTAAAAGTAACGCTAGTTTCTTAAGACCGAAACCTGTTTTATTATTTTTTGTCATGTCTTGATGCAATAGCTGAAAGCGTTATCTGTTATAATCAAGATTTATTGGATATGAAGACTTATAAACTCCAGAAATGGAAATATTAATTGAAAAACAAAAACGATGCTGGTTTTTTTTCCTGCTTATCAATGCATATAAATTCTGACATTATATTTTTACGTTGGCTCCATAACTCTTGAAAATGCAATGGCTTTGAATTGATCACACTGGTGTTAATGGTTTGTGTATAACGGATGACAAAGTACTTGACGCCTATAGCAAGAGTACTGAACGCCTTATTGTACGTTTAATCGTCATTTATAATTTGCTTAGATACATTTAGTTTAGTTTAACTAACATATATTCTTTGTTGAAATAATACTTCACGAAATTTAAATGTTCTTCAAATCACCATTATTCGTCAGCTAAGTTTTCAAAACATGCAAATGAAAAAAAAATATTGTTCAGATATAGCTTTTACATTAAATTGTCATTTGTCAGTCCAAGTAGTGGCAAAGGGTTTTCCAGGGAAAAATATACGCTTACAAAAATTCGAACGATCTTTATTGAAATGGTAAAATGTTAAATGATTTTATGATTAATTGATAATTAAAAAAGTCATAAAGCCTATCGATGTGGAACTTGTAATTTTAAATAGATCGTAGAAAAAAGAGGTACATTTTAGAAATAGTTCAGTTACTAATTTGATAGTTAAATGTGAATAATAACTCACCTAATAAATCTGCCACGGCGAGGTTCACAAGAAAGTTATTGGTTACTGTCCACATTCTCTGATTTGGTACAATCACACGAAGTACCAGTATGTTTCCAACGAGGGAAGTTAAGAATATAGGCACATAAAAAATAAGTAACACTATAGTAGTTGGGTCATCTAAGGTCAGTTGACTTTTTTTGAAGTCTTCGATAACATTTTCCCATATCGAGTCCTCCCAGTCACCATCGGGGTAATAGCTGAAATTTTGTGTAACGTTTTCCGAATCGCTATATTTTCCATCAAAATCTTCAGTATAATATGTCAAACTTCCTAATTCCATTTTGAAATCACCTGGTAAAGGTTGATACTGCATTATGTTGTTGCTTTTTGTGTCAATCGTTAAACATTAACATATATGAATATAAAGGCCGCTGACAAACTTCTGAATTTGTTTTCAAGCATGCGACTATCCCACTGATTTGAACACCTAAATATTTATAAAACTTCATTTTATTGTATGAGATTTTCGAATGATATGTTCATAAGAACAAATATTTCGCTCAATGAATGGTTCATCCACTTTTATTTTAATGTGTATATATTCCTTCTCTGTCCAAATTGGTTACCATTATTTCTACAGTAATCCGCTGTATGTTCGCACTCGTAGTTATGTTTTCGCATTTACCGATTCGCCGAGGATCGACCGCCTAGATTGCTCTCTGGCCATTCCGTACTCTCGTCTACGACACTGAGACAGATATGAACGGTTTATGGAGAGCTAGCAATCAGCTGCGGCTTTCTTGAAGCAATGAACGTTTAGCGATCAAATTGCAATCTACTTCAATATCAATGGTAGCACTACTTACCGTACTTTGACGTTGTTACACTGCTGTATAAGGCATTGATGAGCGAATGAGTGTATAAGGTAATAAGGCAATAAACGGAAAGTATTTGTATTAAAGAGGCGTTGTAACAACTATGACATTTAGAATTGTGTGTTCGAGTTTTGCCTTGAAATAAGTTATTTACTTGAACTGGCTCTAGTACTAACCAGTGGTTGGAAATTATTTATTCAAGGAATACTTTTCTTTAATGTGCCGGACTTGTGCACACCATTCGGTTTTTTGTTTTCGTTCACGAACATTCTAATAACGTTAATATGTAAAGTGGATTATAGTTTTATCTGCTTCCTCGTACCAATTCCTGACTGCTACCAATTAAGTGATTATAGCAATGCAATTAATAAAACATTTGAGTTATTGATATTTCTGCATTTCTAAAAATACATTAAACTACTGTTGTAAATCAATAGCTTGTTGTTATTATAGTACAAATACTCAACATGTGTATATATTTATACCACTCATAAAATTATTGTAACCTTGATGAATCAGTCAGAACAAATTTTTGACCCTTCAAATAATTCAGCATTGAGACACTGTCAGTCTGGTTATAATTAAACACTTGTTTTATCCGAAGGTGTTTAATTAACTGAACAGGTACTCCTAGCTGTATTTATTTAGATATTCACATAACCGACGTCTTCATCTACGAAGCTATTACTATATTGCCGACTTGACATGATTTACGGTGTGGGTATTACAAACTCGTTAATCACGATGCTGGATGTCTAAAAGATGTCCATCTCTTATACAGAAGAAGGTACATGTACTGCTATACTATCCAGTCCACTCGTTTATTTAATATTTATGTATTTGCATTTTTCAGTTACCCAAAAGGATAGTTATTACGTGTTTTTAAATGAATCGGCTTTTACAGAATGCATACATAATTATAGCTGTGTTACTGTTAGAAAATAGATTCTTACATGTGTTATGACCTGTCTTATGACCTATAGTAAGACTTACATTATGACCTATATTATGAACTATTTTTCCTGAAGCGCTGGCAAAAAAGATTTTGATTTATTAGTTACTAGTGTTGAAGTTCATGACAAACGAAGCCGTCTAACACTGTGCTATCTGCTGTACATGGTGATTTTAAAGCTTCATCCATGTCATAGTGAAAGAAAGAGTTTAGACCAGATTTATCTGAGTTCATTTCTTGGGACATTCCGGGCGTGTCAAAGGGTACAAGATCGAATAAAAGCATTCTTAAAGTCCTTGTTGTAAAATGACGTCAATCTTTACTATTCAGAGTGCGTATATTTTACCGCATGACCGTGAAGAATTCTCTAAAGGCATGTAACATGAACTGAACTGAGGTTTTTGTTTACAGATCAGCAAAAACCTGCTTTTGGTAAGCAAAACAATACAAAAGCACTACAACCATGGCAGAAATAATAAATATACACATATAAGTACGATACAAAATCAAAATACAAAAACATTTGTACAAGACAGTAAGTGGTTGGAAATAAGTCGAAGCAAGATAACAAGGATAATCATTACAGTGAATATACAAAAATGTATGTATGAGAAATATTTAACAACATTATACTGACACCAAAACAGCTGTTAATTTACTTTAAAAAAACTATGTTGAAAATATAGCAAACATGTGTTTATCTGTGTTAAATGTATCTGTAGGACCGCATTTATTACAAATTGCATTTGTAACAGATATGTTACTGGCGTGACTGGCGCGGGACGGTAGCAGGAAAAGTCTTTCATGCCAATAGTTCGGGCTTACGGCCCCTCTCCTGGCAGTTGCAACAGTTACAAATGTGGTCTTACAAGCTTCTCTCAGCCTGGGGAATTTATGCTACAAATATTCAATTTATTCCAACTATTTCAATCTGAAATACAATTTGATGAAAATGATCAATAAGTTTACACAAAGTATTTTCTTTTAATTTGACATTCAGTGCTCGATAAAGAAACAATCTGGGCTTTCTGAGCATCGATACCACTAGTTAGTTATGTGTCTTTTACTATGGACGTGTTGATACGTTTAATTCTGTCAGCACAATTATGTCTTAAAAAGTAATCAAAGTAATCTCATTTTTTTTAGACATCCAACTAATTTAAAAATTCTAAATGTTAAAATATCACAATATTAAGACCATCTATTTAGACCATAAATCGGCCTTATTGTTAGGGATGGGTATTGCGATATGTTGCGATACGCAACACTGTATTGTAATATGTATTGCGACATATTGACAGTTTAAAACTCTTGATTTATTAAGTATTCAAGCTTGGGTTTTAATGAAATATGTAGTTTCATTAGTCATTTACATGATGATATCTTTATTTAAAGGGCATGCCCAGGAACCGCTGTGTCTTTTTTTCGTCACCAAAAATGCACTTGTCACTTGTAAAACCAATTATTACCGAAAGGTCAAAGAAGAATGTGCGTTCAAAAATGACCCTATGTCGTGCGAATCGGTATTTGTATGTCGGTTTGCATAAAAGGCTGTCAGCCTTTTATTGACGACAACGATATTTCCGATACGTCTGAGAGTTTAACTGAGCATATGCGCTGCCTTTCAAGCGAACATAACATGAGCAATACTTACAATTTCAGTTTGTTGCCATTTTTCCGCGATGTGCTCGGTTTTGACACATCCGAAAAGTTCAAGTTGTGAAAATGACGGCCAAAATTGGCAGGTTTGGTAAATCTTGAAATGTGTATTTTGAGTAAGCTTATAGCGAGATATTTTGTAAATATTTTACAGAGCTTTCATTAATTGATTTAGGCATTAAAATGATACCAATTTGATTGCTATTCGGAATGCTTCAGTTCCAGGGCATGCCCCTTTAAGTTATCACAAAGAAACAAATCTAGTGACTAGAATGTAACGGATATATAGTATACAGCAATTGTACATACAAAACTCTCCTTTAGGAAGGCAACACATTCAGTCCTGATACAGTTACACTGTTTTCCTGTCCAAATGGGCTACAGCTGATATCGCATTTAGAACGTATTGCAATATACCGGTATCATCGCGCAACACTACTTGTTGTGGAGATGGCCTCATGATTAAGTTAAGATATAGTGGAAGTTTTGGAAACCGGTCCACAAATAAGGGGTCAGTATAGAAAAGTTATCATATCACTTCAGATATCCTAAATAAAGGGTTCAATGTTTGGCCAAGAAAATAGTTATAAAAAACGTAGGTTTGGGTATTTGTGGTTGTCAATTTTAATGGGAGGTTTCGTTCTCGTGTGAACTTGCAAACACATTTGATAGTGACAATGTTTTTCAATTTAAAACATCGTATGAGGTTGGAAAAAGTCGGAGATGTAAACGCTGCATAATATTGCGCAATACCTCACGTTTCAATACATGATAGGTCGGATTTACGGAAATTGTACGTCAAGTATGATTGAAAAAAAAGCGAGAGAACATCATTCGCGGCGTGCATTGTTCAGTCTCCCGCATGGACTGTGTTTCCGACAAATGAAACACATTTCTAAAAAGCTTACGAGTGCATAGTGTCATATTGTAGCATAAATATTCACCAAATGGGAATACCATAATGCGACGTGTTTCCATAATACATCCTGATGGTGTGCTGATGGTAAATGTTTGAAACATATCAATTACATTATGTATAGTGTGCCACTTACTGCAACATTATTGCATTTGCAATAATGTAATTAGTATTATATGGTAATCTGCTTCATGGCAGTAACAAGTTTGAATATTCGAAAAGCTAGAAAATATACGGTCGGTGTTCACACTTAACTGACGGCCGACCCTATTAGTTTAGAGCATGCCCTAAAGGTTCTAATGACGAAATCTAATACATAAAGTTATTTGTGGATGAGGCATACCTCGTATTTTTACAAGAGATATGTTTACAAATATAAACGATGACAACTACATAACAGGGATGGCTACTTCCATCCTGCACAGACTCTTAATAAGGTGTTGCGTCCAAATAGATCAAATAGTAGTGTCGATAAAGACGCGAACATTAATGTACAAACTAAGGCATTACTAGTATGTAATTGCTAGAAACGTTCTTGAACTTGTTTATCGAGTTATATTCTTCATCCTCGTCCGACAGCAAACTCAATTAAGTATGAAACGAACTATGCACAGATTATTATCAAAATTACGTGTAGATGAAAATGGTATACAAGTGATTGCATCCGCCATGACAAGAACATATGCTCGGCTTTACACCATAATGTGTCCTAAGTACATTCATTGTGACGTTAAGCACGGTGCTGGTCCCGGCATATATAACCGGTATACCGCTATAATCCTGCACGGTTTTCTTAAAAACATTGGTATGACAAATATCCATGAACTGATGTTCATAGCGCAAAGTTAGTTCATACTTGAGGAAACTGTTGGTTCGCGATCATGCGATACGGTGTTATAGCTTTGGGCCTGTAGGTAAACACTTTGTAGCATTAAATCTTTATCTGTACTTAAGCAAATTAAAAACAGTTAGGGTCAAAATTGCTAGAAAGGGGCCCATGGGATTTTAGAAAGGATCGGCCGCGTTATGGGACATCAGTATAGTTTAAGCACCGCCTTATGTGTTAAAATAAAATAGTATGGTTTAAATTTAATTCCCATTATATTTTCAAACATACACACATACAGGCATGGGTTATAATAGTTTCTAGAATTAGATATTTTTGAAAAGTAGGATAACTCATATAAATTCCTCTCAATAGGCGTACGACATTTTGTATTCACCAACTACTTTGAATAGCTTGAACGTATTTATTTGCATCAGAGTTTTGATTAATTGATAAACGAGTAAGAATGGCATAAGAAAGAACCGTCTTAGTGATGAAATACGCTAATTTTGCAGGAGAAACGATACGCTGTGACATTGATACATATTGATAAATAGATAAATCTCTTCCTATGGTATAATTTATAGACATTGTAAGTCTCGGGAGTTCGAATCAGTCGTGAACAATAGTTAAATTTAGCTTGGTAATAATGATATCAATATATACATATACCTTCCTAACCACAACTTTTTATGCAGCATTCTGTAAAATGTAGGGATTCCCTTTACTTTTAATAATTTTAAACAATGATTTACAATGCATTGTACGCTAAAAATACAGTACAACCTCTCCAGTGCGGCCGTCTCCTAGGCAACAACCTTCCTTGGACAACAGCATGATATACTCCCAACTGTACGATTTAGCTAATAGCTAATAGTATAAAGTTATACAACCTCTCAACTACGAAATAATAATAATTGGTGTTGCTTTGTAGAGGTTCTACTGCATATTCATTGTAAATATGTTATTTACAAAAATGTTATAAATATTACGAACAGTCGAGTTTTTTGTTAGACCATCCGTGGATAAAGTCGATAAAACCATCTTTTATTATATTCCGTCCAACCTGGGAATTTTAAGCGGTCAGCTCCGAATAAAGACCATCCTGTGAGTGAACGCAATTATTTTCTATTGTGGACACCTTGTTCTCTTCAAGTAACTGACAATATCTTCACTTGGCATTTAAATAATATACATCTTATAATGTCGTTATTGAAAATATGATATTAGCAATAAATAACAGTTATTAGCAGATAAACTGATAAGAATATGTCATTTCAGGTTTGTCTTAGTAAATAAACTATTCTGTTTTATGTCCAATAAAGCATTTCGTGCACTTAATCTTAAACTAACAAGAATTCCAGAAGGAACAGAAAGCGCTCTCTCTAGTGATGGACAATTGGCTGGAACGGTCAACATCGATTCATCGGTATTTCTTAACGACTGATTACGGGAAACAAACCGACACATATCAATGCCCCAAACATTATTTCTAATTTTATTCTCAATAAAATGTAATCATATTTCTTCTTAGTGAGTTCATGAATAAGCATACACCTCTGCTTTTACAGAATATGTAAATGTAAATATAATGATGTAAACACAATGTATGAATTTTGCCTTGTTTCCGATGGATAATCTTGAGTATTAAACACTAATTCAGCTAACATGACTGATAAACTAGACTTAATAGTCACTCTCTGGTATGACGACTGAAATTGTTCAACAGCATGGTTATCTTGTATAGTACATCTTCAGATTATAGCCTTAAGACAAAGATGAGACAACCCATATGTTGGTAATGATGACAAACGTTTGTTCTATGAAAGGATACCAAATAACAGAACTTCAAGAATGTTCCAGGTCTTATGTAGGTTAACGATTGTCGTGAAGTGGTTTTATAAATAACATGAATTACCCATTATTTGACAAGGATTATTTGGTTGTAAATATGGCGGTCGATCGTATGAAGCATGAATTATGGACGATCTAATGAAGATCTGTGTGTTGCCCTGCTGATGTCATTTACTGTTTAGATCAAAGATGTTCGGTACATAATTCAGTTTGTCTTATATTTGAACGTATGCGACCTCAAATGGATTTAATTACAGGCAAATAATAAGAAATTCAATAAGTTCCCTAGTGAACTAGCAGATCATGATGTTGCCTTCATTGACCTGACAGAAGTTATTTTGCTTCGAAGTCTTACTTTAAAGTTGACTTTAGTTAAGATGTTTACTTCATGAATGCTGAGCACACAAAAGAGGCACGGTTTGCTGCAATAAAAGGTCTAGTAGCATACATTTGTATATTATTTACGTTGTGTTCTAAGCAACCACTTAGAAGTCATTAACGGAGATGTAATCCTAGGTAGATTTAATCAATTTGTATTCAGGATTCATTAGTTCAATGTTTCACTCACTGTAATTTGAGTTCTCGATCTCGTGTTTGTATTGTTGGTGTTTTACTGAGGTCAAAATCAGTTCAACAGAATGTAGACGTTCTGACCAGTTTACATTGCTAACAAAGCACTGTTTGAATGAATCTTATAACAGACTGAAAAAAATATGCAACTCGTTTTAATATTCAACTTTCGTCACAAATGTGCGCATACCGTACACAATAAAACGAATATTGAAATAACAAATGGCGGATTTTTCTGGTCAGCGGAACTTTGACTGACATTATTGGCGAATGTTTGGTTCGTTTCGTAAAGACATGAACATTTCATTGAATGAATTGTATATATTATATACTGTTCGGAAAAGAAGAATAAACAAAACAGAATAAAACCAAATAATAATTAAACAGAACTGATACAAAATGAACAACAGCCACACATACAACAATATCACCATTATCAACAACAATCTCGTTATTATCAACAACAACAACAACAATCTCACCATCAGCATTAACAGAAACTAAAACAATAACAGTTATGCAATTATAACATGGTAACATGCCATGAAAAAACTAAAAACATAACTTGAACAATTTTGCCATTGATGAAAAATGTAGCAATTTACATTTTTGATTTGTATCATTAATCATGTTTAGTTTATCATGTTCCAGGGCACCTTAGCCGTCTACTTATTACACGAACTCTTACAACTTTAACTGTAAAATAGAAGATGTCCTGAATGCTCTTTATACGAATATGTTTCACCAAAGAATTTACTTAGTCTAATGATTGGTCCGAGATACGATGCCTAGAAATCACCGAACATGTCAAATGCTACTATTACACAATTTACCAACGCTGCTTTGGAAGTTATATTCTTGATTTGATCGGCTATATAATCACGTAAATGGCCAATCAATTATCGCCATAGACTATCTGACCATCACTTGACAACTGATGAATTACGAGCAAGATTCGTTGATTTTAACACTGTATAGGATAAGGGGTGCAGCGTAAAGAAACTGTCTATGTACTGTGAGAGAAAGTGCTGTTTATTTCAAATATGGCAGAATTCTGGTAAGTAAATTTAGTTACAGTTTCACACTTTAAAAAGATGTGCATGCTGTGGTGCAACTACTTCTCAATCGAAGGTTAATTGCTCAATCGGTAATATTTTATAGTTTCTTAGAACACTCAAAGGTTTTGTCAAATTCGTCCAAAAGTATGCAAAAATCTGCCATATTTGAAATAAACAGCAAGTTCTCTCACAGTACGTAGACAGTTTCTGTACATTGTGCCCCTTGATAAGAATAACGTGTCAGTGTTATCGGCGAGAGGAATTCGGGTCGAGATTCCAGCATGGTGGATTTTTTTCAATTTTTGATTATTAAATATTATGCTCACCATTGACCAGTTAACAAAATGAGTTATAAATAAAAATATCTATGATATTCGTTATTAAAACAAAATCAGCTGGAGCTAATAAAAAATCTGGAAGTTAAATCTCATGGAAACTGAACTTAAATAGACAGGAAGCGGGAACTAGTTTAAAAATTGCATGGCGGATGTAGAAAAAACGTAGTACTTTGGTCTGAGTCAAAATTCATGCACGACAAGCGAGTGACGGCTGTGGAAAGCTGAACTGTCGTTCAGGTATTTTGCGATTTGTTTCGTTTGTTATACTGCTACCGAATAAAAATGTTACATTCAAAGCTACATTGTTTACTAGATGACACTTCGTCAGTGATACGGAGATCGTCGTTAAACGTTCGTGAGTTTTCCAATAACCAGTGGATGGATAGCATACATACACGAGTACATAACGTAGTACACATAACATTGCACAATGTATGGAAGTTTATTTTCGACTCGTGTGACGTCGCTGACAAGGGCTCAGTTCCGACCATTTACGAAGCTTTCGCAAATGCTCGGCAAATGTTAAAAACAAACAAAGCATCGTATTTCGTCCTCCGTACAAACTGTTGAATATTGTTTTCCATTAGTTATTCGTCGGGGGAGGTACGGTCAAATGTGATCCGAGATGGGTCCCTTCCGTACCATTTTGGGAACATTTTAATGTGGCAATCTTGCGAGGTCTCCTTTACACTGAAACTAATACCATTTCTAAGGCATATTGTGGCTTTAAGGATGACCTAATGTGTAAGCTCTGTCTTAGTCCAAAGCACGAAAATTCACTCTTCATGAACTAAATTTCAGCACTTTCAATTCAAAAGTTATAAAGTTTGCGTTTGACCCTTTTGCTCTGGTGTTGGAGTACATGTATATACAAATACCAACTTTATCATGATTCATTTATCACGTGTAATTTCGTTTTATTTCCTAGTCAATATCTTTTTTTCTTAGAATTGACAACATCGGGATATAGCGGACAATGACCATCTTACCAAATAGGTTCACACTCAATATTCAAAACATCTGAATAAATGACATAAAATAGATCACACAAGAAACCAGTCTAAGTTAAACAACTCATCACTCATCGGTTGGACCGCGGTCGGGAAATTAGTTTCGTATGCAATTCAAAAAATGATTTTGTCTGGAGCAAGAATCGGCGATGGCTGTAATGAAGTCATCCCTGGAGAATAGATCTGAAAAAGACTTTACAGAAACTAATAGGATACGCATGACCCTTTGATTCTGCGAACTTTAATGGCACCGTCTAGCAGTGATACGCGTGCTCTGGAGATGGAGGCATAATACATAATCATGGTAATTAACACTTAAAATTAAGTCAAGGGACCATGATATGTGCTCGAGATATCGAGATAACGATACTTGTAATAAACATGGATATTTATATACAAGAAAGAACAAAACTTACCGGGACTTCAAGATATCTCCTCGAGATAAGTCTAGTGCTCGTGATATTGATGCTCGTAATAACGAAGTTTTACTGTATATATAGGGACGGAATCCTATAAGGATTCACAAGGAGGCCATGTATTATGTGTAGTATTAGATAAATCCCAGACTCTCAGACTACGTCTGGGCATAAGTCACCTATTTGATAAGATTATCAGATAATAATCGTGTCTGAATCATGTTCTCATTTAAAATAGATATCGCTTGAGGAACTGCACAAGTCGAAGGTCAAACTGTTGGGAAATTTTGGTATATGACCACCAGACTACATGTGTATTACAATTTACTTCCAGTTGAATAATATGGTTTTGTGATATTATTTTTGTCGACATATATGTATATCGGTTCAATTGATATGCGTATGATTATAATATATCATAAATAATAAGTCTACTTGTGAATACCCAGTAAAAGGAGTTCAGGGTTTCCAGAATGTGTGAACTTTAACATACATATCTGTTATGTGTTGATCCTTATCATACGGTCACCAAAAATCAGTGGTGGGGTTATACTGGATTCACGTAAAATGTCCCATCCCGTCGTATTTCTGGTTAAGTATGTAGCATGTTTCGTTATGCTTCGAAAATGTCCGTGATGCTCGAAATGTTCAGCAATTCACCCTAATGCCCCTGTTCCGTACGTTTACGCATTAAACTGAGCTCTTCCACAATTTTCAATATTTCTCCTACCATGTCCACACTTCTCCTGGCTGGTACGTATTTCTCCGTGCCGCTTCGCAAAGTTTCGTACATCTCGACATTACATCGATTTGCTTCCTGATGATACGTACTTAATTGTACTGCTCCATACCTTTCATTTGTAATGTCCATACCTTTTATCACTCACTTTTATGTATCATAACCAATGATATAACTCTAGTAATTGTTCGCTGTTTGTCTAATTTGACCACGGTCGTGGTCGAGTGGTAAGTACGTTGAACTTGTAACATGGCGATCCAAGTTCGAATCTCCGCCGCGGCAGGTCATACCCTTCTTTAAAACATTTGGCAAAAACAATGTCTACTAGTATTTTCCTTCCATATGTGGCGAATTTGCGAGTTCCTAGACGAAGGGTTAATTAGGAATGGTTGATATGCATGCCAGGAAATCAGTTCAAACACATTGTTTGTTAATTAGCACTACCATTAAGTTCTCTCTTATAAATGACATAGTGATTCGTATTAGAAGATGTACAGTCAAACCTGTTTTTTGCAGCCATCTCTAAATAAAGTTCATTGTCGAAAAAAAAAACAATATTGTATCATTCTGAACAAGCCTACCGCTAGGACATTTGTCAATAAAGACCCTGTTGTGTCTTTTCCATATGGGCGGGGGCTTTCTTAACATGTTTTACAGAATATTTCTAATAAAAGATATTATTAATGTATCATTAATATCATTTTTACATAGCATCCTGCAAACAAATTCATTTCATTGTGTATTCGAGATGCAGTTTTAAATACATGGGTATCCATTGTCGTTTACAGCACGTCTCAAAATCTAGACCACCTATGGACAAAAATTGTCTTTACATTGATACAGTTTCATTATCAAGTTTTAAATGGTGGTCATTTTGGTGGTTTTGCTATTAAGATGGTTGTGAATTCATGTATATTATACACAGTAAACCGTAACTTAACAACAATCTCATTACATGAACTTATGAATAATGTTTTTCTTATTTTATCCTCCACGAAAATGTAAGAATTGCCAGCCATTCTTCAAAAAGTTGATACCTTGATTTGTTTATGTGTGGCAAGTTTAATCAATAAATCAGGGGCAAAAGTCAGTGATTAATCGATTAAAATGATTACAAAAAAATGACCAAAAATGTTAGTACTGCCTAAACTTTATTCAGATGGACGAGTAAACAAAATATCAAAATATACCAACTAAAACACTACACTGAATAAGAATCATGCTGCAATTACAGATACAGCTTGAACAGCATCTTTATTACACGAGTCACTAGCTCTGATAACGACAACTCTGTACAAATTCAATAATCCGTTGACGAGATGAGAGCATCGTCATTGTCACGCCAAGGACCATTCCTGAACGATTTATTGAATGAATGATTAATTAGAACATCACTAGTGTGACGTACGTTGTTTACGTGTGCCACGTGCAATATTATGGTCTCTTTTGATTTAGCATCTTCTAAATCTACTTCCAAAAGGACTTACATGTATACAGCTGTTTGTTTAGAAATACGATGCAACCTCGCAAAAGCAACACATTTGGGAGTTAAGAGGTTGTTCTAGAGTTTGAATTAATTGAATTAATAGTTAAATCGTGCAGCGGGAAAATCATACTGTTGTTAAAGGGAGGTTGTTGCTTTGGAGAAGGTCACTCAGGAGAGTTTGCTCTGTACATGAACATTAATACATGAATATTATATTTGAGCTCCTTCGGTTGCTAGTAATTATAATCTTGCTCATACCTACTATTAATTCTATTGAATGAAGAAATAAAATATAGTTACGATCTTTACAAAATTGATGGTGGTATCACTAACTGGATACTCTGACTTCGTTAACCTTACAGAAGCAGACCGTTATACGTTTAAAGACATGAAACCACAATTTCAATATGATATATTAAAACTTAAATCAGAACTTTTAAACCAAAATATAGTAAAAAATTCAATTTTTACAATTTCTTCAAATTAGTAGAACACCCAGTGGGTAATAGTTTGTTGAATATACTTTTGTAAAGCATCGTACTAGTATAATAAAATTCCAATAAGTAAGCTACACCATCAATAATACATAGCATGCATATATATTTTAGTATCAATTGTTAACATATGAAAGGCCCTTTGGCTTTTTTAATTTTGTAATACAGAAGAACAGATGAAATACATTTTATTTGCTTAATTACAGTATTTAATGCCTTTCTTTAGCCACAACTCGTTATAATGTTAGAAGATGATTTCTTTTATTTCTTATCATATCATTGAAAACTACTGTGCTACAATTCTATATATGTACTTCGTGATTTAAAAAAGAAAATTTCGAAATGTTTTTATTGCAGGTATTAGGTCAGTTTCACTGTCAAGATATCTTTCTATATAAAATAAGACCTATTTTTAATTTTAACATTCAAAAAGCTAATGGGGCTTTAAATATCAACGATTAGGATTTGTTTCTATGTCTCTCCAGTACCAAGTTTCTTCTTTTGGTTTTCTATTTTATGGTTAATCAAAGTTATCTTAGCTTCCGTTAAACGTCTTTCATGAGCTAGCCTTTGTTCAAACATAGCTCGTAGGTGTCCTCGCTTCTCTGTCAATATTTTGATCACCAGCTGGATTCTTCTTTTTGACAGACGGGTTTTTTCAAGCTTGGATTGTTGCAGCTCATCCCGTGAAGAAACGGTTGCTGCAAAGTGGTAAAATGGGACATCAATGCAAAATTGTTGCAATAAAATTATTTGAACTATTGTGCAAGCTGTTGTTGAGTGCTTCTGATTCTGGAGAGATTAAATTAACAAATAAATCGTACAATTGGGAATTTTCATGCTACTGTTGTTGGAGGGAGGCTGTTGCCTAATAGAGGGCGAGGGCCACTCTTGAAAGGTTGCGCTGTTTTTATTCTGAATCGTCTGTTTTCTTTATCTCAAAATTTGCCTTTTTTAAGTTTTCAATAATTTATGGCATGATGTCTTCAAAAGGAGGTCTTCATGGACATGTATCCAATCAGCAGGATTTAAAAGCGCTGGACAAAAGATTATCTCACACACTCGAAATAAAGATCAAATCTTATATTGAGCAAATAAGTCAGTGAGATTGTAAAAAATGCTTAAGGCTATGAATAGGACTTGACGCACAGTCCGTAGAAAATTCGGGCATTTCATACATCTTTCATACATGAAAATGTTTTATTTCTGCAAACATTCGATATAGATTATGATCAAGTTTCCATATAACATGCACGAAATTTGATTTTGTCTAGACATAAGAAATTGGTTCAATGTATGTCCTTATTACTGTTGTAATAAGTAAACAAGATATGTATGTTTAAAAACACACTACCCCCTCCTGATAAACTAAATCTAAACCTTTAGTAGACTCGTTCTGGCAGGGTGGTGAAGTTCTTGGCTGTATTGTGTCGACACTTTCAGCTGGAACGATATGGAGCAAGCTGTATTATATAAATCGTACACAAATATACCAAGCACATTATCATAGACTGTACCCAGACAGAAAATATTTTAAGTTAGCAATTACTTCAATATCTAGACCATTTTAACAAACTCTCAATATAACTACCGTTTTTGTGGACCGTTTTGCTAAACATTTGATATGTTTAGAAATGTTCATTCAATAATGAGACTTCCGTCTTCTGAATGAGAATGACTGTATCGAAACACCAGTCTTCAGAAGTTTATTTAGTTTTCTCCTAACCAGACAAGAACTACCTTATGCTATGTCGGCCGGTTCTGGAACGTGAGTCTAGTACTATGCTGGGTGATTCAGATTAAACATATGGAAACAGTTACGGTGTGCATTTGTTTGCGAGTAAAAGTTTACCTTAAGACTGAACGGAAAAAGCAAACATTTGTTTCCAAATATTTATCACTTACTGGTAACGATGGGAGACAGACTTGTTGTTGGTGGACTTTCTGTAGTGACTGGTTTTGATGACATGGTTATCGGAATGTTTGTAGTAACGGTAAAGGTGCTTGATACACGCCTTGTTGAGCTCTCTCCCGTGATTTGTTTCGATGTCATAGTGGGAGTATTGGCAATAATTGTTGAGGTGTACGCATGCCATGTTGACCTCTCTCTAGTGACTGGTTTTGAGGACATGTTTGTCGTAGCGGTTGCAGCAAAACTTGAGGTGCTAGGCTCCAGAGTAGTTGTTATAACATCCTGAGCTATTAAGCATGTTTTGTTATCATAACTCAATTTCTTTTCATCGCCACATACGCACGTAACAGTTGCAGTATCGGAATGTCTTGCCGTTGGTAAACAAAGGAATTCGCACTGCGCAGCTTCACAAAGTTTGTTAGCCTGGTCTTTAAACTCTTAAATAGTAACAAAGGGTTATTTAGTAAGGATTTATTTATTATGCTCCCTTTCGAAAAAAATGGTGTACATTTGTATATTGCTTAGCATATGCTCGTAGATCGGTCCGTCCATAATCAAATGTTAAAGGTCAAGGTTACAGTGACCTTCAGTACAAAAACCCTGTCCGACAAATAACTAGAGAACAATTTGGCTTTGAAGTAATTGTAGTAATCCCAGGTAGAGTATTGTTTAGAAGCTTTACGAACGTTTTGTATTGCTCGTTTATGACTTTGCTTAGCCATCTGATTTTGACTTGAATACACGTAATATCTGAATTTGTATTTATGCCATTGCATTGAAAAAATGGAACTCTGCTCGTAGGCGGAAGATTAATGAAAGCTCTACGGTATGCAGGAAAACTAAAACCGACCCACTGTTGGAAAATGGTTAACTTTGTGTTCGTACCGAACAACAAAACATAAAAGATTTCCCGGGTATTCCTGCAAGCAAAACAAAGTTATTCTGTATAAAATAGTGAAGCAAGTTATTTTGGATAAAGACAAGAGCTATATGAACATGACAGTGCAACAAATTGAAATCTTACTTCTGTTTTGTCTCAGCCCGTGGTAGACTTTCACATCCATGACGGCGTATATGTCCAGTAGTAGAGTTTTCACATCCTTGCCCGTAATTTTGTTCGCAGTCTTGATTGAACCGTCTTGCCAGTCAGTCCAATACAAACTATCTTCGAACACACTGATAGAGAATGGACGTAAGATTCCGTCGACATCCATCAAAGTCGTGTTACTGCCATCTAAGTTAGCAGTCCCGATCTTTTGTAGTTTAGAGTCAATCCAGTATATGCGTTTCCCAACATAATCTGGAACAGAAACAAAGATGAGATGCACAACAAACTCGTGTGAAATTAAACGCTATGAATATGAGCTCAATACTCGAACTTACAGAACAATAAACGCAATTGCTTTATGTTTATAGTGGTCAACACTTATTTCGAGGGTTCCAAAATTCGTAGAATTATCCATGCTGGTTATTTTCTTAGAATGTAAGTAAATCAGTGTGTTTTCAAATTTCAGAATGATTCATATTCGGACGTATTTGTAATTTTACTATCATCATAATTCGCGAGAGTACTTGAATTCGTACACAAACTCATCCATGCAAATTAAATGTTCCACGAAAATTATAATTAATACCAGTAAAGTACAGTTACGCGATGAAACTATGTTATTATTTACTTTTTTCATAATAAAAACATTATTTAACATTTATTTAACAGTCAGAACCGACAGCTAGATTGAAACATTTAATTTCTTCAGTTTAGATTTACGGTGTTTTAGCGTGTATTTTGTTTTCATTCATTCACCTACACTGAGCCTTGTGTTATTTACTAGTTTTTACCAGGATCATGAAGATGCTCACACGTATCTACCTTTTAGTTTTATTTAGTCAGATTGTCCCTGGAAAACAATTATTTCATTGTTTGTGCATGCACTCAAAACCCTTGAAAATCGTATTTTGGTCGATACAGAAATATGTCATAATATTATTCGGTCTGTATAAGTTTTTATCTCACCAATAGTAAAGCCATTTGGCCACATCAAGTATTTTTCACCATAGACAATTATTTCTCTACCAATGCCATCCATACCAGATCGTTCTATCTTTGCGTCGCTTCCCCAATCAGACCAATACATATATCTGTAAAATTACAACATTGATTAACAGACTGTGCAAAAGTGCACTTCCCTCGACTGATAGATGTATAAGACACATACATTTCGATTTCAGGTATGTGAGAAACAATCAAATTAAACACTTAGTACATAATATATAGTAGTGTAGAACACCGATTTCTTAATCCGAAGATGCAGGATCAAATCTCGGCCTTTGGTTGATAGAATTTTGATTCTGAATAGATCTACGCATTAGTTTTTTTCAAGTTATCGAGTAAGCATTTATGGAAAGTGATTTATATATAATAGTGTTATAACAGCCTAATTTACAATCGATGAAGTAGCGAGCAAATATCAGTTAGAACATACCCATTCTCTGGATCGACACAGATAGCTCTTGGCTCATCAAGTCCGGAATCGATCAGAGTTTTGCTCTTGGATCCATCATAGTTGGATACTTTGATTTTGTTGGAGCCAGTGTCAGTCCAGTAGATATTCTTGTACAGCCAGTCCACAGCAATGCCATCGACACTGAATGGTTCCTTACCATTACCCTCCACCACATCTATTATATCCGTAACCATGCCAGTTTCCTTATCTTCTCTGGCTCTGTAAAATTTTACATGTACATTTGTATATAAATCAATCTAAAAATACTCTTATCATACATTAAAGTATTTCTTTCAAATCGAAAAGCAAGAGAAAAACAAGACAATAATGTGTCTATGTGGTATAATATTGTTACAAAATGAAAACAAACCTCGATAATTGTGTATGACTTTAAAACTTTAAAAAAGGTACATTTTCTTATTGATATTATGTTCGTCACTACTCCAAATAACTGGCTTAATAATGTCTCTAGCAGTAGTTATATACACATGAATCTATCAGTATATTTTACGGAACTTAGTCTCACAATTACAAGTAGCAGCTCACCTCATTATTTTCTCAGCACCCGAATCGGTCCAGAATATCAAACTATCTTCATAGTCAAAGTCGAGCGCCACACTGTTTTGTGTTTCAATTATCAAAACTTCTGTGGCCCGTGTATCTGTTCTTAATCTACGAATATCCCTTCGGTTAGCATAGTATAACATAACTGGTCTTTCTGTTGCTTTAAAGGGAAAATGGCTCAATGGAATGTCAGTGGTTTTAATCTCTTGGTTAAAATGTTTCTATCATGAAAACTAGCAGGAATCATAAGCATACACAAATCAATCCGCGCTATTTTGAGATAATAATTGTGGGAGTAAGTATACTATAATACATGTACCTTCAATATTCCAATTCTATTATGGTTTCCAAACCCATTACTTAAGTATTGATACATCTCACATTCTTGACTCACTAATGGTTAGGATTGTGGTATATTTAACAGCTTAAACATTGTGCTTTAAACCAAACATGTCCAAATAACAGCCATTGCGAACGAATCCAGCATTCCAATAATTCCATAGAGACAAAGTGTGTTTGTAATGAACTCTACAAACTTAAGGTATTCTGCTGCTAGATATTGTAAGGTCAACATATTTGTGTAGTAGTCAGCAGTATATAAGAATAATTAGGTGTTGGGATCCTAATACCTTAAAGAGAAAATAGCAATGTTCACATACAGACTGCGCCGATAGCAGATCGACCTATTTTAAAAATCTCACTTGCATTCGGTCTGTTTTTCTGTATTATTAATTGGTATCTCTCAGTCATGGTATTGATAAATGCTTATACTTGTGGTATATGATGAACTGTCGAAATAAATATACACTTTTGTGATTTAACATTCTCATTTCATTCGGTTATCGCCTCTCTATTCGAAGACTGCCATAAAAAGAATTCTAAATAAAACGTCAAATAACATTTCGCTTCTGTTCAATGATATGCATTAACATTAAAGAGGTATCTGCAAACGTATGGAAAGCAATGAACTATATGTTATCGAAATACGTTTCATACAGACCGCAATTCTTTTCGTCAGAACCATCGAAGCAATCGGTATTCCCGTCACACAGCAAACCTTTGTTAATGCAATGTCCATTACAGAGGAACAATTCTTCGCTACAATTGTATTTACCTGAAAATAAAAAAACTTGAAATGTATGATTCTGTGAAAGGGTTATGACATCGCATTTCGGCATCGACCCTGTAGTCTAGTCATCATAATGTTTTTGGGGAATTAATTAGTACACAAGCCATTTTTGGTAAGTTGGTTCTGTTTGTGGTAAATAACACCCAGAAAAAAATCCCCAAGAATCCCATGGTGCAAAAGCGATATTTTTTGGGCTAAAAGTTGAAAAAAATAAATAAAAGTGGGAATTTCAGGAATCGATGTATAACTCAAAAACTATTTGGCCAAAAAGTTTTAATTTTCCAAAATGATGTGTATTGATAACAGACATCGTTTTGATTTAGTTTTACTCTTGAGGCGCATCCAAAATGGCCGTCATAATCCAAAATGGCCGCCGAAATGTTGTTTTTACTGTTTAAATACAAATTTGACTCTTATATCAGTCATTCTAATTTCAAATGTAAAAATAATAAATATTACTTTTATCTTATTTAATAATATGATGAAATCATTTTTAAAAAAATAGTGAAACTTATAAAAGCACACAATGTAATTTAGGGCATGAACTGTATAAAAACTCGATTATGACATTCTAGAACACTCTATTTGTTCAAGTTCAGAATTATGCCCAAGGCACTTTTGATATTGATGAATATCAACAACTTTTGTATTTTAATGAACTTGATTATTCATTATATAAATCCAATATGGCCGCCAAATTGTTTTACTGTTTAATTCCAAATTTGACTATTTTGACTAAATAAAGTGCTTTTATCTTATTTGTGATGAATTTCTTTTTTTAAAGTCAACTTATAAAGCTCGCAATGTACTTTTGGGCATAAACTGTGTAAAACACAAAAATGACATTCTAGAAACACTGTAATTATTAAACTTTAGAATTATACCTAAGACATTTTTAACCTTTGATATCGATAAATACTGAGAACTTTTGTATTTTAATGTTAATTATGCATGATATAAATCCAATATGGCTGCTAAATTTAGAGTCGATAGGTCATACAACAAAAGTAAACAATTAATCAGACAATAATGAAAGATGTCAATGACCTATCTACATCCTGCAATAGGTTCCTTCTCTTCACTTTATTCTTTTCTGAATAAGTTCTCAGATGAAGACGTTTTCTGAACGCAGTAGCTAGTGCCTCTTCCCGAGGGTAGGTAGTCTGTATCATTGTTGACAACAGACAAATACTTAATTGGAGATAAGCCTTCTCCATTGACTTTGTGGCCCATACCTACGTTTTTCTAATCGAGGTTATATTATTCAGGTTTGAGACTAAATCTCCCAATGTTTTAGTGATTTTCGAGCTTTTTATATTGATATACAAAAGGAATTAAGAATTTCATCAGTTTTTCTCAGATTGATTTTCCTTAGGGCTTCCTTGAGGGTTTAGATAGCCCTTATACAGTCATCATTATGCCATATATTTGTAGTATGTCGTAGCTTCTAGAGTTTGTGGTGGTCAGAGGAATTGAGCCTTCAGCTGTCTCTATGGGCAGTGAAGTAACAATGTTAGACACATCCTCACAATTGTCTAACTTTTCATGAGTAATCACAAGTCTTGTCCCAAAGAAGTTTTTTTTCAAATTCGCTATTGCTAGCTTCCGCAGTTTGGATTGGACTTAGACAGACGGGCAAGTTGATGAAATGAGATGGGAAAGTGGTCACTTCCACAAGTGTCATCTCCAACTGTCCATGTAATATTCTCTTAGCAACATTAGGCTACACAAAAATAGATTTTTTCAGGCACACAAGACCTGGGATGAGAAAAAAACTTAATATCTCTTCCAAAACCAAGAGAAGTACAATTAAATCCTCGGGTCCAGACAAAGTTCATTATCAATTAATTTCTTAAACACCCATTCATACTCTCTCTCTTTTACTTGATACGTACAATAATATATGGGAATACGATGAAGTCTCTTCTTCCAAGCATTGCTAATTCCTATTCCTAAGCTGGGTTTTTTAATGATCATCACCCGATAACTTTTACCAGTTGCATCTGAAAACACTGGAAAGAATAGTGAACAAAGGACCTGTTTGGTTCTTTGAATCTGTCAACCTTATTGTGAATGTATAGAGTGGTTTTCGTCACCAACGTGGTACAGTTGACTACCTAAGCTGTGCGCTTTAAGACTCCTAAGGCCTTTATAAACAAAGATCTTTCAGTGGCTGTATTTTCCGTCTTTAAAAGTGCATGTGGCACTACCTGGAATTATGACATATCAAATGATCTTCATGGTCTTGGTCTCAGATGCCTCCTTCCACTTGTTTATTGTGGCTTTCTTCCGTGTACATGTGGGAAACACTCTTTCAGATCCACGCACGCAATAAGTGGATGTGCCGCAGGGCTGCATCATGTGGGTCATCCCATTTAGTATCAATAGTAAAGTTGAAGATTTAAATCCAGGAGTAGACTGTTCCCTTTATGTAGATGGTTTTACTTGAATCCTTTGATGTTTTGAGTCTCAAACAAAAACCTCGTTAAAGGGCGGCTCAATCAATGATGTACTTGATATGAAACTATGTCGACTCAAAATGGTTTAAGTTTTAATACATTTCTACATGCATCCGGAACTATGTCTTAATATAGGCAACACACCAATTCAGTTTGTACCAGACTTTAATTATCTAGGGGTTATATTTGACTTCACACTTAAAATTTTATTAGTCATATTAAATCACTCAAAAAGTAATTGCTAGAAGACTCAATACCTCCTGAAAGTTATCACTGACTGAGGATCTAACAGAAAAGTACTAATACGTTTATATCGGTCTCCTATCCATTCAGTACTGGACTACGGATCCATTGTATATGGATCAACCTGGAAATCATATCTAATAGTCCTTGAATCACTACATATTCATGGTGAAAGACCTGTCCCTGGAGCCTCTATGTTGAGGCAAATGAAATACTAGTACTAAGTATCCCTTTTTTAACAACAAAAACTTGCCGCTCATTATACATTCGTATTTTTAAACTAAAAGTAAGTTTCTTTAACGCTACATAACAAGTT
This sequence comes from Lutraria lutraria, assembly GCA_964023205.1. Taxonomy (NCBI): domain Eukaryota; kingdom Metazoa; phylum Mollusca; class Bivalvia; order Venerida; family Mactridae; genus Lutraria; species Lutraria lutraria. Next base: position 19,853,455 of record OZ026838.1, read on the forward strand.
GTTAATTACACTTTATCAACATATATCTTTGAATGTAATTCCACCACTTGGCACTTTCCAAACCTAATACCAAGAAAGAAAGAAATATACCACACATCAACCCAATTAATCTGATGTTATACATTTGTATAATCTGATTCACTTTATTATAATTCAATGTAAATGAGATTAGTCTCACACACTCTTATTTTTTTTCGCTACATACATGTATCAATTGCAACTATTTCATTTTATATTTTTAGTTGCGCTTCATTTCTTATTAACATGAATATCATCCCTTTACCAATCTGATAACATAGTTTTTGACGTCCTCTTATTTACTTTCGCCTTACATGACGTATGTTGTCGATGCGCCGTAAAACAACATTAAACATTGCATTTCCAACAGTGAAAATTAATATAAGGATTCATTGTGATAGAAAAACAACAAAAGTAATCACATAAAAATGACATTTTAACTACTAATCTCCGCAATAAATGCGTCTGAAACAAAAGAAGTCCAATACATTTTTGCTATCTAGAATTACTGCTTGATTACTAAAGTGCCAACTCTATGTTTTTGGAAGGTGATACTTTCCTACATCATCATATTCAAAATAGCTATCCTCGGCCCAATAACAGGACAGAAAACGAATACCACTTGTTGTATACGTAAACATTGCAGAGTGAGACTTTTAAGAAAAGCTGGAGATATTACTGCAGAAATATTATGTTATGACAACTTAAACTGTAAAACTTATAATTCTAATAATTAAGTATTCAAACGCACAAAAGTTTCATTCATAAACTGTTGGGGTAACAAGATTAACTAATATTGAAAATGGTTTCATTCACTATTTAAAGTAGTGTTTGAACATATGGTGGTGATTTAAGCCATGTCGTACGTCGACACGAAAATGCGAAAATACGACAAGGTTGACCTTCCGTCAGTACTTCCAGTACTTTGATTGAGCTTTGTAATGTAAATTACTAAAAACATATTGATTAAAAACCTTTCAATGCTAAAATACTTGAAAAAAATACTAACTTGACAGTTTTTTATCGCAGAAAATGTTTTTATATAATTCAAAAATTAAACCGAATGAAGTTTGAGCGGCCATATTGGATTATGGCGGCCATCTTGGATTCTGAGCCGATATAAAAACATTCAAAAAGATGCTGTTGATAAATTTTTATCAGCATAGAAGATTTAAAATGTCAGGAATGAACTGTTTTTGAGTTATACAGGGATTCCAGAAATTCGCATTTTATTCATTTTTTCCATCTTTTAGCCCAAAAATCTCGCTTTTGCACCATAGGATTTTTGGGGACTTTTTCTGGTCATTCTCTATCACCTAAAGACCCAATATACCAAAAATGGCTTATGTACTAATTTATTCCCAAAAGGCCAATTTTGAACTTTAGATGACTGGTCTACTGGTGTTAACATCATCGAATAGGTAATGTTTTAATTGAGCACCAACGGATCCCATCAGAACGTTGCGACGTGAGGTTCAAATCAGTTTAATTACAAGTTTGTAATTATAATCCAATAACCGGAAACCTTAGAACAGCTCATATTTTGATTATTTTCATAAGATAACTAATTTAAGCAAATTCCGTAGCACATAATACGTCATAGATGAAAATTGAAAAAAAACTTTTGAGGCAAGGTTCCCGAGATATACTGTTCTACTACAAAACACCAGAAACTGCTTTGACATTCAGTTTATTTTTAATTACATGTACTCCACTGCGCGGTTCTTTTTTTTTCAATTTTTAACCGCGCAGTGGAGTTATTTACAATAAACTGTCAGATAATTATCGTCTAATATAATCAACGAATATCGATACATTTATGCATCATATCAAATTCTGGTAGCCAATCAAAATCGTAAATTGTTATCGCTTTAATAGTTAAACCATGCCAAGTTTTGATGCCTCCTACATGCAGTAGTAAGAAACTTAGTTACAAATTATTATTTTCATAAACAAGTTAAAGTATAAAATACCACAGTGTACCAACGCAATGCACATCATTTTAGAAATTGTTATAGCTGATAAAATAAACTCGACGAATGGGGTAGAGTGTTTATCGCAATAAACTCTATTTTGCGTGTTCGGTTATAGATTCTTGTGTTGCTGGGTATGGAAATTTAATCTTTATTATTTCACGGAGGTTTTTTTTCAGCGTATTTATGCAGTCACAAAGAGGATATAACGAATATGTAGACATGCCATACGTATTTAGAGATAATAAAGTCTTTCTTACAATATTCGCCTTCATCGGTACCATCTTCACAGTCCAGATCACCGTCACATAGCCAAGATTTATGAATACATTCTGTAGATATTCTACACCGCCACTCCGTCTGATCACAAGTGACATGCTTGTTTGAAGATGATGTACAGTTGTACTCATCACTTTCATCATCACAGTCAATGTCGCCGTCACATACCCACTTGACGTCAATGCACCTTTTCGTGTCTGTACATTTGAATTGGTCGGTATTGCAAACTTTTGCTGATGTAAAAGTGCAAATGGATTAAACTCAATACAATCGAAATCACATCAGAATCGCTTTTAGAATGAAAACGTTCATGTTTTAAACATTAAGGTAACGAAGTACAAACTACTTTCCTTATATAAAGTAAGGCGTAAGACATTTCAGCTTTCAAAACCATCCTTCGATAACATTTGCGTTGGCATTCACGAAAGAAAAATATCAAGTCAATCGCTTAATACATGTTAATACAAGTTAAAATTCAACTAATTGGGAGCAGCTACCCAGAGAAAAAGAACCAACGTACACCATAAACAATGACATTCGACTATCAAATGTAAAAAAAAACGCATACACATACCACCTTTTTGCGCCAAATTTAAAAAAAACTAAATATTGAGGCGGTGGTCTCTTTATTCAAACTGAAAAATGCAAATAAACATAAAGTGAAGTAAAGCCCGATATTTCATGGACGCTTTTACAATGTCCCCATCCCAACTACCGAGCCCAGTACTGTGTTCAGAAAATCTCAGCAAGCGTGTTAGTGTTGTATCGGTGCTTTAACAAGGCACAATAAAAACAGGATAAATAAGAGTAAGAATATAAATGGCCGGCTCGCCTCGCCTATATCTTTTCTCCAATCTCTATGGAGCGGCTCTGAAATAACCATTGCTGCTACACAACAAATAAAATTGAGTCTTTATATGGCTTAATATTTACACACGCACGTTCACATTCTTGTTCATCGCTACCATCCAAACAATCAACGACACCGTCACACTGCCAGTTGCTAGATATACATTGACCGTCATTGCAAGCTATCGACCCAATTTCACATTGCCTGGCTAAAAGGTTTGAAATTGACATTTAAAATGAACGCAACTTCTAATTAGTAATGATTAGAATGAAACCTTATGAGTCATAATAAGGGTTTAGTGATATTCTTAAATGTTATTTTTTAAGTCATCGTACGATTATAAAATTTGGTATGACTTTACTTAGAAGCAGACAAGATAAGGATTCCTACACAAAAACACAAAGCATTCGACCTTCCCTAAATAACACCTTCACCCAAACAAATTACATTGTACATAGGACAGCACAAAAATTGATGGGTAAGACACTGCCTCCCGGACCTTTACAATACGCAAAACTTGATATCTAAGCTAAAACGTTAGACCAATTCTACAGATACTGTTTGTCACAAATCTAAAGAAATGCTTTTTATATTCAATTCATGACAGAAGCAGATGACTCGAAGGAAATAATCGATGTCCATTCGATGCGTTCGCCCAAACGTCAAATGGGGTAACAGCAAATTTCAAAATTAAGAATTAAAAGTTACAGCCTGTTGGAATATTTTTTTAGCAGCTGTTAACACGGGCTGGGCTGAATGTTTAGAAGAAATAGACTCTCACTGCAATTCATTTCATCAGAACTGTCTAGACAATCGGTATTACCGTTGCATACGTTATACCTTGGAATACATGTGGAATTATCGCACGAAAACTGCTCCTCATTACACGTGTAATTACCTGAAAATACTATTCCTTGTATGTTCTATCCGAATAAAGAGTATGACGTGATTTGTTTGAATTAAGACATTAATCAAATTTGTAATGATTTTTAATTGAATCTCGTACAAGTCAAAATACTTATATTTCTTACGTAATAACATGGAACGTTGTAATATATCCGATATCATATACTTAAACCCTTCTTTTTCAGCCCCCTTTTATAAGAACCCCGTCATCTGAACTCCTATAATTATTCACAGATCGTGTTAAAGGGTCTGGAAATCTTAAAGAAAATCCCTAACATAAAAACATTATGATAAGATATGTTTCTTTGCGTACAAAAACTGTTCTGTTGTACCTGCCTATTACAATACTAATAACTTTATTCAACATCTAGTAATATACAATAAATGAATAATAAAATCCGCTTTTATCCCCTCCATCTGAGCAGTCACCTGATTCGTCATATAACCAAACACTCTTTAGTGATACAACTCCCGTCAGAGCAATTGTACATGAGAGTTGAACAACTTTCTTCAGAAAGTAGTGCGTGAACAAAGGCCTTGTGGCTCTATGTCAGGAATCTATCTATGACATTAGTGTACAGCTACACGATACAAATACAGGTAGATGGATTTGTTTACAATCATAATTTATCATTAAATGGTATATTGATTGACCTAATGGCAAACAATCTAGATGTTGGAAAGTCCTGCATAAACTTCAATTATTCCATCAAACATTAGTGTGACGCTGTCGCGGACAAATTTGGTCAAACGAACGCTCATAATTTATGCAATTAACGAATAATATCATGCAGTCTTGGCTGTTTCTAACCACTGATATCGTTTCTATCTTACTTTTACATAGATTTAGACTTTCGTCATCACCATGTACACAATCATCCTCCCCATCACATAACCAGCGTTTGGAAATACAACTTGTAGTATCTCGACAATTGTAGGAGTCCGCTGCACAAGTTGCTGGCGCTAGAATAAAATCAAAATACTGAAAGTACTCATGGCCGGGAACTTTAAAACAACATAGACTTGCACTGCAACATGGACCTAATTAAACAATAGCATAACGGATGTAGATAAACGTAGTGCTTTGAAATTGTTCCGCATAGTAATTCATGCGCGCCGAACGAGTGGCTGCTATCGAAAGCTGAAATATCGGTCGGTTTTAAAAATAGAAACTGTAACCTGCGGCCGCGTGGTAGTATACGTTTTTGGACTTGATTTTTATCAAAATCAAGTCCTTTGTAATCGTTGACTTATATTTGTCGCTGGACTCCATAACAGCTTGGTTAAAAGAATGCCACATAAAGGAAATAGTACGCAACTAAATGGTATGTTTATATAGAAGTATCTGGAATCTTTCCCCAATTAAGTGTGTCAGATCTAAATACATTTCAAATCATTCTATTGTAACTACATGGAAAGAGTCATGTATCTAAATAAGTGCTTGTCGGTAGATACATGAGATTTTCAAATGCGTAGAATTAAAACCGCGTATTCACTGTCCAATGAAATATCTTGCCCGTAAAAGTAGTTCTACTTTCGGTTTTCGTTCGATAGTTCAGAAAAATTTCCACGGACATATTCATGCATTTGCAACAATCTACATCATTGTGTGTTTTCTGCCTTTCTAACATTTCTTAATATTACAAAGCGAATTCTCATTTAATCGTATTCCGTGATATTCACACCAACTAGTGTTATTTTGATGACAGAATCGCTATTTATAGACTCACTCCCCGCAGTGGCTAGTAGCAAAGCGTAACCGATGTGGGGAGTTTGATTTATCGAAGGTTGAATGTTAAAACTGCGGCTTAAGAATAATAATTCGAGTCGCTAAATACGAACGTAAATTACTGGATACGTGCTTTTAAAATTTACTGATTAAGAGTTCCCTTTACGCCAGATTATTTAGAATTACATAATCACGTCTGAATTTCATGCAACATCGGGTTAACTATAGGTCATATAGGTCTTACTCTACTGTGTCAGGACCTTTTTGATTTGGTGACCCTGAATGTGTTCAATGCGACGATGTTCTGTTGTGTTAAAACCAGAAGAATCAATGTTTGTATTTACTGTTACTGAAGTGTTGTTTACTAGTTTTGTACAATAAAGAGTTTTTAATGCAATTAAATTGTCCTCAATTAATGTGCTAATCATTAAACTTTCCAATATTAGGCTTTTTTCATTTTAAAATTTTAGCAAAGGGACTACAGTAAAGCCCTAGCTTATGTCATTTACCTATATGCATATGACCTGCATTACAATATGAATGAAAAATCGGTCCGTAATTTTAAATGTTAAAATATTTGTATGGGCTCGAACGATGTGGGTACACATTTCTCTCTTTTGTCTCGTATGGTAAAAATCAAGTCCGACAGTACTTTCAGTACTTTGATTTGTCTCTGTACATGTATTACAATTTTAAGTCGCGTAATTTTCGGATTGCTAACAGACAATAGTATACAATGTAATACAAACAAAAATGTACATTGTAATGTTAAATATCAAATGAGATAATGTTTATTTGTGCTTACGACAATTTTCCTCGTCTGACCCATCTTGACAGTCCCGATCGCTGTCACATCGCCATGATAACGAGATACACTGGTCACTTGTTAAACATTTCCATTTGCCTACAACGCAAATCCTGTTGGCTGAATCTTCGGCTGAAAGACAAGGAATAAAATTATAGTACATGTATACATAAAGCCCATTAGCTTATAGATAATAGAATTAAAGTTGGTCTTATTTTACATAGAAAGATGTCTTATACTTGCATATTTAACATAGAAAGATGTCTTATCTGTGAAACAGACTTTTACTTGCAAAGAAAACGTTCCTATGTTTTTTATCACGAACTACACAATATAGGAATTAAGCACAGTATTATTTTCAATGAGAAAATAAGAAAAAGCTTCAGAATAAGACAGCATAATGTGTAAGAAGTGGCTGGAGGCATTATGCAAATATTGTTTTGGAGCCAATAAAATACATATCTTATATTTCATTATCACTTTATCTATTGCACTGTAAATATTACTGAATTCAAAATGGTAATGAGTCTTTTTATACAGGGCTGTAGTTTAACAATGATATAGTTAACGATCAGTTTTTTTCTAAACGATCGATTTTTGTAAACTTGGATATAGTCAACAATCGGACTAGTGAGGACGTTGTGAATTATTTCGTGAAAATAATATAAAATTATGTAGTGATTAGATAAACTCTTTTAACGTGAAGTTATTGATTGATAAGTATAGGTTTAAAGGGGCATACCCTACAACGGATAAACATTCTGTGAAAGTGTAAAAATGTGTAAGATGTATATGTAAAACAATATTTAATGGATAATTGCAAGAAGAACTTGGGTCACAAAATGACTAGTTTAGGTACTAGCCGCAAAAATCATAGCTATGAATAATAAATCACTTCCACCCAAAAATTGTACAACGAATTCCAAAGAGTTTCCGATCTTTTATGGAAACTAATATTTTTTGTGGTTTTATTTTTTAATTGGATGAATTTTTGTCTTACAAAATATTACCCTTTATTCCGAGGTCATTGTGCCATGAATAACCAATGTCGTTTTCTAAAAGAATGACCTTTTTTCGCAGTTGATGGCTAACACCAGCCCAACTATATTATAATTATTCAGCTCATGAATTAACAAATGAAGGAATTAACGAAATGAAGAAAAACCTGATATCATTTCATTTCATTTGTCACCAACATATCATTATACAATGTAATCATAAGCTAGACTCAAAAGATGTATGACTTGAACAAAGGCTGTATTAATATCATTACTAAAGGATGAGTTGATAGTAACAACCCAACCAAAATATTAACGAACGTGTTTTCTTATTTATAACCGGCCCTTAATGTGCTGACGTGATAATAAAACTGGGCACTTGATTTGTAAAATGTTGATGTACAAGTATTTATAAGTATTTTCTCGGATCTCTCTATGTGACAATGTAGATAACATAATGTCAAGTACATTATAAGTATCCTGTCATAAAAAACACACGATCAAGAAAAGTACCAATAAGAAGTTTATAAAGTACATAATTACTGACATGTAGCTGTATAGTTTTCGAGCTTTGGCAAAGTCAAGCACGACCACACCTTGTTACTGGAAATAATTAATTGTATTGACTGTTTTGTATAATGTACTCATTGGTTACATTTTCATTTTTCTCACCAGCTATTTCTATGTCAGGAAATCCTCAAGTTGTGAAAATAACTGTAAAAAATGCTAAAGTAAGCAAAAATGACTTATATATGATTCTAAATAAAAGTAATGAAATTAGCAGTGTATCTATTATAAGGTAGATGTTGCTCATATCAGTCATGTATGTTTTTGTTTACCATACAAGCGCACTGGGTCTGGTACTCAATTGACATGTTTTAAGCTTTTTGTTTTGTTTATTTATTTAAGCTGAATGTGCCAGATTTTTCATTTAAACCAAGTGTATTATTACCATAACAGTTAAGACTATGGACAAAACTCTTGGGTTTATTTTTGAATGGTTAAAACGTTTTGATATTTAAATTAAAGTTGAGATTCATGATTATGATTCTCGTATTATTTGCAGAGACCGCTAAACTAATAATTACGAATTATGTCCTAAACTTTCATTAACAACAAATGACAAATGTCCTTCTTCAACCATACGCTTTCAGTAAGAAGCTGTATGCAATATAAAGTTTCTTTTTAATGATGATAATATAAGTTTTTTTTACAAACACGTGGCAACAAGATATGCATTTACCTTGCAATTGTATGTAGTAATGGTTCCGTCCGTCAGTCTGCTTGTCTGGCATGTACATTCCCAAATGTTACCACACTTTGAGGTTTCAGTTCATCCAGTCAACTCATTATTGGGTTTAAAAGTTGCATTCTAAGGATAAAAAGGTCTGTCTGCGTATGTGTTTGTCTGTTGTCCGTCCTGACTTTATCTTAAGAAGATTAGGTTGCGATAATTGTAAAATCAAACTTATTAGAACCATCGGCCTACATGAAGGTTCACTCCTGCTGTACCATTTGTCAAAATACTCTCAGTATAGTAACTGGTTTTCGTTTACATTATTTATATCAACATTCTGATCAAAGAGCATGCGAGCTGTATTCGACTTTGCACGTGCTTTTTCCATACACAGCTCTCCAATTTACAGAGTACCATTCACCGAATGGAGCTACCACGAGGAGCTATATTCATTTGAGGCTGCCAACTTCACGGACATAAATAAATCTTATAAAAAAGGCAACCGTAGTCATTGGATGTTTAGAAATTATAGACGGATTAACGAGGGTTCTAGCACTAGGTATAAATACTTAACAAATACTTTATACTAATTGACGTCGGTTTTTTTTTGTAGATGTTTTTTGTTTCTTTAAATTCGAACTGTAGGCTAGACTGCAGGCTAGAACGCAGTTTGCTAATACAAAATCCAGACAGACGTCATCCATTTTTTATTGCAGTTATACAACTGGCCATTGCATATTCTCGCAATTTACACATGGTTTAAAAATATGCATGTACATTAGAAGTCTGGTTAACAGGTGCCATGACTAGATCATATTCTTATAGTCTGTAATGTGGTACATTTTCTTTATTTTATGTCCTGTTAAGTGTTCCCCTAAATCAACAGAACGTCCTACATTGAACTTACAAGTTGTCTCACAAACAACAATGTTGTTTTGTATTTTACCAGACTTGAATCACTTTTCTCATTTGCAGACATTTTCATTGTATTGTATAGCTTGAAATCAAATGCGTGGAATACTGTATTTTATTTATCTTTTACCTCCAACCTTCTTGTTTCATACGCCATAATTGAATATATGACTTTATATTCTAACGCGTTTGACCTGGAAAAATAACCGCGCCCCGAACATTTTTTTTAACTAAAAGGTCTAAATTTATTTTACTATGATTATCGCAAATAGTCAAGTTCGATCCGCATATCTATAGCAGTATCTGCGTTTTCACATATACAGTAATACCTCTCCAGAGCGGCCATCTGTAGAGCAACAATCTCTTTATAACAACACCTTCACAATTTCCCTAAACTGATATTTACTATAACTTTAACCTCTGTAGAGCAACAACCTCTATACAGCGGCCAAGGTTTGCAGTTCCAACAGGGTGTTGCTCTACAGAGGTTGTACTGTATACAATCTGCGTCTAACTATATATCTTAACATATGTTGAATGGAAATTATGTTCTAATGTGTATGTTTGTTGACTCTGTCTTGCTTCAAAATTAAGTGACTACCTGTCATATATATGACCTTTTTCCCAAAATCACTCGAAAGGTCACATAAAACAGGTTTGACTATATCGTCACCACAGAATTATAGTTAATGCAAGACTTTTGGTGATAAATCCTTTAAATCCAATTACCACCTGAAGAATTTGTGTTTTGGTAAGCATTGCCTTGTGCAGAGTTTCTTTATTTTTTTTTCAATTTCAGATATCTGTTTATCTATCTATAAGTATTGACGATTATTCCATACACGTATGAACGTGCTTATGTCTAACATGCATAGTAATTTGCGTTTCCGAGTCCATGGAAACCACGCAAGCGAACACGCATCATATGCTTCTAACCACAAAGGTTGTCAAACGCCGATAGAATAAATTATCTTTATTAATTAGGAATTAATCTTAACTTTATTTTTATCTCGAAAATGTTCAAAAATACAAAAAAATAAGAAAAAAAACATGTTGGCTTACCAAACTTCGAGCAACCCTTTACACCGTTTTAAGCCAAATCATAGCCAATCTTTGTTTATTTATATACATAAATACCAAAAAGAAAGTGTAGAAAATATCAGATGGTCTTACCTTGTACGGTGCAAACACTAACTAACAAAACGAGTAGCACGTACCAACTTGATACACACATACTTTTCGTACAGCTGTGCGAGTAGATATGAAGAAAATATAACTAGTCGATGTTGGCAAGTTATTAAATTACTTTATTTTCTCCAATCACTAAGACTTAGGACCGTCATAAAACAGTAATAATTCATCTTAAATTGCATCTTTGTTCACCAAGAGCTTTTCAAGTAGTGTAAGGGTCCACAATGAGAGTGGCTGTCAAGTGATTGATGTAACGTTCGACCGAAGACAAAATATAAGTTAGGTGTTCTTGAATAATCAACAATGTTTTCTTTCTAAATACATCCTCATTGTTATCTCACTGAATCTGTACGCATCTAAGCCACGACCATTGTTCAGTAGTTTCGTTGTACGCTGGATTTGCAATCAGAAGGTTGGGGTTTATGTCTTGTTTCTTTTGCGCATTTAACCTCTTACATAATCGTCTTTTAAAGAGTACTTTTTACTGGATAATTCGAATCAGTTCTCTTCACATAGTGTATCCAGATTATAGAAACACTCTTGAATACAAATAACGCAGAGGCATGAATTAGAAAATATTTCTTCTTTTTTTTCAAATATTTACATGAGATACTAAAATCTGTTTATAAGTAAACACTCAGCATTGTTTGGATAATCGTTATGTAAGATGCCATTTAATTATTTGATCTCGTTGATTAGAAATCGTCAGATTTGCATTTTAAGTTGTCATTTTCTTGAGAAATGTTGGTCTTTTGTACGTCAACAGACCTCATTTTAAATTATTTTGTACTGGCACTAACACAAAATTACGCGTAAATGTCTGCAGAACGATAGTGTATAAATGAGTTTGCTTTTATTTGAAAAATAGTCTCACAATTAAACACCAAAGAAAACATGTACAAAATGGTTTGGATAAAGTAAACGCCATCATGAAAAACTTATGGATAAAAAGAACGCACATTAATTAAATGGATAGATATCAACGTGGTCACAGTGACTTTCATTATTTATATTTTTATTGCAAATCACACATGTTTCATTTATTTTCTTTATCTTATATATGACAGAACATCTATAGGATGATTGAGTCTGTTTCTAAGATTTGTGTGATGTAATTTCTTGACTTTGTAGGACTTTTTCTTTCCAGTAGATACATTTGAAGACTGGAAAAACCTGAAAAAAACGTATAATGTTCTTTATATAACAAATATTTTCTTTCAATACTATTCATATAAGTCAATTCATAAAACTGTTCATAGCACATTTATTCTGGAGGACATGCCTTGTCACACCATATTTGTATATGGATCCTTTTGAATATAGCACCTCGGGGTAGCTCTATTCGGTGACTGGCACTGTTTAAATAAGGGAGCTGTAAACGGGAAAAGCATGTACAAAGTCGAGTACAGCGGAACGACTGGTGTGGCTGATGAGGTTATCTCCTTGATATTTGAGTGCCGCTCTTGAGAGATTGTACTGTACATGGTGTTATTTAATGACTTTTGTGTACTTACTTAAATAGTCCTATTCGACCAATGGGGGGGGGGGGACATTTGTCATCCACCACTCTACGCCATCTGGGCCTGACCTGAGTCCTTGTTTTTGCCTCATTTCAGGACGGACATTAAGACAATCTTTAGTTCCTTGTCCAGCGTTCTTCTCTATGTCAGGACAGGTGTATTTAGTCTTCTCTTGACCTGCGGGTTCCAGTCAACAGATTGGTAGACAGTAATGTTTGGGTCTTTGTGGATGGTGTGTCCGATCCATTGCCATTCCCCATTTTGATAGTTTCTTCGATGGGGACTTGCTAAAGTTCTTATCCACATGTCCTTGCTGCAATCTTTTTCTGGCCAGCGGATTTGGAAGATCTGTCACAGACATGTATTCACAAAGACCTTCATATTCTCGTCTAATGTTTTGATGCGTCTACCCGTCCCTGGTCCGTAGAGTAAGATGGAGATCACATTGACCTTAGGGCGGTGAAGACGTGCCTGGCTTTCCCGATTCCAGACCAAATGTCTTTTCCTGTTCCGCTCGATGTGTTGGTGGTGCTTCCTTAGATGGTGAATGGTGACTGAATCGCTGCATTAATCATCAATGGACTTGGTCTTGCCTGTATTTATTGTCAGTCTGTAGATTGCGCAACCTGTTGAAGACGGTCAGTTTTCTCCTGTATATGGTGGAAGTCGTGGCACATTAGGCAGAGATGTGATCATCGATGTCCAGATCTACTTTGTGAAGGTCCACTGGAGGCCACGTGGTACATTGATGGTTGTCTTCAATATCCAACTTCACAATCGACTAAACGGTCAAAACACTCAAAATAATTGTTTTACAAACTACCTAAGTATACGACTTGCGCAAACATACAATTCAATACATTTCTTTTCGTACATAAAACAACGAAAGCAACAACTTTTTAGTTGTGTAATCGTGCGTTACTGCTGTCCAATAAGTTGAGTACAATCCGTTCACTGATCCATGCCACGTCACCCACGTATCCATTTCTCTCTAGGGTCATCTTTATAAAACTGAATTATTACAATATCAAAGAAAAAACAGAGTTAAATCGAATAAGCACCCAATTCTATATAAATTTGTGTTTTAAACAGTGTGTATGGTTTCTTTCTTATAATGCGTTATTTTTGTAAAATTTAATGAAACATCGACAAACAATGACAAAATCTGATATCGAGTATATTAAATCAGTTAACATACTGCCACTAGCATGATTTGTAATATTTAATGTGATGACTATTCAAGACTTATATTCTGACAATTGACTAGAATAGAAAATATGTGCATAACTGACTCGTTAAAGCAAAAATTCAGAGAAAAAAGATAGATATGTGACTCTGTCCGCCATTTTTGTTGCTGCGTTGATCGCTCACCGTAGGAGTTCGTGTTATCCGGTTATACGGTGTGCTCTTGCGCATTCAAAAGGAGTTCGCCAACCGTTTATCTTGATTCATGTTTAACTTGAAACGGTTTGATGTAGAGTTGACCCATTCCTTTGATATCAGAAAAAAATAATAAGGACCTTGTCAGGAATTTCAAGAATGATTTCGTACTTGGAATGCACGTAGACCAGAAGTCTTTGTTATGTTGTTAACTATGCTTAGAATTGTATCTCATGAAAAACATTCATTTTATTTCCGAAAAATTGGAGCTGTGGTCAACGCCTATGCTGACCAGACGTCCGTGCATCGGAATAAGGACCCTTATGAATTGTGCCATTTACATTCAGCGTTGACTCATTTTGTAAATAAGCTAAGAAAAACATAATAAATAATGTATGAACATTTTAACAATTTTGTCTTAAGTAAAAATGCATTTTGATTTGCAAATTGCTTTTTGACTCATGCACTGCTATATTACATATCAATTCTATAGTACATTTGTGACGAATTTTTTGTACATTAAATCTGCGATATATACCATAATAGTCCCAACTCACTTGATCCATTAGACAAGGCAGTAATGTCTCCAAAAATAAATTATTCAAATAATAAGTCTATACATTTGTTATAATTTCAGCATTTTGAGTTTTCGCTCAAATGATATGGGCATCATTCGTTTTCAGAAATATATTTCAGGCGCGAAAGTAACCATACATAACAATATTGATATTTTGCTTTACGAATATTTTGAATTAATACTTATGCAACAAAATACATTTTTAGCTCTGGGAACGAAACAATTTGGAGAGGGGACACGTTTTATTCTAGCCTAGTCGTGTGTAGTTCCGTCTGTACCTTCATCGATTTGATTATTCTTCCATCATATCGTCTGTTCTTTTGTAGCATCCTTTCTTCCTTCTTTCCGGCCATGTTTCATCCATTCCGATCTTATATCTGTTCGTGCGTGTGTTCGCTCGAGAGAAAGAAAATCATTTTATTTTTAACAGGACTCGTACTGTCGGCTTCCGCGTACAATCTGTGTAGTTTCAATGCAGCGACGATTTATCTTTGGTAAGTCTTTTGAGCTTTAATCAAGTAAATGATTTATCAAGTCGTCCGTTACTTATAAGAAAAAGCATTGACCACTCGTCAATCATCTTAATTATGTCCTTTGAGCATACACATTCATATTTGAATGATATGATACCGGAAATGACGTAATTTTGGTTTTGTAAACATTTGATAAACGGTCCGAGATGGAACAGTTCATCAGTCATTATCTAGACACTGTTGCATTCAGATTGACCGTATATTATACGACGGATTATATTGACAATGTGTATAATTAAGTTATCTCAGACGAATCATCCTACAATGAGGGGGGAGTTCTGATTGATCATGTCTTAGACCATTCCGGAAACATTATATCTGAGGAATTGAACATTAATATTTAATGCATGCCTCTTGTTAAAGTGTTTAAAGCTATATCTGACATGAAATGCAACACGAATTTTAAAAAGTGTAAAACAACATTGTCGACATAACCTTATAGTGTTTTCTCAATGACTTAACAAAAACTATTTGTAATTTAACAAACATGGTCGTTGAAAGTCATCAAATAAAGTGTTAACTTACTTTTTCTTTCACTGTTTAACGATTTAAACAGCGTCTGCTGAGCTCTAACATGACCTGATCGACTACACAACAATATAAACAAGAACATAATGTTATTTTTTGGAAGAGAGGAAAAACATAGAACAGTTTAATTCTCGAGTTATCTCCCATTCATTATTTAAGTACTTGAGTTTGATTCCTGTCACATGCAAACAAATATTCTTACCAATAATATGACTGTCAGATATAGCTTTATATACTTAAACATAATCTACTAGTAATCAAACAATGCTGCACTGTAATTGTAGCATATTATTTTCACTTTGAGCATTGCGGTACATTTTCAATGGCCGTCTGAGAATACATACACAACAATTATTCATAATGATACAATCATATGTTTGGCTTGAACGTCATAAAACAAATAGTTTCAAATTATACCGTCTTCCTTTTCATATTGCATGCAAGAATTAGACTCGTATTGTAATTAGTAAGTAAATGCTTTTCAATTTAATACATATGTCTGGCCAAGAAATCCAGCCAGTTCGGAGACTTTGTTTCCTGTAATTTCCATGTTGTTGTTTATCTTGGATGTAAGTTAAACATACGTGATACACTTACCGAAATTCCTATGTAAGCATGAGCCAAAAGTCCTGGGCTATAATAAGTGTATTACCATTATTAAATTTTGCTGATGCATTTATACTTGACGCTGGCATATATACATACTTTAGTATTTTCGATAGATGATATTAAATATGTTCAAACTGCAACGCTTTACGAAACTTGATACCGTTGACTCTGCCTGTACAAAGCAGTTGGGCTGAGTTCGGGTGCTTACTAATAATAATTTGGTGAATTTATGACGAAATTCATGTTTACTTATAATTTGGTGAATTTATGACGAAATTCATGTTTACTTACATATACATAATAAAAGGGGTGGAACTCCGCTCGCCAAAAATCACATTCTCATTTTGACACCTCTCAAACAAAGCCCGATTTTATCGTAATACTTTGTCCGAGGAAACTAAACCATGTTTAGATCAATAGCAGATTTAATTCCCTTTCCAAAAATGTATAGGTTTCCATGGTAGTCTGTAATGACTTAGATGCATCAGCTCTCAAAAACGAAAGTTGTACCCGAAAAACGCGTTTAGGACGAGATCCTGCAACCGGCTATTTACATTGCATATCATACGAAATAAGACTGTCACAAGATATTCATGCTAAAATAGCCAACACGTCAACTAAGGTAGTTATTTGGGAACACTTACCCCAAGAATTTTAAATGAAAACGTTAATGAAAATCTTTCTTTCAAACTTAGAACAACAGTATTATGAAGCAAAACATTTTCTAGTGTTCTATTTCGATATCTACAAAAAATGTTTTATTAATCAAGCTCATAAGGTATTCGCGAAAACAATGGATGTTATCATATGATGGTTGTATTTCGGATGTGAAATCGGACATTTTGATTGATCATGTTTACACAAGTTACTATAATCATATTTAAGGTATTTTAAAAACGAGTTTAGTCATACACTACTTTCTGAATCATCTTTCATCATTAAAACTCGGAAAATATACAGAACTAATTGGTAAGGCCTCAAATGCGCCAGTTTTGCGTAAAAAGGTTTTTGGCGATCACCGAAACTGGACATGTTCAGTCCATCGACTGGAGCCAAACACTAGTTAGCGCCCGAACTAAGCCTTATAAGAGTGTCATGCAACATGGAAATGGAGCCAGTTTACGCTTTACCTTGCCGCACCATTCGGAACATTTCGGCTGTTTCCGTACCCCCATCAAAGTACGGATGTTACATACTGACTTGATGTGCGTCTACTCCTTACATTAATTATCTAAATGGCGTCAGTCGAATACTGTCCAAAGTTTACATTACACTAATGTTATTCAAGTGTTATAATGATTTGTTCTCTGTGGTTTTGTAGGCGTTTCATTGGCGTTTCACTCTTGAAGGACGCCAAACTTTTTTGTCAGTTTTACATTCGGGAAATGTCAAGAAATTCCTATATAGACTAATCAGATACAGCCATGAAAGACGTTGTCAGTTGAGCTGTTCCGAATACTTCACGCACATGATCATAATGTTGTTTTAGAATTTAGATGTACAACAGCTGTCTAAGCATCGCTCCTACTATTTGTTTACAAATATTCCTGATGTCTGTGATACTTTTCTAAAATTAGTATTCATAAAAACAATCCGAAGAAAACTAACATATAATAGAACACAAAACATCGTGTCTCTTACTGATCACAGACGGCTTCATTAAACAAAAACTGATATATTGACTACTTGTGCGTTACAGCCTACATGGTGTTTTATTTGATTGCCTGGTGTGTATTGATAATCATATGAACTTCAGCACTATGTATTTTGTGATAAATACTCGTATATCTAGACTATATGACAAATCAGGCCTAGACTATTGCTCTCTAGACGAAAATAGCAAATAAGTGTTACAGATCAAGAGATAGCAATGCAAACAATATTGTAAATGTTTTATATACTCCGTGTTAAGTCTGTCCGTCCGTCTGTTCGCGCGAAAACTGGATACTGCGATAACTTAAACACTATTCGGGCATGGTTTATGAAACTTGGTAGGTGAATAGGCGGCAATGTTGAGAATATTCACATTCTCATATTTTTTACCACTGGTCGAAATTGTCGTTGCTGTGGTAACATGATATAAACAGTCAAATACGGCCGCAAAGTCTTTATCTTGTGATAACACATGCATATGTTTTGCCTGAACAGTTAAAAATTTTGGATTGCTCCAACCAGTCATTTTCAAGGCAAAACCGGTAGACGTATGTGTTGCAAGCAACACCAGTGACTTGTTATAAACTGGCATGTCTAATATCTTGTATGTTAATGGAAACAGAAGCAATTTCTCAAATCATTATATTTTCTTATGCAGGCGTCACACTGTCCCGAAGTAGACACCAGATGGACACACGATTTAGGAAATGTTCAAATTCGGGTGTGATCGTGATAACATCGGGCCATTCGTGAGGGCATCTTAAGCCATCGTATGACCGCCGGTTCAGTTTCTCAGGCTTCGGCACCAACTTCGTGAGCGGTGACAAAATCTTTGACATGCCAAAAAATTGCCGATGGTCCACGCGAAGTATCATGTTCGTGTTGAATTCGTGTGTTCATTTTGCCCTTCGTATTGCCATCGTGAGGGCATCTTGTTTAATCGTGTCATCATCGTATTTTCTTCGTGTAATCATCGGTGCTATCGGACATTTTTGCCATACGAAGACAATACGAAGGAAACAAGAAGCCGCCCGATTGTCTTAGGAAGGCAACACGACTACGTGAAGCCCTCTCAATGCCGTCGTGTAGCCATCGTATTACAGTACGATGGCATCGAGATGGAACCACGGTGACTACGAAGACAGCCGATTTTGAGTAGCTCAAGCGTTTCACAAGTGTTATGGTAACGAGAATATATAAAAGGCCCGTCATAGAGCACATTCCTCAGTCAGTCCTGAGCAACTCTACAGAACAGAGGCATGTGTTACTCTCCAAGCTTCAATCACATTTATCCATAATTCACTTCCTGCAGAATGGCATACTTTGATGATGGGACAACCTTGTGATATATACCTTAGAAAACATGATGAACAACTCTGACAGGCCCAGTACATCCCCTTAAAGGAACATTTTCTTATTTCTTTTTGTCATTTCTTGCTATTTGCCTTCCTTGTGTGATAGGGTTATTTTATTATGTTATCATCACTAATTTATTTGTATTCTTATCATGACCACAAGTACATCATTTCATCATTATCATCACCAATACTAACATTTTTCAGTCCGGAAAAGTACGGTCATATCTATCTTAATAATATATGACCCAACCTATAGTTCACTTTTTTAGCACGCAATCGCCATTTTACTTTCATAGCGTACATGTATACGCACAGGGTAGTAAATCTTATCTACATAGTGGAAATCAAGGTATCTTTTGCATTGTGATCTACAAAGCATTTATTATTGACAGTTATTGTTTGATTAAATTTCATTTCAGAATCCCTGTATTAAACCCACGTAATACATCAATGGGTTCTTCGTAAACATTTAGAGGGTGACACCCGTATTAGATAATGTACTTATTTTAGGGTAGGTCGTATAGAAGAGAAGAACACATGATACAGAAAGTCTCTCCCTTCCGGTTTCAACCTGTCTATCACCCTACAACATATGAAGTATGTGAAGCCGAGTTTGCTGCTGATGTGATCCAGTGTCCTACTATAACTGAAATATTAACCGCCATTGCTGAGTAGTTTGAGAAGAGATGACAATTTCCACACTGCTGTGGTGCTCTGGATGGCTCATGTGGTGGTCACTTGTCCTTGGAACAGTGGGTCTGTCTACATACACTACAAAGGCTTCTTCTCTTTGTCCTCATGGCCCTGGTCGACGCAGAATACAAGTGTCTTTGCATTGATTTTATGCCCCTCTCTTTGGTTGGAAGCTCAGTGAAGTCTACTCAGTTGCCTCTGCTTTCCTCTTCTGAACTCTGCATTTAGTGGGCAGCCTCCTACCCCTGTTTCTCTATGCCTTGGTTGTCATGTTAATTAAATTGACTTTAATTTGAATAAAGTAAATGTGTAATTTATACCATCGGGAGGTCACATGACGCCTTCGTGACCTTGTTTGAAGGCATCGTACTCTCAATACGACGTCGTGTAGCCATCGTGTAACCTTTGTGTGTCCTGCGGGTAAACATCTAAATAAAAATTCACATCTTCGTTCTGCCTTCGTGTGTGGTTCGGGTGCCATCGTGTGATCTTCGTAAGGCATCGTACTTGATTCGGCTGTTGATTTGGCTGTTGACTAGGATCGGGGCCAGTTTCGCGCGAAGTTCAAAATTCCACATTCGTGTGGACATCTGCTGTCAACTTCGGGACAGTGTGACGCCAGCATTACAATCATGTTGTTAAGTTCTAATTCGTGCAATTAAGTATGCGAAGTTAATGTACGCATTATTTAGAAATATAGTTATGAATACGGATATTGTGAGTTATCCTGGCTGTCTCCAACGCGTGTGTGTTTCAAATACTGTATACGTCTTTAAATTGGAGGGGCTAAAATTTGGCGTTTTTGAAAAGTTTAATACTGGCGATGGTCAAGAATTGACGATTTCATAAAAATCAGCCAAAATAAAACCATGCATTGTCCGTTGCCCTGT
Source organism: Lutraria lutraria (assembly GCA_964023205.1). Classification (NCBI taxonomy): domain Eukaryota; kingdom Metazoa; phylum Mollusca; class Bivalvia; order Venerida; family Mactridae; genus Lutraria; species Lutraria lutraria. The sequence continues at coordinate 19,874,094 of OZ026838.1, forward strand.
AAAATTATATTAATGTACCCTATACTTTGGATTGCTATATATCTTAAAAATGTTCTTTGTTTGTAACCATTTTCACACCTTTCTACTACTTATATAATGCCCTTTTCTTACTGTTTCTTACATCGTTAATAGTATCCCTTTGTTATAAAGTCATTGCAAATACAGTCGACGTTTAGCATTTTTAATTAACAAATGGTAATGGTTTGCTTGTTTGTCCATATCACTTAATATGCTTAAAGGGCATGCCCAGGAACTGCTGTGTCTTTTTTTTCGTACACCAAAAATGCGTTTGTCACTTGTAAAACCAACTATTACCTAAAAGTCAAAGAAGAATGTCCGCTAAAAAATGACCTTATAACGCGCGCGTCGGTATTTGTATGTCGGTTTGAATAAAAGGCTTACAGCCTTTTATTGACGACAACGATATTTCCGATACGTCTGAGAGTTTAACTGAGCATGTGCGCTGCCTTTCAAATGAACATAACATGAGAAATACTTACCATTTCAGTTTATTGACATTTTTTCCGCGATATTTTCGGTTTTGACACATACCGAAAGGGTCGAGTTGTAAAAATGACGAATAATTTCTGAGGCCGAAATTGGCAGGTTTGGTAAATCTTGAAATGTGTATTTTAAGTAAACTAGCGGGATGTTTTGTAAATATTTTACAGGGCTTTCATTAATTGATTTCGGCATTAAAATGATACCAATTTGATTGCTATTTGAGACGCTTCAGTTCCAGGGCATGCCCCTTTAAGCATTTTTTGTTAGTTGATAACGACAAATACATATGCCATTTTATGTATTTTATATATCTGCGGTGTGAATATTTGGCGGGGTTTTGAATTGGCTGAAACCAATCAACCGCCAAAATAGCGAACATTAATTAGCATTCGTATAAAGTAGCATTCGTATTCCTTAATTGTATTTGATTCTTGCTTCGTTTCCCAGACTTAAAATAACTCGACTTTTGATTTGTTGACTGACCTGTCTTCAATCAAACGTCACTCGTGAGACGAAGCCAATTATGATGGCGGAAAGTTTGGCGTTGTGCAATATTTTACCAATACAGTGCTATAAGGCGAAGGAGTCCCTGCCTCAGGTATAAACAAGCAGGATTATACTGAAGAAACTATTCGAGTAAGTGAAGTATTAAGTGCTGCTAATTCAATCCTTTTTGATGATTCGGTGTTTTTTTTGTTGATTCGCATAGTCCCTTTAATGAAAAGGAAGCTATTCCGATAAGTATGCCATATCCATCCAATGCAGACATTATTAGTTACCTACAAAAAATTGAAGCCAAAATAGAATAGGTGGATAAAAAGATGTTAACATTAGATACTGTGGAAAAATGTTGATAGGTTTGAAAATTACTTAAGCCTGGAAGTCAGACGAGAAACTTAACATAGATGGAAAAGCAGTGAACGTCGATTAGGAAACACATGAGAATTGGCTGAAAATATATGTTTGGAATTGTAATGAACTTACCGAAACTAAATTAAATGATAGTGATTTTATTGACAAGATCTGTGAAAACGATAGTGTAGTTTTAACAGAAAGTTGGACTGGTGAACATTAAAAAAAATGATATAAATGGATACACTTGTTACAATTTATATAGAACCTTTAAACATAGACTGGCTAAGAGAAATAGTGATGGAATGGTCATTTATAACCGTAACTCTGTAAAAGCTGGAGTTCATTTGGTTAAAAAACATTTCAATACTATTTTATGGTTAAAACTAGATATGTCTTTTTTAATTTTGATGATGATGTATTCCTATGTTACATAATGTGTTTATAATTATTATGCACCTGCCACAGGCATTACTGATGCTGACCTGTTTGATATTGTCGAGCAAGATATCTGTAAATATGAACAGTTGGGTGTAGTCTTGTTAGCAGGAGATTTCATAGCTTGTAATCGTAGTATTACAGAACTAGACCATTAGGATTATATATAATCCAGATATTTCATTTGACTGGGCCTCTTCTGGTGTGGTGTGTAATGCACGGCGTGTTAAGCTTTTAGATATGTGTAAATCAACCGGTCATCGTATAGCCAATGGTAGATTAGGCGATGATCACACCAAAGGGAATATACTGATTACTCTAGGAATGTAAATACCACAATTGATCATTTGTTATTACCAGAACGTCATTTCAATGCAATAAGTGATTTTCACATTCATTTGGTGTATTTGATATATTAAGCGACCATGCTCCATTGTATTTTATTATAAATGGATTTAAACCTGATTGTGTTCGAAACAACTCAAATACAGAACACGTGTTTTGTAAGTGGCGGGACAAACACAAAGAACTATTTAGGCGTGGTATTGTTGGCCAGTTTCCCGAGCTTAACAATGTAGTAAATAGTACTTCTAATGATTTTTCTGACTTAATTTGCAAAATAGCGGATCCGCTTTTTAAAAACACATTTATTTGGGCAATACACGACGTGATAACCGATATAACTCTTGGTTTGACACAGAATGCTTTGACGCGAAACCAGAATATCGACGCATATTAGAAATGTTCAATAGTAATAAAACTGTACAAAATAGGTTAGATTTGCACCGGGCAAAAAAAAAACAATTTAAGAATATTATTCGAAAAAAGATTAAAAATAGTTTTGATGATATAGGAACTACTATTATTGACGATTTAATAATTCTACCGGAAGATTTAAATACAGTAATCACGTGTGATGTAGTTACTGCGGCAATTAAAGATCAATCAGCATGTCCTAGTGATAATTTATTAAACGAATATTTTATTTTATCAGTCGATATACTTGTTGGGCAATATTTTTTGTTTTTTAATTCGGGATACTTCCCGGAATTCTGATCCCAGGGTTTCATCATACCTGTACATAAGAAAGGCCCGAACAATGATCCCAATAATTATACAACTTGTTATCTGACTCTCCATTCGGATTTCGGAAAGGCAGTAGTACTGTAGATGCCGTCTTTGTTTTATACAATCTAATCGAACAAACACTCATAAATAAAAACGTGCGGTTGCCATGTACATTCGTTGATCTAAAGAAAGTGTTTGGTTCTCATAGAAAAGCTTTATGGTATAAATTGTTTAAAATTGGACTTGATGGTAAAATAATAAAAAAATTCAAAGACATGTGTCAAATCTTGTGTTAAACATTGTAATAACGTTATTACGTCAGATTTTTTCAATATTTCTGTAGGTCTAAGACAGTGACAAAATAATTCATCAATTATGTTTGCTCTTTTCCTGGAAGATTTGGAGTTTACAAGATCGATTGAACTGCGGTCTTAACATATCAGACAGAAATATGCATCACCATTCTGTTGTTTGCGGATGACATGGTCATTGTTGGTCAATCGCAACAAGATCTACAATTAAGTTTAAATAAATTATATGAATATTGCAATTATTGGGGACTAGAAGTTAACACCGCAAAAAGTAAAAATGTTGTTTTTAAAAAGCGGATACCAGTTAGGGAAAAGGAAAAATGGTTTTGCAAAAACGAATTATTAGAAGTCGTAAATGATTTTAATTATCTAGGTGTCGTATTTAATTATACTAGATCATTTGTATTACATAATCAATTTGTCATCAGTTAAGGACTAAATGCATTAAATGTATTAAAAGGAATCTCAATGGTGTGGACCTATCTCCAAGTGTTCACTTTCAATTATTTGATTAATTTGTTGGATCGAATTCAAAGTATGCTTGTCCAGTATGGTGTTTTACTAAGTCTAAAGATATAGAAATATTGCATTTTACATTTTGTAAATATGTTTTAGGGGTGAAACAGAGTGTGCATACAATGCAACAATTTATGGTGAATTAGGAAGATATCCTCTATGTGTAAATATATTTGTCCTGATTATAAAATACTGGTTCAAAGTCATTTCTACAGACAATATTATATTGAACCATATTTACCAAAACTCCTTAAGTTTATGTTTAAATGGTAACAAAAACTGGACCTCTAACGTAAAAAGTATTTTAGAGGAACATGGGTTTTATGGTGTATTTTGTTTCCTCATAGATATGATGTTAAGTCGTTTATAATTTTACTTAGACAAAGACTTGTGGATTGTTTCAGACAGAAACAGCGTCACTAGTACCATAAAGTTTTTTTCATGAGCTCTGAATTCTTGTATGAATAATAACTTCTCAAGTTATTTGTCTCCACGGTCATAAAACCATCTTTAAGGGAAGAGATCGCGACTATGAGTCTTCTATGGTTTGTTGGGGATTATGTAAAATATAACAAATATATTTTGACATAATACAATGACCCTCTTCTGCTTTATCGTACTAGAACATATTTCATGTACGTATACGTCATACCGGTGGTTAGTTCTGTTATATCAAGTCGTTTATCTAAATTGTGTGATGCATACCAAAAGGACCGTATACTTTCGTTAACGCACTTATTTCGCTATCTAGTTTTTTTCATTTTAAAATATTTATGATGTGACTGTAAAGGTGCAGAAAGGTCATCGGAAGAAAAACAATTATCATCCAACTATCTTTCATTTTGAAAATTCAACATATCGATATAAAAAGTCTGATTCTTCGGTGAACTGGCTGTTTTTATTGGATAGTGACATGGTCTTCCAGATGAGAATGTATAATGGCCCTCAGAGTAGAGTAGTCATATTCTCTGACTAGAAATCACATACCTCTCATTGCTGTGAGTTCAATCACACCTATGACTACACAAATTTCACACGTGTGAAAGCTGTCTGGTCAGATAACCGTATTTCGGAAGTTCTATCCTGGTTTATGCAACTTCATTGAAAAAGTCGCCAAATAACGTTATACCCTAGTTTTTTCCGCATGTCCAACAGTCTACTAATTGTTACCCTCCTTGCTTGCGTTATGCTGACTTTATTAGGGGTCATAAAGAGATAAAGTCAATCACGCGTAACAGATAAGATCTGTTATCTCAATTGATCCGAAAATCGATTTTCCACTGTATCAATTTTGGATATCTGATAAGACGTGAGCATGTCCGAACTATATATAAGTATGTACGTTTACTAGGTTGAAATGGACAGAAACGTATGATATGGACATTAATTTGTTTCATCAGTAATTTAAAACATAATTTTGCAAATTCGAATATCATAAAAAGACAAAATTCAAGAATCCTGGCAATAATTTGTTATTGTATACTCAGTCAAATAGCAAGTTGATGTTCTTCATTGAAAGATGGTTGAAGTATGTACTTAAGAAACTTGAACTTGGCACATCTTTCTATTAGATACCTTGATCTAATGACCAAATGAATAAAACCGAAATAAAGCACATTGAGAGTACAAGGGAGACAATCCTATTTTGATAAAAATATTTGATATACACAGTTGTCTCCATTTACAATGTTAAAAGAAGGGAGGTAATTGAATGGAGTTTTACGTTAAACTGGTTCCCGTTCCATGATGCAGTGTACACACAGTTTAGTTTAACGTTACACTAACAGCCAGGTTTTTTGGGGATTTTTCCAACTTTAACAGTGAAGGAAGACCCTAGGCATATACCTGTGTAGTACCATCGACCTTCTGTAATCTAACCGGACAGTTTCCTCACATGTGAAATCTAGATGGTGCTGGTAAGGTAAGCTGCAGAAAGGGCTAGTGAATCCTGATCAGGGTCAATAAGTAATCGATCACGGAGGCGCTCTATATTGACGTATAGTCGAGCTTACACCATACAGAGATATGCACTATTTTGACGTAAATAGCTCATCTGTTAAAAGGTGTAAAGAGCAATGATGAACTTTATGTATTAGTTGGAGTCTAAAATGTCTGTTCTACATGAAATTAGAAACGCTAAGGCAAACACTAAAAATAAAACTTAGTTTTGTATGCATGATGTTGGAGTTGTGTTTTCATATTAATAAAACTAATCTGTTGAAACTTGTCAATCATCAGATGGCTCATCATTACATTTTTATCATCATATACGGCTAAACAACACATACATCCTGTTTGATTAGTTATGGATACAGAAGATAAAGTGTCTTTTAATCTGTACACAGTAATACTTTTGAAGGGAATTTGATCCTTATGTATTGCATATTTAATATACCGGACTCACGGACGCAAAACGTAAAGCTATCATAATACGTGTGTTTTTTTATTGAATGGATTAGGTAGAACTGTATACGCTATCAGCTAATAACACCCACAATGTTATATTTGTATATGTACTTTAGTTTTATCCAGTCATATTGCAGTGATTTATTTTCTACATAATTTGGTTATTCTTAAGTGTTTCGTTGTATGATCCATGATTTGTCCATTCATTAAGATTCGATCATGCGTCGCAATGTTGTAAACATACTGAAACTAAACAGATCTATACCGAGTTCAAAAGGAAACGCATGCTAAATTGTTCTGTTTGTATGAAAACGGGGGTTTATTGTTGTACTAACTGACAGGGTCATTTTCGGCAACTAAATTTTCCGGGTGGAAGGACCGAAACGTTTACCTAGTTAGATCTACCGACATTCCGTAAGCTAGCTGAACGGTTTCCTCATATATGAAATTTGTTTGGTCCCGGGTCGAATTAGAACTGACAGACATACATAACTTTCCAATACATTTCGACCTCCGTTAAGCCAAATTGTCTCCCTTGAAATCGACGCAAAAATCGATATCGGTTTTTGTCTGATGATAAATTGCAGGTTATAATTTTTTTCAATCTGTTATTATCACACTTTCTGTTTATTTGTCAACTTTTTATCCACCTATCATAATAAAATTCATTTTAATATGATATAAAAATTACTAAGTTAAGGGATTATCTTCTTGCTTCCAATTTCGTACAAAACGAAAAATACGCCCTATAGAATTGCTATATAATTACTTTGGAATTTCAAAATATCGCTGTTTTAGTGAAGTTAAGTTGCAAAATAAAATATTTTCTCATTATTGGACAACTTTTTTCCACCTATCACTAAAGAGAAGAAGTCTTATACTATACGATGGTGGTTTTATAATTGTATATTTTTTTAGATCTTCTTGCTTCTAATTGCTTTTGAATTTGAGTGAATTTCAGCAGCATTCTCAAATACAAAGTTAGTGTATTGCCATGTTCGGTACAATAATACTGGGAGATTCACTATTCAAATACCATTACTACTCGACTATTGGAAGTCATTTATGTGCAACAAAATTAAACTCTGCTATTCTAAATTAGCGTTCCATCTGATTCTGAGTATTGCGTTTGTCCGCTCATATATATAACTTAATATGTTTCAATACTTAAAATTAATTTCTTTGTTAAATCTTCTTCAGGGTTAAAGGTCATTAATTCATTACATAATCTTTATGTTAAAGTCATTACTTTATCAAATTTAAAAATATTACTTCCAATCCGTTTTATTTTCATTGTTTGCGTTTCTTTTCTTAGTAAGTATATTCAGTAATTGGAAATTGCAATACATTTTGTGTTTAAATTTGATAAGCATAATAAATATCATGACAGTTATAGTTAATATTTATGTTCAAATTAACCATCAACAGGACAATGTACTGCATAAAATTCGATAAAAGACAAATTTATAAATTTGACGTCAGAGGCCTCGAAATGGTGTGGTATATAGTCTTACTTGAAATCATTAACCCCTTCACCGCTATGAGTTCAAACCCAAACTAGGATAAAACTTAAATTCACATGAACTTGTTTTACCAAGATGTAATTACGTTTTTTTTCGCAATATACTGATGAGTGATGTAAACTGTATATGTGTTTAACGTGAAACAATCAAGGATCTCTGTTTGAACTACAATGATCGTTAAATAATGTATTCAACTATTGATGAAACAAGATCATGATTGTGTAATGTTATCAATCGAAAATAAGAAGTACCAATTTAATAAGAGTACATGTACTTCTGCAAGCACGGTACTAATCAAACGATTTTATCTACCTTACAAGTTAATTTAATGTTGTTTTAAAGCATATGTTGCGTGCGGGCTTGTTGTTAAAAAGCAAGATTTAATACAAACTTGGAATGTATGGAGATTTCGTTACCCAATTAGACACTCCGGAATAGAAAGTGATGTCAAATGATATCAAAGGTATCTGCCGCACATTATTTCGTTTATATCAAGTTTTACGCCCCTTTTCAACGACCAGAGTCATATGAGGTGGACAGTTCACCTAAGCATCGTTCCTGGGAAGAACCAGTACTAGACGCCCATCCTCCGTAAGCAACTGCCTACTTCCTCACATAAAGAGACATGGTTGATAGCGGAGTTCGATCTAAAGACCCTCTATCAGTGAGATGTTACAGTGATTTGAAGCCACTCGACCACGGAGGCGGGTCTTCGAATAAATTGACGTTTTATATACAGTGCAACCCTTCCAAAGCATCACCCTTTGGGAAAAGTAAAATAATGTCGTCGTTGAGAGGTTGTTGCTCTGAGGGTTAAATTTGTAGTAAATCGTACAGTGTGAAACATATCAATGCTGTTGTTGAAAGGAGGTTGTTGCTCAAGAGAGGATCGTTCTAGCGAGGTTGTACTGTATATTAATGTCGTGCTTTGTCTTAAATGGTTTATTGTCAGAGTAATTACGTTGTCAGAATGTTAATCTTAAATTATAGATGTTCTCCAAGAACTTGTTCCATTATATGTCTTTAAATCTACTAGATCATACCCATGTTTATGCGCCTCTCTGTCTGTTCAATAGTATGTATAATACAAATACTTAACAAAGAACAAGATCTGATTCACGTTCTGTATTGGCCAGAAACTCATAATGTTGTACATGTTATGAAAAACGATCAATTATTGGTGCCAATTAAGGATATGAATCTGAATTGACTCTTGAATTTTATTAAATTGAATTCGTTACAAACGGCCGATTCCAGCGTCCGGATTCCACAAAGGAATACAGTTATGCGAATCTTTCTGATATATGTCCGACCCTTTTACAGTGCTTTTACGGATGTATAAAGTAGCCAGATCACTTATGTGACAGGTTTTTACGAGTGTTACGCCTGTGCTATCAGTATTCGGAAAGTACATTTAAGATAATTTATGTTATTTCATAAAAACGACTTTATACTCTTAAGTTATCGGTAAGGTATCTTTTTATTTACAATAAGATGGATTGAAATCCTTGCAAACTGTAACCTCATAAAAAACGAACCAATTTCATTGTGAATTATATTGTTACATGTAAAAACGAGACATTAAACTGAGCCTCATACTACACGTGTAAAATATTCATGCTAAATGAAACGTGTACAAACAGAAAGTGATAATTATTATGATGATAGAACATACTTCAAACATTCATTGATGTAATTTCTGATTCCATGTACATGCATTTTTAGTTATCATTCCATGTTGGGTTAGTTATAACATATTTGGATATGCAAGTATTTAAAGATAACCATATCCTGGATTTACTGACTCTATGGGATAGTCCCTCGATAATAACCAGGATATATTTTGCATTCATTAACTATAAATACATATGAATTTATAGATAAATATACATGTTGAAATAACTTACATTATATAGGTAAATTAATACAATAACAACATCAGGATTTGTTTAGTTAAAACATTATTACCGTTAATACAATGTTAATAATCTGTTTTGCTTTGTTATGTGAGCACCCACACTGGATTCATATATCAATACAGTCCAACCTGCGAACATGGACCTATACATGCTAGATGAATCATGGTCTTATACACAGGTGACCCAACCTGCGAGCATGGACCTATAAAGTCTAGATAAATCATAGTCTTTATACACAGGTGTTAACTGTACTCAGAGGCTTCTTGGATCTGTTCAATCAGTACAAGCACATGTCCGCCCAAGTGTGACTGTAACAGTTGTTGACAAGTGACCGTTATTCACAAATGTTCGCTAGCTCTGGATTGACGTAATGTATGACAACATTCGTTACAGATCAAATCTTTTTGTTACGAATTTGTTACGAATGTGATAAAAAAATCGCCATTTATATCATTTGACACAAAACATGTCGCATATGCGCTTGATTTCAGCTACACATGCTACTAATATGTGATCCGTTGTGAATGTGGTCTTATAACGGTATATCTGTTAAACTATTTTCTCATAAATTAAATTATATGATTGGCATATAGAAAATACACCGATGACAATGAAATGTTTGTGTACATCAAAATGAATGCAAAATCACGCAAAATACATGCAACTGAATACATTATACATTATATATTTGCAATAATCAGTATACTACTAAAAATACAATATTACAAAACCTCACTTCAGAGACCACATTATAAATATGGAACGTAAATTTTTATGACTTTAAGACTAACACTATACAGAGCGAGGGGTTTTCGGTCCCAAAAACGGCCACCCTGTTGGGGTTTGAATGTTTAATATCACCTGTAATAAAATTAAAAGTGACTTTCGGGATGAAACCCAATACAAATATATCCTTAAGCAATTAAACCGTGTCAATGATCTCATTCATTTATTGCATGGACAATAATTTGGTTGGTTAGTAGTAGTAATATTATGTAACTATACTTCATGTGGAAGAAACCCACTCAGCAACCGATTCATTATTAAGTCCACCTCAAACTAGCGACCTCTTAGTTTTACCAGTTTACACTATTTCCATTAGGTTTAACTTGATATTCTGATATTTGTCCTGTATGTGTTCTCAATATCGAGTTTTTCTGTATTTACAATTCTTCACGATCGCATTATGTTCACCACAAGAATCATTTTACATACTACATTCGATTTGGTGATCGTAAACGGTGCGGTTAGGTTTGAAGTTATTTTTGTAAAAATCTTCTACTTTCGAAATTAGCGAAAATTAGTCATTCGCAAACATTTCTGATTTTACAGTATAGTTATCCTGTCCGGTACAACAATAAAATGAACACAACCTGAATTCTGTTTGTTAAATCACATTAACTTTCCATCACTTATGTTAAGAATTCACTGATCCGTTAGTTAATCTGTGATCTCGCTCGCATCGTCATGAGTTTCCATCGATTGGTGTTCACATTTTTGTTGTCAATCTTCACTTTTGGCTTTTTCTTGGCGTTCACAAAAGCGCCTAGAGTTTTCTGAATCAGCGCTGTTTCCGCTTCCTTTTCTTTGTTTATTTCATCAATCACTTGTTGGAACGCTGTTGATCCTTTTGGTAGTATTGGCTTATATATCATGATACCGTTGCTCATTGTTGCTTCCCTTGCCATATTACAGTCTTGCATCTGGTCTGTTGTCATTCCTTCAACATCAAGACCACTTTCCGCATCTTCAAACACTTGATCTGAAACACTGCTCCGTGTTTCAGAAAACGCCTTCATTTTTAGGTCGTTTTCGTCTTCAGTGTGTCACTGTGAGTTTCTAACTCCGACTTTTAAACAACACAATCACCTATATATAGCACAGTATCCTGTCCAAATGAATCAGGTTGAAATTTTTCAAACAGCAGAGAAACAGAAACAAATCGACAGTTTATTAAGCACATGCATAAACCTTTCGTGAATCATCTATTCCTTACTTTCATAAGATTTCTAAACGACGTAAAAGTTTGTAACATATATATCCTGTCATATTCCTAATATGATGAATATTCTAATGGATGAAAATATCTAGCACAACCTTATATATCGATCATTTCGATATAACAATTACCTTTACATAACGGCCATTTATTTTCAGACATTTTCCAGTATTCTGTATTTCAACTTGATCACGTGATCACCTCATTACAATGACCACTTCTTTTCGTCATAAAGGTGGTCACGATATATCAGTTATAATGTTATTTACTTATTCGGATGTTAAGAAAGTCGACAAATTCTAGAACCGAGTTACAACGGTTGTCCCTAATGTTCTTCACGATCCTTAAATCAGGTACACTCGTTCAGTGACTTTTATAACAATAGACAGAGTTATTCAAAAGCAAACATTTCTATTATTACATTGAGAAGTTTGTATTTTTTATATGCATGACTTCATTGTGTAGTTAATCAATTAGACTTGCTGTCCACGGGATATTGATTCAGTATTTTTTTACCGTAAGTTTTTGAGATCACAATTCAAATTCTCTGGAAAGTGCTACTATGTAGTTATAATAACAGTATGTTATCTCGCCGTAAATATATACATTCGAATCGTGAACATAAAGTCGCCTAAGCCATACATTCGAATCTACTCTATTAAATCTAGGATATACGTACATGTATGTATTTTGACCTTACATTATGCCATATAAAGTCAAAAACATAAAATGTATATAAAAAGCGTCCTGGTTGACATGTGTTGTGTACAATCCCTACATTGTATGGATATGCCGGAAGTGTTTTGTCGATATATTTAATGAATATCATTTGATGCGATAAGAAAAACGGAAGCTACCATTTCATCGGACACATAATGTATCATGTTAGCGTAAGCTTATGAAATATTTATAATAATGCAGATCTGGTATACGGGTTAGTGTTGAATTTAGACTTCAAAACGGAAACCGGAAGTATTCATGTGACTTAATATGTTTAATCTAGCATTGTCTCGCTGGGAAATACTATCAGACCGCTACCTTGTCAACATAGTCTATCAATTCTCTCCCAGTTTGTTCGATTCGTATTTTGGAAATCAGATACCGTTTTTTTAGGGTATCGGAACTTTCAATAGTAGTGACCTTAAACTTACGATATAAAAGGAATTTATTTTTGGGAAATGCACTTTTCAGTTATTTTTTTTTCAATTAGAATTAAGAGAACATAAAGATATTATCTTAGTGCTTAACAAGCACGAACCAATTCTAGAACGTCCCCTAATTTATGTTTATTTTTCAGCCCCCCCCCCCCTAAATCCCTGTCCAATCTCATTTCCTGCCCAAAGCATTGTTCATAAACTATTACGCAAAAGAGAGATTGGTCAAACCTGAACACAAAGTTGAAGGGAACGCAGAAACATGACCTCAAAAGTTATGCACTGTTAGTTATTACCCGGAGCTTTAATTGGTATGTTATACATGAACCCCCAGTGTGCTAAAGAATGACTGCATGCATTCAGTATGTGCCTGCTGTTTTCAGGTGAGCATCATTTAGCTGACACTTATATCATTTTACTCTTCCCTTCCCATTCCCTAGTATACTTAAAGTATGTTCATAACATCAAAGCCACGAAATCATTAGGATGTGAGTTCATTTGTGTTAAATGTAAAAAGTAACGTAATTTTCATTAAAACATATAACATAAAAAATAATGCAAGCCGGTTTCCATAACACAAAGGTGGGGTACACACAACGGCCATTTTTATACTTATTCGTACTTGAATTTCACGTATATGATAAAATGCGATTTGAAAATAAAACAAACCACTGTATTCAAGTGCTTTATCATTTATCGTGATAACACATTAAGTTTCATAATAATGAACAGATGACCATACATTTAAAACATTTACAATTCAAATATGATATCACAATATACAATGGCATGCGTATAAGTGTATACTATACTTCAAGATATAATTCCACGAAACTTATATATACTATATATTTTGCCTATAAACATTACAAATATCTACTACAAATACACACATATTATAGCACTAATTAACATTAAATGTCATATTAGCGTACAATGTAATAAATATATCATATAATTATATACACATGAACATAATACAAATTATGTTACTATGTTATAATCTTTTCTATAATTAACGATGTTAAAAACATTTTAAAAGCATACATTGGAAGTGAAGCGTTTTTACCAAAATATTACCTTTAATAAAAAGTATATTTTTTTAATGTTCACCGTCTCCGACAACTAATGTCCCTGCTTGCCTATTAGCGGCAAAGCGACGGGAATTTCACGTCTTAACACGTACCCTAATGTAAACTATAGAGAGGTTCAGTTATCATCTCAAAAAGTTTGATGTTCACGGCTTAAACTATTTCCATTTCTTTGACATTAGAACTGTTCTGTATATGGACGGTTTAACAATTCGTGCTCTCGCTGTGAACCACATTTGAGCGGGTGCTGGTGAACCTCTCGCTCGCGATTGAGAATTCGCACGAGATCTCGGAGAGCTGTTCTCGTCAACATCTGAGCTATTCAAATTATCTGATTCACTTGATTCATTTTCGTGCTCAATCTCCACGCGAACTGTTTCAAACACATGTGAACCTTTCGGTAGTTTGGGTAGCTGCTGAAAATACATGGCAGAAGATCCCGTCTTTGAAGAACACACCAAACTGTCAGCAAAACTGTGGGGAAAATGTCCAGCTTAGTTAATCTGATTATGTGATAAGTTAAACTATGTCAATTGTTTCGTCTTTTAACAACTATTTAACGTAGAGACTTAAGATCTTCGTTGCTTTTTGAAATTTGAATCGAATCTGTCACGCAAATAGTTCCAGATTAATTACAATAACGTGCTGCGTAGTAATTTTTGTTCTGATGATGTTGGGATCGGACTTTGGGTTTTATACTCAAGCTCCACCTGATATTAATAACAGACATACGTCAGTGTCGCCAATTTGAATACGTATTTACATTCGGTTAATTACTTTGACAATTATTGTCATATATACGCCGATTTAATTCTCTACGAAGGTCGTTTAATCCATAAGATATACACTTGGAATCATGAAATGAATACTTTGTCAACAGAACAAAGTCAATTTAACTTTTATTTGAAACTTCTAATCAGTTTTTAGTTGTGATTAAATTACAGTGGAATACGACCCCTGTATCACGTAATTTTAAATTTATTATACAAATAAAGGAGGAATCAGAATAATTAAACCATTGCAATACTTTCACTGGAGTCATAAACATGTTTATTGATATATTGGTTTAGAATGTAGGATTAAATAGTTTCTTCTTGACTTGGTGCCTACTTATCATAGTCCAATCCCATGATTTTTAATGTTTTTTGTGACAATCTTGATTTGTTATGATTTTATCATCATACTCTGTTTCGCTTCTTTTTGAAAACAGAACTTCTTCAACTTTCTTTTAGCCTAAATATTTAATCCATTCAATTCAAGTATACATGATTTATTACACGATCTATATTTCATAAATATCTTGCCGTAATAGAAAATAAACATATCTACTGTTTAGTTATTTGTATTGTTTAACAAATCTACAGTCGCATTCTTTTGAGAGTCCTTTGACAATTTATGTGTCCCCCTAAAGTAACTCTGTATATTTCGAAAATCTCTCTACTTTCTCTCTAAATTAGAACTTGAACGAAACTTCAAAAGAGAATGCTTATAGATACCATCATCAATACTCATCGGAAAAATGAAAATGCAAGGTTTATGTATATTAAGTTCTTGGAAAATACATATTAAACCATAAGCTTCAGAAACATTCGTGAAATGAAGACGTGGGTGGACGCCACCTTGTACCAGACAATAAGATAGCTACGTTAAAACCATCTTTGATGACTAGACTGATATTCGGACTTGATATAAAATTGGTCTTAATTTAAAATGTAAAGAAGAAATTAAGAATTGTTGAAAACAAGTTGGAAATTAAGTGGTTTTAATAACAAGGGGGTTGTTATATTGAGGTTGTCGCTGATTGTGGTAAACAGTACAGTACAACCTCTCCAGAGTGACCCTCTCTTGAACAACAGTCTCCCTTTACCAACAGCATAATTTGTCCAAAATGTACAACCTCTTTAGAGCAACAACCTCTCAACAACATCATGGTTTTCCTTCTATCAAAGGATGTTGCATTGTGGAGGGAGAAGGTTGCACTGAAAGTACAAACCATCAGTACTCTGGTATTCAGATCCTATCATGCGTCTCTGTTCTATCTTTTAAGTCCATGTATATTGTCTCTCCGAGAATTATTCTCTCCGTATCATCAGCCCTCATTACTTGTAAGCATCCTTCCTTGTTCAGCGAATTAAGGTCAACGTTGTCATGGTAACGTAGAGACAATTGTTTGGTCGCTATCCCTCTTTGTGGATAAAATGAAATCTCCATCTATGGAAAAAAATAAAAGGTACTAAAAATTCTAAATCTATATTTTCGTTAAATATTTCAGGAACAAGAGGATATCATTTTTTATTTAGATTGCACGCACAGTCTAAAGAACTCCCTATTTTATCGACGAGTTGTTTGCACATTCGCAACAGTCTGTCCTCGATAATTTCTCTGATGTGATATAAATTGTCACAATAATAGCCCAGGATCACATTGAGACATTGGTCTTAGTCTTGAAATTACAAGCTTGTCAAAAGATAAGTGGAATCGTTATGTTGAGTATGTTGTAACATTGTAGCTGTTACATACATAGTGAGATACCATAGAACATTGTTCACCATTTTTAATCAATGCATATCAGTTACCCTTCATTTCTTATTAATATTGTATCCTTTTTATACGCTTTATATACTTGCTGATTTCCTTTTTATGTCCCCGCCATTCGAAATGGTGGAAGGAAGTGAAGCGTTATCACTGTCCGTCAGTCAATCCGTCCGCCCTTATGAGAGGGTAGTTGTGAGGTTAGGGTGTGGGTTAGTACATCTTGTACTTGTGAGGTGCGAATACGAACAGACATGACTTGTGGGGATAATTTCGACTTGTGATGTGCGACTTGTGGGGATAAAACACCGAAAAGAGCAAAGGCTGCACCCTACAACTACCCTCTCATGAGCGTCCGTTCCTCCGTCCGTTCAAATTTTGGTTTTCGAGCGATAACTCAAGAAATATTTCATGGATTGCTTTCATATTTTACATAAGAGTGTATAATAATAAAATACAGACCTGAATAGAATATTGGCTTACATGCTCAAATGTTTAGACCACATTGTTTCATATACATGTATTATTGAATTAGTTTTATATATTAAGCGTCAATGAATAAAACACTCAGTCTAGTATTTGTTGTACATATCAAAATAAACTGAGTATATAAGACATTTAGTCATCATTGAAGTATTTGTTTTTCAATTTAGTGACGCTTAAACCTTAAAGTACACCTGTATAATTTTACTCTATATTTACAAATTAATGTACTTTTTATACCACTTAACTAAGACATGAATTGATCGAGTCAAGTATCTTTAATCCTATAGCATTTCATATTCACCCAGTTTGTAATGATAGTGCCGCTAATAAGGTTGTAATTTGATATGGGTTCAAATGTATTAGGACTTGATGATCTATATATTACGTTTGTATGACCAAAAATTGTGACACCAAAATTTTGTAACATAAAATATAAAAAATTCTACGATTTACGGATTTTTTTGGTATTTTAGAGTTAAAGTAAACCGAAATGTATAAAAAAATTAAACTTTAGAAAATAATGAACTTATCACAGTTAATATAATTATATTTTGTTGTATTATTCTTATATTTAATGTTTCACTGTTGAATAAATCAGGGAAACTTGATGTCAACTTGATAACGGAAGATTCTATAATCCAGGTGGGAGCCTGAGACTTTCCTCCACAGAATTTGAGACGTCTAGTGCTATAAGGGCGTAAGTGGTCTGATAGAGCCGACCATGACTGTTGGTGGTACGATGTTCAATCCGCTATAATTATATTAGAGGAATTGCGGTATGAGGTATGAACCTCTTAACTGAAACAAGTTGTTTGATTCAATGATACTTTTCATATTCTAAAATATTGTTTTCGAGATTGTTCATCCTGTTAGAATATCGAACTTATTTCTACCTTTTCAGAATTGACAGGTGTGGCCATGATGTCCCCTGTACATTCTATACGTAAAGTGTCCCCTTCTAACATACAAAACTGTGAACTAGGGTATCCTCCCACTGAATAACCAAGTTCTTTCAGCTCGTAGATACCTAAAATGTATGACAAATTGCTAAAAACGAGTATAAGGTACTTTACGTAAACGCACTTTGAGTATAGTACCGTTGAATTAATGGAACACACACTAAATTTGACTGAATATTAATACTTTTCGTTAAGGATCTAAAATCTATACGGATTATCCACAAAATAAACTTCTATACATTCCGTTTGTTAGTACAAATGTATAAACATAATTATTCGAGATGAAGTATTGTTAAGAATAATTATACCGTTAAACCAAAGAAAACGAAATCGTGATTGGTTAAGCTCAGTAAGCATTTTTCCCACAGCCAAAGCATCTTCATTTTTGCCCCCCCCCCCCTCAAATTGTTGTAAATTTACCAGTTTTCACGAGTCTGGAACTGAGACATATAACCACAGCTTGGCTCGGATCATCTTCTCGTTGTCTGAACAATAATCTAACAAGATGGTGACCAATATGTTGATGTAATGTGTTCACAGCAAGAAGTCTGTCTTCTACGCTTGTATCTTTAGGTAGTTCCAGACCTAAGATTCTAAAAAATAAATAGACATTGACACTAAGTGAAACAACGTGTAATTAAAAATGTTAATTCGTATGTTTATAAATGAGTATACTTTAAACCCCTCACATAGTACCCTCTTCAATACAAAAACCACTTTAGTAAAACGGCCACTTTTTATTTCTATTACAATTCTGCTTGACAATAAAAACCCCTCTATATAAAGACAAGCTGGTATTACGATCACAAAGTTTAGACCATTGTACAATATTTCTCTGATACTTCCACTCAATGGTGAGAGATTTCAATGGTTCTAGATGTGATCTTGCTATTTATGTGCTACAGTACAACCATTCTACGCGATAAGAGATACCTGACGTGCTACATGCTTTTTTAAGAATTTCCGATTGACCCTTGTCAAGTTTGATACCTTTTTACCGGTTTACAGGGTGATCGATAGTCAAATGGTACGCGCTGGAGTACTAAACGAAAGCTGATAGGTTCGATTCTCGGCTCCACCTTTCGAATTTCTCAGGGACGCTTTATCTGTGTCCCTATTCCAACTACCGAGCCAAGTACTCGAGGCGGGTATTGGTGCTTTACACCGGGCACGATAAAGAACCAGGAAATACTAAGTAAATCGAAAAGCATAGGATGTCAATTATCTATCTCCCCTATCTCTGGGGCGGCTCTGATATGGCCATAGCTGTCAAATTGGCCGATAAATAACAAGTCAATAATACATTGATATAATGTAACCGGTGTAAACACGTTTTGGTAATTCATCATCGTGTTTAAAAAAATGAATAAATTCATCGATTGATAGAATATGGTACTGAATGTATTATTAATTAAAAAAGTATCAAGTAGTGTTCACTCGCTATAAAGCAAAATTGATGACAAACCCAATTTATATATTCATCATTTTAAATTTAAGTGAAATAAAGTTTCATGTAACTTTATCATTGAATAGGTATTAAAATTAGACAAATAAATAACATCAACCTTTGAAATCGAAAACCGTGACCTTTCATGACATTAAATAAGGCTGTTTTTTTAAGATAAAATATTTTCAAAATAGCATAACATTATCTCGAACGTTAAGGTACTTCTATTACCATTTCTTTATTTCTTGTATATTTCATTTTGAGCCCATATTGATAATATTTTAAGAATATTAATTTTGCGGCAAAATCTGTGAACTTTTGATCCTCCCTTCGTATACAACCTTGACATTCTTTCGTGGCGGTTACTTTTGCATGCCCTAGCTGACTTAAGAACAAATTTAGCAGGAATTAAAACTAAATGTAAAAATAATTGTAATCAAAACTTTCGCCAAAATGTTTTATTCAATACATATAGATAGAATAATTATGAATATTTTTATGAAAACGTATCTAGTTGATTATGTCCATCATTCCTTATAATGCTGATAGAATTCAATTCTTTCTTGAGTCTGGTCAAGTTTAATATATTGTTTATATACACAGTCAGCGTTTCCATAAAAACCACCTGTTAATAGTGACTATTTCGTTTTAAGGACTACATAATTATGTTTTTTTTTTTTCATTTCCAATACAAAACATTAGCGGATTAGTTTGGCATCTTGAATAGGCTTTACCTATAATTAAGAACATTTATGGATCTTAATGGGCCGGTTCGATAGTAGTTTGTCCAGTTACCTAATGATAATCTTTTAGTGAAAAATCAATTTCTTAATAATATTGATTTACAACCAACTGTAAATTATTAAAGTGGGATGTTTTTATCTTTTTTATGTCACATTGTGGGCGTTTTATGTGGGCGAAATGATCTTACATGCATTATAATGTGTTAGTCCAATTCATATTATTACTGAATACAAACATAACAGTCTCGCATTGATTGAACATTCTGAATAGTTGTAAAACTGATTTTTTATCGTAAAAGCCTACTTAATGACCCCTTATATATGAAAAACACCTTAACATAACGACAACTTTTTTCTGACCGGATTATATATAATACATGTATTCAGATTTTTCAAATTGATAACAAGATTACCAGAATATAAAAAGCGATCGTTTGGTGTCATAGATGGTATAAATATCGATTTTTTTAGAATCAGTCTGTTTTTTATTATTTAAAAAGTGTATGAAAATAATAATATTTATAGTTCTTTGTTTATCAACTTAAATTGACAATTTTGAGGGTTGTTCCCGAACTTTATTGACTTGTATTATTACGGTGCAACCTCCCTACAACAGCCATCAATGGGAAGGACAAAAATGGCTGTTGTAAGGAGGTGACTGTTCAATGGGTTACACTGTATATTATGTTATTAGTGTCGTATATCTTGAATGGAGAATATGGAAAAAAATAAAATTTGATGCCAAATTTTCATTCTGCATCAACTGAATGTAGCTTACAATGAACGCACTTACAAAATGAATATTAATTAATGAATTCATTTTAATTACGGCCAAGCATGTGTAAGCAACGACCTCCGAAAATAGGCCGCCCTGTGAATAAAGACCATTCTGATGATAACCGTCACTGATTATGTAGAACAAAATGACTTCCGAATACAGTCCAAGTATCACTAAATGCCACACTATGTCGTTCTAAATGGTAGCCATTGTAATTATATTTTGATGTAGTGTTACATGTCAGCCATACCTGTATCTCTTGAAACCGGACCTTAGATGAACGACCAACAGTTGGTTATCTTTGTTCCAATCACAATCCGCCAGTTTCCAACCCGTGTCTTCAAGACTAAACATCGTGTATTTACACTCTGATTCTAAAATATTCAAAATGAATAAAAATGCCTGCCGATACATGTACATGTATTTGAAAAAACATATGCGGCATTTTTTGGAAAATACCTTTTTTAAAAAAGCACCTTCAAACTAGACATGCGACACTGTAGAATCACAGTAGCCATAGAAACATCACTCTCTGAACAAGGCTGTTTCCGTTACCTTCCGTTTACGTAACAAACATTCATAAAATACCATTAAGTGTTTTATCCTGGTCGTGGGGTGGGTCTTGAGTTGGGGGAACTAAGAGAATGCAGTACTTTCGTGGAAGGTGGGATGGTTTCTGGGTTATTTTCTATGTATCCCTTCTTATTTTTATTTAGTACAAACAAATATATATCATTAAAAACATGCGCATTTATATATAGTCAAACCTGTGTTAGCTGCCACCTCCAATTAAAAACCACTTTGTGAATAAAGGCTATTGTCTTAAAACAGTATTTGATTATTACAACAAAATGACACCCAAATAAAGGCCGCCTTTGAATAAAAACCACCTATTGTATTTAGCAAGGATTGCATTTGTTCTCTGTTTTGACTGTATACTCCAGTTAGTTTTTCTTTGGTACGGAAATAAACCAAGTTTATAATAATCTAGCTTTCACCGTTGTTCGATATACTAAATTAATGTATTTCTGTTCCTAGTAAAAATTGTTTGCTGATTCAGGGTTTTGGGTTCAAGTTCTATATGAAGTATCAATTTATGTTACCTAAGTCATCTTGAAGTTCCATAATGATATCAACATCTTGTTTAGTCATCACTTCTGACGTTATAGAAACAAAGGCTGTACATGATACAATCTGTTTACATTCGTCGTGTATTTCTACCGACGTCGGCATCTCCCGACGGTGACTGTCGTGAACCTAATTTGTGAAAATGAAACAATAAAACAGGGTTGTAGTGAATTTTATATGGTATTTGATGCATTATTACTCAAAACACTTGTACTGAGGAACGATGGTTATGTACAAGTCGCCGTTATTCTCAAGTTGGAATTCAATCGGATTCGTCTGTATTCTACCAAATCCAACGAATTCTATATTTCATATTTGAAGCCATTTGGTACAAATGTTATTCACTTTCATCTGAAACCAAACATCTATTCACTGAAACTTGAACTCGTTTATAAATATTGAATAAGATAGAATAAACCTGGGTGCTGTAATTAGTTCGATATTTAACACGACTTACTAGCAATTTGACTTCAGTGTGTTTATCAAAAGTATTCGCTTTCAGTTTCAAAGTGACTGATTTATCATTTTGTGACTGGTGAATTATTTCTCCATCATTTTCTTCAACAACAATATTCTCCAGTTTCTCACGTGCTATAGCTATAAGTTTAACGTCATCCAGAGAGTGTAATCTGGTACCCACAATCAACATATCCTGAAATGTATGTGTACGTCAATACTGTAAAACGCTAAATGTATGTGTACGTCAATACTGTAAAACGCTAAATGTATTTATACGTCAATACTGTAAAACGCTAAATGTATGTGTACGTCAATACTGTAAAACGCTAAATGTATGTGTACGTCAATACTGTAAAACGCTAAATGTATTTATACGTCAATACTGTAAAACGCTAAATGTATGTGTACGTCAATACTGTAAAACGCTAAATGTATGTGTACGTCAATACTGTAAAACGCTAAATGTATGTGTACGTCAATACTGTAAAACGCTAAATGTATGTGTACGTCAATACTTTAAAACGCTAAATGTATGTGTACGTCAATACTGTAAAACGCTAAATGTATGTGTACGTCAATACTTTAAAACGCTAAATGTATGTATACGTCAATACTGTAAAACGCTAAATGTATGTGTACGTCAATACTATAAAACGCTAAATGTATGTGTACGTCAAAACTGTAAAACGCTAAATGTATGTGTACGTCAATACTGTAAAACGCTAAATGTATGTGTACGTCAATACTGTAAAACGCTAAATGTATGTGTACGTCAATACTGTAAAACGCTAAATGTATGTATACGTCAATACTGTAAAACGCTAAATGTATGTGTACGTCAATACTGTAAAACGCTAAATGTATGTGTACGTCAATACTGTAAAATGCTAAATGTATGTGTACGTCAATACTGTTAAACGCTAAATGTATGTGTACGTCAATACTGTAAAACGCTAAATGTATGTGTACGTCAATACTGTTAAACGCTAAATGTATGTGTACGTCAATACTGTAAAACGCTAAATGTATGTGTACGTCAATAATGTAAAAGGCTAAATATTTATGTCATTTAATATATAAGGAGTCCCCATCCCAACTACCGAGCCAAGAACTGCGTTAAGAAAATCACAGTGAAATGGATCCATTGGGCGCGTTTAATCGGTGCTTTACATCGTGCACGATAAAGAACCAAGAAAAATTATTCGAAAAGAGTAGGGATATACAGTACAACCTCTGCAGAGCCACACCATGTTGGAGCTGCAAATATTGACCGTTGTTTAGAGGTTGTTGCTCTACAGATGTTAAATTTATAGTAAATATCAGTTAAAGGAAATTCTGAAGGTGTTGTTATAGAGAGGTTGTTGCTCTACAGAGGGTCGCTCTGGAGAGGTTTCACTGTAAATGTTCCGTTCTCCTGTATCTTACCGGGCGGCTCTGAAATGACCACAGCTGAATGGGGCGTTAATCAACAGATAAATAAAGTAAACAATATAGCAATAGGGAGACGTGCATCAAAATGTACCCGTAAATGTTTAACTGAAATGCACGTAACCCGGGAAAGCCAACATTTTTTATGTTTTCTTTTGTTTTCGTTTATGAGGATTATTACACAGTGGTTTTTATCTTAATGACATCTGTTAAAATGTATAGCTATTAAATGAAATACGCTGTTAAGTGCTGTGGGTCTTTCGTCCAGTTGGTCACACGGCTCCCAATCACCACCATCCACACACTGTATCAGACTGGCTTCCTCGAAGTCGTGTATATGACGATGTGGAACAAACAATGAGAAACCTTCACCTTCCTGAAAATATAGGATTAAGTGAATGGAATCTACTTAGACCTATTCTGTTTGCATATTAACATGATTGTAATAAACGAACAAGCTATATTAAACAAACGAGAGGTCGATGGTTCTGACTTCCTCCATTGTTAAGGGTGGAAAAGTCGACAAATGACCTTGGCTTGTGACGCAACGTTAAACCTCAGTGAAAAAAATATTTGCATATAATTACTTTAATCAGCATACCACTTACAACTGTACAATACGAAAAATTAGTAAATTTATTAAATCATCACGGTACTCTTGAAACATTAAGGTACACTGCTTTGATAATCAGATGCATGTCATTCCCGCATTATTAATGTATGCCCAGTCAATGGAAGCCCACTTAAGAGTTTCCAGAAAACTGAAGAACATCTAAAAGCCAATTGAACCCATTTTGAATAGAATGCTTTTGATTAATTATAAATATTACAAAGATTATAATACTCACGATAGTATAAGGTTTTAGAAATTACTGTTAATTGTTCAAAGAAACCGCTGAACAATATTGACAGATATTTTGATATAAGGTACTACTATCCTTAAACTCCCATTTTTTCTCAAAGTGATGTGACAGATTTTGTAAATGTTTATAATTTTTCCATGATAGACATGATTTTACTGTGAGATTAAAAAACAACAATGACACTCATTTGTGTCATCTTCCCTTTAAATTTGTATTGAAGTCTAAGGGAGTAACCCATTTTTTCAAAGATTAAAGAAAAAGAACAACAATTTCAATGAAAAACCATGATATGAAGTTGCAATAGAACAGTATCAAATTAATTTGATAAAGAAAAACATAGGTCACCACGCAATATCTTCTAAATTTATATTACATGTATTTTCTTTTTTCAACAAGGGCAATAATTTACAAAAGAAAATAATGACTATTAGACAATTCAATTTTCGTTATTTTGATATTTGTATGAAGCAAATGGAGCAGATATTTCAGAAAGGGGCAGTATTGTGTGTGTAATACTTTAATATAGAAAATTAATACCAGTGACTTCGTTACTTACCTGCAATTCAACGTCAACTCCATACTTCTTCTGGAAATGTATTTGAAAGCTTACAACTCTCTCTCCTTCAACGAAATCTGGTAGCATGTTGATTTCTAGTTCATCAATGATATCACATGTAATACTGTCTACTTGAAAGTCTTTATTTGTTGTCTGTAAGACTGCTCCAACACCTTTATGGTATGACAAATTTCCATCAATGTCACCATCATTCCGACGGTATCTGTAAGAAGAGGCAGTGGATGGTATACATGTACTATACATAGTTCACACATCTACAATATTTATCTTCCTTGGCGGCCATCTTTAATGGCATATTTCTTATGCGCTTAATAGAAACATCAGAAAATTTGTTATTAAACTATTCAGTTTATTAAAGATAATTTAATCATGAATTTGTTATTGGCATAAGCAAATCAGGTTTAAGAAAATCTAGTTGTCACATATGAATATCCTATCTTTGAATTATCAAAGCAAAAATGTAAATATCTTCTATCATGTGCCATCAAAGACGGCCGCCAAGGGAGGTAAATATTGTAGATGTGGGAACTATGTTTAGTTGATTTATTACGCTGACCATATGTCGGAATAGATCTACTACACGTGTATTACTAGTATATTAATTACTATTTCCTTTGCCCATATAATTCCTCCGTTCTTTCTTGAAACTACATTCTACAAGTCTTTTTTGTCATTTTGTTTCGCTTCAACTGCCCCCCCCCCCCCCCATATAAATCGCTGTATGTGTGTATTTATTTCCGTTCTCGGTTCATTGTTTGACAATATGTTGTATATTTAGTTTTTGATGTATTGTTTTTAATCTAATGACCACGTTGTTATTACTATTTATCAGTGCGATAAAATTCTTTTTCGCTGATATGAATTTTCAGCATAGCCGAAGAAATCGACATTTAGACCACTAATGGGACAATGTATCTGATACAAATACCGTTT
Organism: Lutraria lutraria; assembly: GCA_964023205.1. NCBI lineage: Eukaryota > Metazoa > Mollusca > Bivalvia > Venerida > Mactridae > Lutraria > Lutraria lutraria. The sequence continues at coordinate 19,900,208 of OZ026838.1, forward strand.
TTAAATACAGTCCAACATGTGTTAGCGACCAGCTCCAAATAAAGATCATTCTATGAATAAGGCCATTCAATTAGAAACCTTTATTAATATCTAGAACAAAATGACCTCCGAATAAAGGCCACCTGTCAAGAAAGGCCATATTTGGTATTCCCCAAGGGTGATCTTTGGTCACAGGTTTGACACTGAAGAAAAATTCTGAACATCGGTAAAAGAATAATTGGTAGTGACATTGAGGTGATCAAAAAGTGAGGTTTTATTGTATAATTATTTATTTATAATTTCCTAGTGCTCCCTTATTTCTAGTTATTTCACAATTGATTGGGTATAATCTGTATGCTTTGTGTAGAAACTGTAATATTTACTATTTAGTATATAAATTTAACTTTCCTACCAGAAATGAATGTCGAAACATTTTCTCTCGGGTAATTTGAGTTATTTATCAGGCTTTTTAAAAATCAAATTGAACATTAACAATATCATTAGCATACTCATTGAGGAATAGAACATACACCCACGGCTATAAATCATCTTTAGAATATTAAGAGCAATTTCTATTCGATCCATAATTTGATTTTAATTTCAATTCATCATGTATGCTGGAGAATTTACATTCCTAATAAGTTAAGCCATATTTGGAATTTTAAAATTTTAGCACGCACGTTTAATGTTAATCTAATACGTATTGTATTTATATCGCGCACTTATTCCTATATTTAGACAAAGTAAATGATAGAATAACACATGCTCATAATAACCAGGACAGTGATGTATTTCTACTCCAGCAAAAACTCTATGTCGATACCACATTTTGTAACTAAATTATTGACCTCAAAAGATTAAAACCAGCCAGAAAAAAATGTTCTAATGATCAGTTGGCTTAATATTGTGATGGTAGCTGTGTGTAGTTTTACTGTAATTTGACGAAATCAACTTACACTATTTCTTTTGTCGTTCCTTCCTCGTACATCAAGACTTCATTTTGAATTTGTTCTTCATTGATGTCTTTCTTCACGGTAACATCGTTATCCTTTAGAGTCAATGATTCAACATTGTCATCGAAAATAGATTCTTCTTCAAGGTTCACTGTACTTTTCTCCATTGTTTCTAGTGTCGGAAGTGCGTCTTCTGAAGACTCTTCAGAATTAGCTTCACCTTCTTCTTTTGACACAGATATATTAGTATAGTCCTTACTCTCGCTGTCACTAAGGACATCGTCGTTATCAATATTTTTACCCTTACCGGTGGTTTCATTAGGACCATCCTGTGGTTTCTTTATCTCTTCTCTAAATGAATCAGGACTGCTGCCAACAAATGTTTGTTTTTCCAACTCATTATCTTCATGCAAGTCTTTGTTTAGACTAACATTCTCATCCAATGCGTCGTCGTCTTTTTTAAAATGCGATTCCTCATCAAGTCCACCAAAACCTTCGGGTGACAACCTGACATCTCCTTTACCAGGTGCAGGCGTCGTGTTGGTGCTTTTTAACATCAGTCTAGCTATAATCTCATCCTGCTTTTCAATCATGGCTTTAAGGGAATTGATCTCAACTTCATGTGATAAACGCTCGTCTAACAGTGTTTCTTTTATCGCCTGCACGTTGGCTTCGCATTGTTCAACTGTTTCATCTGCCTTATTTACCTCTTGTCTCAATTCTTTAATCTCTTTTATAAGTTTGATGTTGGTATCTTGTAGATCATGCATTTCTTTCTCACTCTCTAATCTAAATTTGGTGTTATGCTCTTGCTCCGTCTCGTATTTTCTCTTTATAGTCTGGGCTTCTTCGCGCCATTTTATGATATCTCCCACAACAAAATCAGTTTCGGATAACTCACTTCTAGCAGAGCGTGTACTTAGGGCACCGCTGCTCTCAAGTTCAGATTTGAATAATTCCAGGTCATTTACTTGCCGTTTTATGTCTTTAATATCTCTTGAAGGTGAGTTACCTTTTCGCACAGAGACAAGCTGTTCTCTCGCCCTCAAAATAACATCATCAAGTATATTAATCTGTTGACGGACTCTACTGAGCTTGCTTAGTTGTTCGTCATCTTAAAGTTCGAAATATAAACTCAAGTTAATTACATGTTTCTCGTTATTGTATACATGGGTTATATTCAAAACAATCGGTAAGTAGTCAACTGGCCGTAGTTGGAAAAAACTTGTGTGTAAAGACACGTCAGTTTTGGACACCATTCAAAAATGTTAGTAGTATAGCAGTCGATGCATGAACATATATGGTTATATGACAGCTAAAGAATGTGAGCTTATTGTCATGAAATAATAACTATCTAGACATTCAGTTGAACAAAAGTCCTTATGTGAATATACTTATGCATATCTGAAAATACCAGTACACGGACTTCAATTGTACGATGTAAAGCAACATAATACGCATAATGAATAATTTGTTTGTGTCTAGTTTGAGAATTTTGCGGGTTGCTTACCAGAATATTGTTTGCATCTTTCGAATACAGCATCTTTGAAAAGATCGAGGAAATTCTTCAACTCATCCAAACTTCTATCAATATTGTCAAAATAGTCGTTGAGTTTGTTCACTGTGGTATGTACAGAGTCAGTCACTAAGACCCGGTCTGATGAGACAGATCTTCTGGTGGTTCGGCTGTAAGCTTGTGTGTCGTCTATAAAACTATCCAGTACCTCAACATCTTTGCAAGCTTCTAATAGAAGTGCTGTCTCTTTGTTAATGTTTCGAATGGCTTCGAAGTCATAGACGTCTCTAGATTTGGTTTCTTCTTTGGACGCTGCATTTATTTTAAGAAAACAAACTTCTGAGCTTATATATAATGACATGCTTTTGTTGTGACTTGCTTACAATTTTTCATACTCCAAAGACAGTAAAAAGCTATTACACTTGTATGACCGGTTACTGGCTTTATAAATCGGCCTTATTAGACTGGTAGTGATGATAGCGGATTGCGATTTTAACCCATTATAAATTGTAATTATATAGACATACAATGTACATCTCATTTAGCGGCCAAATTCGATTATAAGACGCTCTGTGAAAAGGTCAATGTTTATATAACCGTCATTGATTATTTGAAATATAATGACTCATAATAGCGTGCACTTGTTTACAGACTGGTTGGCATTTTATCCTCTATGGTTCAGTTTAATAAAGAGACCGTGTAAGACCACCATCTTTGATCCAACAAGTGGTCCGACTATCGAGTATTTACAGGACTTGAAAATATTAATCTAAGATGTATATTTAAATCGTCCAAAAATATTTTTGAATTTCATAGTCATTTTAAAGTCATACACAAGTCCTATAGGGCACGGAATAATATCGTGTCGACTTCCACCCTACATCGCACGCTTAAATAATGAGCTGACATGGTTGCAGATACGTGAGCACGTTTAAATTATCATGCAGGGCGCAAATATTATAAAATAACTTGTGTATGCTCAATTTTATTTGAATTATTACTCAGCATTTGAATATTTACTATAAATATATTTACATTATCAATTCATCTTCACATACGATAAAACCCAATTTATTCGAATTCCTTGGGAGAGAATAAAACATTCGGATAATCCATGGGCTTGAATAATTCATTTCAGTATGATGTACTGGTTAGAAAACGACATTACGTACTGAATTCAAATTTCTTGTCTATTACAGACCTTACTCTGTAATCGTATTTGTTCTTCAAAAAACATTAAAATATATAAAACAAAAACGTTACCCTTTGATTTTGTAGCTACACTAGAGCCTGACCCCATTTTTTAGGATGGTATTAAATCCACATGCCTTCTCTTAGATCCAAAAAATCAGTAATAAATGGTGTTACATTTAGAATATTAGTGCAATTAAATAAATCAATGGTTGGCCCCATGGATCATTAATTTGTATTGTTTTTATAAGCGTTGTTTTGAAATGAAAGTGTTTATCAGACCGTACACAATAGATTGATCTTGTAGGTGTACATGACGGGTTATATTTAGACTCTGAATATATTTAGCATGCTTACGAGAAATGAATTGTGAATAACATAAAGAAACGAAAAAAAAACGAATTCCTTGCTTGTTATTCCACTACACAATTACAAAACTAGCGAAATACGGGAGGTAACTCGTATATGACTTCACTGATTTGTTTAAGGGTAATCCCACTTAATAGTAAGAGGATTCCGAGCGATATTAAAACATTTGGGGTTCATTTAGGGTTTATCTCGCATTAATAATGCAAAATATTTACAAACACTCATTGAATAATAATGCTTTATAAGTAATACCAAGTAACGCTAGAGCACCGACTATCAATTAGGTGCGAGTTTTTTTCTCTTCAAATTAAATTTTGACATTTCTTTTCTGAATTAGCGAAATTAAATTAAACAGTAAATGTGTTTTATTCCGCAATGAATACGATACCAAGAACGCGCGCTAACCAAAATGATCAAGGCGTTAATTAATTTAAAATAGTGTTCGTCGAATAAACTTGATTTTCGTAAAAAAATTCTTGTTTGAGAAAATGAAAGATATTTCTATAGGAAATGGTTTGCATTCAAAAACCAGAAAATTACCTGAATGGTCTGTTGCATGGTACGTGTCAAATTTATGAGGGGAATTATTATGGAGTTGATATTAAACTGTCTCCATTGTTTGGGTCAGACGATGTATTTATGTAACGTGCCAGAACTGTGGTTAATATTATTAGGTTCTTTCAAAGCACTTGAATACAGACACTTAAACTAATTCATAGTGTAAACACACCTTAAAACGCTACGGTAATATCTAATCTCAAAAAAAGAGGAAAAGTTCGAAATACACGTAGTTGTTTAAATTCCTTTATTCTATTTACTTTGCGTGCATTGTTACTCAATGTGCGCGTCAACAATATATAAATTACCTACGTGGAAAACCTAAATGGTACAATTTAGAAAACAGTTGCCTAATTAATACATACAGTATACTACACATAACAATACACTAAGTATGATATTAACCACCATGTTAAATCATGATTTATTCAGAACAAAGACATCTAAATATGAAACATTCGAATGACCACCATTGTGTTGACTCTACGTATGTCTACAGGTGTATCACTATAAATGTTTACAAATTATTTTTTTATTAATATCAAAATAATAAAAAAAAAAAAATTCCGAATACAAAAGTTGAAATCTCGCCTTTCTTATTAATCAGTATTGATATTTTCCTACTAAAGTATGTGAATATTATGATAGTATACTTAATTTGATTTATTTCTTTCAACAAACTTCATACATATTACATACACGTATTACTACTGAGGGATCATATTGTTCCAAGTGGTTATGGACCCTGAATAGATTTCACCAGCCTTCCACCGCTGTGAGTTCGAATCCAATCCAAAACCAGACAAATTTCATATGTTATGAAGCTGTCCGGCTACTAGTATCTTACGGATCCCCCAGATGGTCATTAGTTCTACCGATGTGTACGCTCGGGCCTCCCTTCATCATTTTCACTATATACATCGCTAAATGACTCAAGATTACTGTTTAGGTGACATTAAATCTTAGTGAAAAGTAGTACCACTTCCAACAAATAGAGAAACTGCCTATAATTATAACTGAGCATTTTATTCAAGTACAATGATATGGACTGGCATACAGTGAGGTGATGATATCGGCTAGACTGTGGCCATTACACAAAACCTAAGTCATCTACCGTATTGATTATATACATTATATACGAATAAGATTAACAGTCAGTAACCTGCGTCAATATACATCCATTCAACGTATCGAATGCATCATTTGCATATAGCACCTATACACAGTCCAACACTGTTCGTAAGTTATTATTTTCAACAGATATTTACAAAAATTAACTCTCATTGACATCTTCACCAGCACCGTTTTCCACTGTAGTTTTATGAGTGTCCTCATCGGATATCTGATGGTTTACCTCCATCCATTCTAGACATTTCTCTACAGAGTCTGGCTCAATGCATTCAGCACTCACATCAGGCATGTCTTTACTTGTCTCGTCTCCTTTTTTATCATCCAACTCGGCCGTCTTGGAGTTTTCATTCGTACTTGCAGTTGCTTGTTTTTTATTATGTTGCTTAGGAACCGTCGTTGCCATGGTAACATCAGTACGAGACCGTATGATTTTACTAGAACCTTCTGTGACATTTTGTGATTTATTTTTATTTGTCTGCGATTCTTTTTTCTTTTGTTTGCCTTTATTGACTTTTTCCGCTTTTCTACCTTCCTTTTCTCTTTCACTTTCATCATTTAAGTCCGCTTGTTTATCAGTTTTTGCCTCTGACGCCGCTTTCATTGCTTCGCGACCTTCGGAAGAAAGGCCATCGGAGAACCTCGCAGTAAATCGACGTGTCAGGATACTACGTAATTCTGCCAGGGAATCTGGTGGTAAATTGTAACCATTAAGGTTGTCTTCCATGAATGTTACTTCTCTCTCCATTTGTTGTCTGACGTCTGTCTGTCGTATTGAACCTGTGAAGGAAACGACATACATGATTATTTAAAAAGCCAGAATGCTGAACTAGTTTAGCCTCACAATTACTTTACCACAATCGACGGTAAAATCTCGTTATTTACTCGTACTTGTAAAAGTGAAGTACACTTGTATATTTAAACAATTCACAAACTCTTCTGAATAGCTCAAACCATTCATGTACAGTTAAACCTGTGTTAGCGGTCTTCTCCAAAAAAATAGTCATCCTATGAATAAAAAACCATTCTTAATAAAACTGTCATTGATTATTTAGAATAAATTGACCTCCGAATAAAGCCACTTGTCAATAAGGACCATAATATGACTTTCCTAAGGGTGGTATTTGTTCACATTAAGTTTGACTCTATATATTTGTACTATGTATACATTTGTAGTGTATATATACTGGGTGTTGTGGGTGCTATGTTTACTGTTATGTGTTTTGCACTCAATTAATTATGTTCACGAGATGATAAAAATAGATTTTTTTATTCACGAAAAGTTTGGAATATTTCTTATTAATGAAGGCATTGATCTCAGTTCGTTTTATTTACTTAAGGACATAATTCAATATTTATATTACGTACGTTATGCTTACAATACAAAGAAATGTAGTGTATTTAATTGCTTTGGATTCAAATGAAGCATTCAATTAATAAGATAGTATTAGACAGTTCATATTGAAAAGGATAAGTCAGTCTACAAGAAATGTGATTTAAGATTCGTGTCCTTTAAAATCTCGATATAATTACCATATTTTAGATCAGATATAAAGTATTGATGGCGAACTGACCTCGAGATCATAAAACTTGAGTACAGTCTCTGGTCTGGGCTTAAATCTCAATTCTATTTTTCAAAGTTTTGTAGTTGAAAGATAAGAATTGGTTGAGTAATGTTTATATACATGTTCAGATAAATTATGCTGTCAGACTAATGTATCAATACTGTCAGTTTTGTCTGAGCATGATTATCTTAGCAACACTTAAATACAAGATATGAGATTTGAGCTCAGAGACTGATCTTAAGTTGTATAACCTCAGGGTATTGATCTCATTACAGTACTGTGTTTAATCTAGAACCAACATTATAATAACCACGTGTAATGTCGAGTAGAGAGCCTTATTCCGCTTAATGAAAATACTTTTTCTTTACTTGGGTTTAACACCGTTTTCCAACCATTTTTCAGTTATATACGGTGACCAATTCGCCTAACAAATGTTCCTGGACGGTATTCTAACCATTGCTGACTAACCCCCCCCCCCCACAAGGAACCGGAAACTTTTTCATGATTATGTAGAGGGAAATCGACATTGCTGTCAAATTTTGATGGAAGGGTTATGACCTGTCGCGACTTGGAATCGAATTACAAATCCAGTACACAAAACACTTAAATGAAATTACCGCTTAACTAATTCTGTATGGTGGTGTATTTAATTTCGATATTAAGACCACCCTATGGACACTATAAGATGTTCTATATATTGAGATGGTTTCATCAATTTTGTATTTTTAATTAATATTTGCGGACGCTTTGCTATATTTCTATGATTAATACAAATGTAATTGTTTTCGGAAGCGACAGATTCGGACAGATCTAAGAATTGACCCAAACGAATATTCGAATATCTCAATCAAATAATCGAATGTTTTTATATTTGTTCCCATCTCTATTAACTATAGAAGAAATATAGTTTACTAGTCTGACTATATCATAAATATATTTGTTATATTGAGACGGTTGCTAAGTGAAAATAAAATGTATTACTGTAAAGTATTTACATTTGTTCCTCGTACCTATATAATAATGAAGCAGCGGTGACAGCATTAGATAAGAGGTACTTATATTTTGCTAAGTCCTTCAAAATCCTATGTTTATATAAATGAATACATTTATACCTGTATGTACAAAGTATTTGAATTTATCGTGTCAAATGTTCGGAATAGATTATGACTACTTGTGAATAGAATCTATCAATTCGTGTATTGTAGTAAAACCCTTTAGTAGCATTTTAGAGTACATTTAATGAAAAATCATTCACTTTAACAAAAATAATATTTGTTTTTAGCATTACAATAAATACAATTACAATATTAATCAGTATGTATAATCACCAATGCTGTTATCGCACACAAACAATAGGACTGCTTTTAAACGAAAATGTTCAAGTTAAAAAAAAGAAACTATTCACTTTAATGAAACACTTCCCTTAGGAAGACTTTAAGGTGTTTTAGTTATACCAAAATAACAAAGTAACAAAATTAGGAGATTATTGTAACTTGACTGAGAAATTGTCAGCACTTATGGAATTCCAAACTTAAAAACTTTAGAGTTTCAATAGTACAACAGTTAGATCAGGCGAATGCAGAAAACACCACATTACTGCATACAATTATGCATTTACGTGTACATAAAAACAAAAAATATCACAAATCTGGTAAACTGTCCCTTAAGGTCAACTTACAATATATTTAAGATACATATAAATAAACTAAACTAGTCGTATTCAAAGTATACTTATATAATAAGTCAATAAGATGCCGAGAATCTGGTCAAAATATAAAATAAATAAATACTGACGTTGTAGTCCTTACTTTAAATCCTGGAGATGCTGATTATATAGCTTCTGGTGTCATAACACTGTCGCATAGAATTATTTACGCTTTCACAAAGATCAGGATCTCCCTATCTAAGCTAAAGCATAATTTCTCTTTCAGATTATTTTAATAAACATTCTTTACACGTAGTTGAAATCACATTAAGACGAAAACGAACCCGTCTTTACAAATTCTTAATTGCGGGACATCAGTACAAGAAGATAAAGTTAAATAATCCGAGATTTACCCATATATAGATAAGAAAGAAGTGTATTGTATTTTATGTAAATAATGCTTAGATAATAATTTTCAAAAATACATTTATGTGCGAATAATCGTACACCTCTCCAGTGAATCGTAATTACTTCGTGAATATTGAATAAGTTAAATATTGGCATTACGTATCGAATTTTTAAACTGAATATAGTGTGAAGACGAATAATGCGAATTAAACGGTTTGAGGGATATTTACAAAGAGTGAAAATATATTTAATAGTTTAACTACATAAAAATTGTTTCGATTAACACAGCGTATTCTTGTCTTTAAGAAAAGGTCACTATTCATTTTGTCTTGAAGCGTGAATAGTTTGGGTACTTTTATTTACTCAAAGCTCGAGTCCTAGCCTCGTATAAAAGTATCACAGCTTCTTATATTTCTTTCATTTGCATACATCTGACATTATCAAAACTTTTTTTTAAAATCCCAAAATAAATATGATATCATTTTTCAGTGATACCTCATTTAATATCATGTCGGAGGTCTTAATTATTCAACAGAACAGAACAAGAAACGGGACAGTCATGCATTTAAGACTCACCTGACTTCTTACTCAACTTGATATCTCAGTAAATGGAAATGAGTTTTAAGTTTCAGTTTTCAATTTCGCTGATCGTTTCCATAATCGGAGGGTCGTAGGCCCAAATCTCAGCTACCTCTTTCGATATTTTAGGGATGCTACTTTATAATTGTCCCCATCCGACCGAAGTACTAAACAATAGATAAAATAATGAAATTAAAGTTAAACGTTTTACTAGTAACTTCGTCGACCGCCCGGTTAGCTCAGTGGTTAGAACATTAGTCTACTGATCAAGAGGTTGCTAGTTCGAACCCCGGGCGAGACATTAAATTTGACTGAAGATATAATGTTAAATTGTCCTCCATCTCTGAACTATGTGGGGTACCTTGGTATAGTAGCTTGTGGATAGAATGTGATTAGTATTAAATGAAGTTAAATGTTTGGTAATAAACACATACTAGTACTTGAACATTACAACTTTTTTAATTCTCTTCAGTTATCAAATTTAACGTGTTACATTTTGATCTATTGAATAATTAATTTAATTATCATTATACCATTGTTTGAAAAATGATTTACTTTTATGATGATTAACCTGGAAATATAGTTTAATGAGACCGAAATTGGAGATCGAAGTTTGTTATTCTAAGACACAGTTCTTAACCACAATTCGTTGAAATTTCCCTTACTATAAAAAAGTTTTAACTCAACGAAGTTGATTAACTATGATTAAATAAATACCAGGCCAGAAAAATAGTTATAATTATTTGTGGTTACTTCCCAAAATAATTAGGGTTGGTAAGTTCCGTTCACTTTTTGTGACAATCCAAAGTACGATTTAAGATTGTTTCTTTTCGATATAACAAGCTGTAGAGTATATGCTATGTTATCGTTTTACTAATCTCTACTTTTTTGTCAAATATTTACTAATTGAAAATACTTAAAATGAGGTAGATATGCGGAACAGTTACACTTAAGGGTTGTTATTGTAGCTGTGTTAAGAAAATATTTGACTTCGAATATTCAAAACATCTAGGGCGAATACTGCATTAGATTGATATTAAATCGTCCAAGTTTTATATAGAAATAAGTCTTTTATCGATTAAACTTGATTGTTTACATAGTATCGTGTAAACTGGTTCCCGTTCCATGATGCAGTGCACAAAAGGTACACAAAAGTCAACGGGAACCAGTTTAAGTACGTGTGCCCAGCTGAAAGGATGTAAAACATTCGAAACATTTATCGAATACAGTCAAACCTGCTAACAAAGGCCAACCTTGGGAAAGCCTTGACAAAATGTGGCTTTTATTGTCAATTAGCCTTTATTCGGAGGTCATTTTGGTTTTAATAATCATTGACGGTTTTTAATAGAATGACAATATTTACTGGGTGACCTTTATTCAGAGCGGCCGCTAACACATGTTAAATTGTATTTTGCTAACTACACACAACTTGTACTTTTGTAAAGTTTTCGTCCGCTTAATTTAACTAGTCGTTTCATTATTTTAAATTTATTTTCCACAATGGTTTCTTAGCTATTTTCGATATGAATAAATGCAATATTTTACTCTTATTTTTGTTCGTTGAAACGAACAGAAAAAAATAAAAAAGTAAATTGTATAGAAAAAAAACAAAGTCTATCACTAGTAAAAGTTATTTCTGGGTGTATTCATAACTTGTCACTTTTAATGACAGTAAAATTTGCGTCTTTTTATTCAAAGAACATCAAACATAACTGTCTGTGCTTGTAGCTTGTATTTATAACCATTCAATACATTTTTATTTTTTACATTTTAACTCTCGTATACTCAATGAACACTTAATGTGTGTTTTCTTTATATGTATAATAAATAAAAAAAAAAACAGTTTTAATCATTTGTTGACACATGTCTGTGTGACCAATTATTTTTTTTATTTAAGATATTTGAAAAGTAAAACCTCTCTTCATCAATGTGATTGAATATTATTTATTTTGCATGCGTTTCTTTGTATATAGATATAATTATATTATACAATATACCGCACTTATCTCATGATTTATTCCATTCAATCTAAATTCAATCAGTTTTATTTGATCTTTATTTAATTACGAAATTAATCATTTTGTAAGGAGTATAGAATATACAATCAAAACTGTGATAGCGGTCATCTCAAAATAAACAATTCAAGGCTACTCTTTGAAAACCCGTCATTAATGATTCGGAACAAAAGGACCTCAGAATAAAGGCCACCTCATGTATGTATTTTCCATAAGTGGCCTAAGTTCACAGGTTTAACTGTATACCATAGAACTAATTTCATTTTATTTATATAGTGATAAGTTTATATATATATTCGGCATTTCAAGTAAGACGATATAGTAATTCAATGTCTATCTTAGGTGTTTTTTGTACTTGGTTCTGGTACCCGACTATATCAAATTTTGCGTGATTTCCACGATATTGTATTCCCCATGTTGCATTATTAAATATCTGGTGCTGTTCTTCTTATTATAAAAAAAGATTGCTACTGTTGTCGGTCAATACAACTCTTATGCTTTATAGTTTTTTTTTCTATGGATATAACTTTCTTTCAAAAGCTTTATTTCTTACTATTAAATCATTACATTGCGACGGACACAAACAAAACTAACTAATGGTTCCATGTTTGGTAACATTAAAGTACGAATGTCCTTTGTATACAGAGAAATACAAGGACAAAATATGGCAAATCAGGACAAAGACTCATGTCTATGAGTAGTATCCTAAAAGAAATTTAGGATTTTTTAAAACTCAACGACCCCGTGACCTTGACCTACTGACCTGAAAATACACAAGTCCTGTAGAAATTGTCATGAGGAACCAACATATGAAGTTTGATGATTGTAGGTACAAGTGTATTGATTTAAAGTCTGGTGAAAACAAACAGACAGACAGACAGACAGACAGGCTCCCCGATATATCGATACGGGTGCATAAAAATAGCGTTACACCCTCTGACAGTTACCTAGGGAGAACAAAATTATCGCGGTAAAAAATCACCACTAGTTAGATCAACTGTGTGTTGGTTTGTTACTGCCATGCTGTTGAAAACAATCACACAACACGAAAAATACGTTTTAGTGTTATCTGAGAGTCACGCGGCGGAAATTGATAGAATAATTTAGCGCACTTCTGCACGGAGAAATCGTGCTTTATGAAGATAAAGCTTACACAGAAACTTTTCAGACTAAGTTTACACAACACGCACATTGGATATTTGTATCATTGGCCATTATCTTGACAATGACATGTTCTTCTACTTATGACACGACATGCAAGGAAATCATACATGGCGGATGATCTTGGTGCAGTATTAGGTAAATGAGAATATCTTATATAATCATGGTAACATGGAGGACTACTCCGAAAAATCTAATTAATACAATTATTGTTTCACACAGGGCAATTCTAAGTTATTCAATATTATTAACTAAGCTCGGCTGTTTTCGAAGAAAAAGTCGAGCTATTGTGATGACTGAGTTGTCTGGGTCTGTGCAAAGACTTTAATGTAGCTAATAACTCAGCAACTATAAGAGGTAGCAACATGAAACTTCATTGGTGAAGAAATCTCACATGTGGTGAACAGACGAGCATTGACATCTCTTGTGATTGTTTTGTATTATATTTTGTACTAGCGTTCTTAAAATGTAAACATTGTAGGAATATTGGGTACTCTCTACCATCTTGCCGTTGGATTAACTATTCAGCGACTGTGGTTGGGTGTCCGCATACACTGCTAGGGTCCTGGGTTCAATCCCCGTTACGGTTTTCTCATATATCGGACGGGTGCATTAGACAAACATGTAACACATTGAAGAGACACATTTCTTGGTAAACGTGTTCGCTGAAGAAATAAAGGGACAATGATTATACCGTATATCAACTTGTTTTAAAGCATTTTATCGGTCTCCGAGCTCAAAATTCATTTCTATTTTCTAAGTTAATTATAATCTGACATTACTAATATAATTGATGAATTAATCTTAACAACATAATTGATCTGAATATGTTTTAAACATTAATCAGCTCTATCTTTTCAACCATAATACTTTGAGAATGGAATTGACATTTGAGCAAACAGACTGATCTCAAGGTCTATAACCTAGGTGCCTGGTGACAAAGGCGTTTTCGTTTTGGTTTCTGCATAAAAAGGGTTAAATATAACCACATCATTTTGTAATTAGCATGTATATGTACTTTAATATCATATTTATAAATTGTATCGGGACTGTTGGTTTATGTTCATATGAAGACTGTTTGTTTGGTGTTTTCATTACTATTACAATATCTACCCCTACACCTACCGAGAAAAAAACATTAGGGACACTTTTGAATCCCAATACCATATCTAACAATATTTTATAATTCGGTCAATTTAATGCTTATAGCTGACTGTAAGACACACTGCTTTTTGGTATTTATGTTTATAAATGCTTATTTTTAAGTGTGTGGAAAATACTAATTCGATGAATGAAATGATTAATTTACCGTTACATTAAGATGGCTTTCTGTCGTTCACAAACCCCAAAGGTAGCCCCCTAAAACGATGTCCGGAGCATGATTCTTCTCGTGCTGTGTTATGTTAAACAGTAACACATTTTAAAACACACGGACTTCATATCGTATCAACTCAAATATTGGGGGGCTATCAAGTATAATCTATATCGTATAAAAATACATAACAGACAGAACAAAGTAAAATATAGACGAATATATCACTTTCTAAATATGAAATATTAATCCCAAAGGTCGTCTACAGAATTGTGAAAAAGCAATAAGTACAAAGGGGATTTTTGGCAAGAGAAGTACATTGAATAATGACTGTCTAGAAGGATAAAAATTCAGGCCATCCCTAAATAAATGTTGCTTTCCGATTACGCTACCTCAACTTTTAAAGTGTATAAAGCTATATCTGACAGTCCTATATTTAGCAGAATAAACGAGTGAAAAGAATTATACTCCAGTACTGAAATTTAGATTACGAAAGTTGCAAGCGACCTGTAAATTTTGATAAGCAACAATAGATAGAAATAAAGTGGAGATAACTCGAAAATTAATACTAAAAAAATGTTCAATGTTAAATCAATGTTATAATGCATTGTTGTTTATAGTTTTTGTGAAAGCGTGCGGGACATTTTAAATTCAGCAAAATGCTGCTTTAATCGTTAAACACTGGAATAAAATATTTGGGAACTCTTTATTCTGGAAACTTGTAATAATCATGTTTGTTACAAAGATATTTTTGTTAATTTTTAAAAAAGCTGAGAAAACACTATAACAATGAGATTTTACACTTTTTGAATTTTATGTAGCATTTCCTGTCAGAGTATAGTTTTACACACTTAACAATGGATAGAATTGTAGTATTTTTTGTTCACATTTTGTTTGTACTGATAACAAAAACATGAAACAAAGATTACCAAATTTCAAATTGCTAAAACAAATTTATGTCAAGGTTTTTCTAGGAGAGGACCTATAACATGCTTTAAGATTGGCATAAACATTAATTCTTTGACATTGCTTTCAGAAATAGGAAGGCACTTTAAACTTCCGCCTGGGTGTTAAACTATGCGTATTTACACCACATAGACACCACTTTGATGCCTTTGGTCCTTTAGTAGTCGATACAGTTAACGATAAGAAAATGTTTGTGCTGCAGTTCCAGACAAGTTAACTAAACGTTGCTGTGGTGATAAAAAATGTATGTACGTGTCGTATGCTAAAAATAAACATATTGCATATTTGATATTACTTGTTAAAAGAGACATGATATATTGATAGTGCTTTGGAACTGATGGCACTTCTCTGTTACTTGTTTTGTTTCTAAATAATTAAATATCCATCAGGAATATAGTCTGTGTTATTTGATGATAACGTGTTGCTTTATTCCGTTTATAACCTTCATTGTTTTATAGATAAAAGCAAGTATAATATACATGTGTAATTATGTTGACGGCCTGCATTTCTGTTTAAAAGCGTTTCGATCATAAGCAAGATGTAAACACAATAATTACTCATCATTGTTTTAGTTTCAACTGTAAATTGTTATACATGTACTCATTTTTTTATTTCAGAGACCAGCGACAATGAAAATGCGTATTGACATAAATAAAGCATCCTACAAAAATATATAACATGATCGTTTCTCTATCATCACGTGACTGTTGTTTTTTTGCGTATCATAGGAACGTTAGGAACAAAGATAATTCCAAAATTATTCGAGACATGACAAACAATTTAAATGGAAAGGCTTGTATAACTTCTGATGAAAACTTGTCTTAGATTTCATGACAAACATAACGCTGCCCGTGCATATCAGTTGTCTGTGTATATCAAGGGGGGGGGGGATAATCGAGACAATCTACTACCATTGCAGCGAGATTGCCCTTCTGTGTGTGAATATTCCACATTAAGTGTACGTCTGGCTGACATAAAACTACCAAGGAGACAAAAATGTATCTCATTAAAATTAGTGTTATTAACAAAACCCTCTTGTAAAATGATGTGGCTTTTTTTCATATGCCGCTGCATGGATACTTTTTAGTACACATAGAAACTTCCCTTCAGCGATGATTAACACAACAATTATTATATTCAAACGGTCAAGGTTTGAATTAAAGCTTTCTAAATGTTCATTTGGGTAAGAGGCAATATCTTACATCTACCTATAAGTTAAATTTGATTTCGACTTTTTTGTTATTAAACTTAGTCTAGTGTTTCTAGGTACCACTCCATGTGAACAGGTTGCCGACACCTCGTGGTAGGGTTACTTAGTACTGGTTAGACACCATCCAGGAAAATTAGTTAGATGATTCGGCCGCCGTATATAGAAAACGGCATTAACCTCAAACATACAAACAAACAAACAGAAGTGTTTCTGTATAATAACGTGTTCCAAGCGTTTTTTATTCTAGTGTTGATGAACATACATACTTGCTTTATTCTATGAAACGTCTTGTGTCGGAAAATAGTGTTAAATAGTGTTATTATTCACGGATACGGATTATTATGCAGAAACCCGAGTCAAGACGGGGTAAGTTTAAGCATGGTATTGATTCTGCACATTAACAACCTCACTTCTGATTCATCTGTATCTTCACATTATCTAATAAATATTGGTGATTTATCTTATAGCGTAACTTAGGAAGCTTGTACATTGTATCTGCTGTGTCCAAACGGACTAAAATTGTTTCTTCGAGATGGTTTGATTTGCCTAAGTTGGGAAATATGGTTCCGTTTAATTCCATACAATGTCATATAAAAGTATGAACAATGCACGTTTACCTGGAATCTTTTTAAACGATTTACCGAAATACCGACTACTAGTATCTTCAGTGTTTTCTCCCATTCATAGAGGCTTTGCTATAGGAACGGTCCTATAAAAACAACCATGAAGGCCGGTGTGTCCCTTGATTAACCCTCGCATCATTGGGAGACCGTAAATGTTTGTTTATTTTCATCACAAGTATAAATGTACAATATAATGAACTCTATGAACCTTAATAAGTCTTTTATTACATTCATACATATCCAGTGCTCCCTTTATAGCGTTTCTGAAAGGCCCTAATTCATAGCATACTGTGGTATCTTTTAATAACAAGACATACTTCTCTCATGTTTGGACTGTACTGATTTAATATACGCATGGCAAAATAATTGCCTCGAAGCAAAACGATTAAAATATGATCATGTTTTGGAACAATATTTTCACAACGTTTCCAAAACGCGGGTGTACAAGTATTGTGGTGTGATGAAACAGCTATGGCGCATGCGCGAGCATGGAGTCAGATATTTGCAACTAATTCAACTGACAACATACCAAAAAGTCTTCTTTTTTATTTGTTAAACATACATATAATGTATGGTTACCGTGTGGTTATCATTGTTAATTACCCCGTTATTAATTCAACAAGATTTACTTTGCTCTAAAAAAAGGTGTTGTAAGAAGCTTGCAAAAAGGGGCAAATATCATATAAAACTGTCCATATCATAAAATGTAAAATTACGAACTAGAGACGCCATGCTATTTAAATCAACGGAACTGTGTCCTGAACACTAAATGTTTACAACATTTCAGCATGCTCGTAATTAAACGTCTATCAAATATATAATGTAAAGTTTTAATCGATTATTTAATTGCATAGGCCCTAATGGAACTTACTTAAATACCAAATTGATTTTCGAAGGCAATGTTAAATATGCGTTGATGACTTGACAGTATTTTTCGTTGCAATTAGTCTTGGGTTAGAAAAAAGATTTCATACTTGACCAAAAAATGAGGTGGCAAGCTGTGGCAAGCTTTAGCAAAACGTTTCTTTTCATCTCTATTTTCGAAGCATTCCTTTAGCACTCTGGAGATATGGTGCGTCCAGAAGTATTTTGAAATTGTATTTGTTGCTATTGTTGGTGCCGTTTTTTGTTGATCTGATTCATACGAAACTAGATTTTCGTGTAAATCAAATATGATTATTTAATTGTATTTTCGTTATTGAATCACATTATGACACACAAAATGTTAAAGTTATTATGTATTTTCATGAAAACGGGCATTTGTCTTTAAGGTTCGAATAGAAAAATATTAAACCGTAAAATTTCAGCTCACAAGATAGATTATAATATTTCAACTACAAACTTCGTTTTTACAGAAATTGGATGCCATGTTTCTGTGAACATTTGATTCCGAGGAATGTAACAGTGCTACATTGTTTTTATGTGTTAGCATAATGGAAAGTGCTTGTGGAATTCGAAATAAAAGAACTCAAGTAAACACCATTTTTGTGAGTATAATATTGAATTACTCACCACGTAAGGAATAAGTTTCACTTGACTTGGAACGTATTGTGTTACTTTCTGTTTACTTCTGTCGCATCTGTTTTAGGTTGAGACAGTTTATGCACGCGTACTGACGAAGGCCTTGTGGTTTCTTTTGTGAATGCTTTCTATCATGTTTCATCATTATCAACCTTAGATCCGAAATGTCATGGTGACTAGTTTTTGTGCGCGTCATTTTAATACTGCGGTCACCTCGGAGAAAGTATGAAATATTCAAAAGCAAATACCAATTTAATCAAAAAAATGTTCGTTCTATATGCCAAGTTGTTTGTTATTATTACAAGCATACAATGTTTACAAAAACATACCTACCTCCCTTCATACATACCTACCTCCCTTCATACATACCTACCTCCCTTCATACATACCTACCTCCCTTCATACATACCTACGAGCTCTAATTTCCATTCTGTTCTCAAGTTATTATGGTTTGAAAGATAGAACCAACTCATTTTTGAATACTTATTCAGATCAACCATGCTCTCAGACTTATGTACCAATAACACCATTATTATCAGATCATTATTTAATGAGAAATTTTGAAACACAAGATATGAGATTCATTTCAAATCTCACGACCACAAAAATGTTATAGTTTTTTTCAATGACACCTCTCTCGTGTCTTATTCCAGTCTTTCGTTTCAGAACAAGCTAAATTTCCTCCACACGTGGAGAAGTTGCTGGTTCCTAGTGGAAGGCTAAGTGAGTACTGGTCAGAATACAGTCCAGGCAAACTGCTTAGGTGAACCGGTCACTGTATATAGTTCATCTATCATGATTGTGGAACGGCGTAAAACCTGACAAAAAACTCTCCTTTGTAAATTTATTTTTTGTGGAAAAAAATTAGACCATCGAAACACACTTTTAAACATGGCAGATGTGAGCTTAGAAATTCAAATGTCGTCTATGTATGGATGCGGTGTTTTATTCATTTCGTCCACCTATAAAACCTTGTTCCAAATTACTACCTTATTATCTCGTTCGGACTAATTAAGTTTATCCAATATCGGCATGGTGTGTTTTTAATGCCTGTGCGGTAACGATTTGTAGTATACAATTATACTGTTCGTTCCATAGTTGCACACAATTTGATCTTCCTTAATCAAATAATGTTCGCTGGTTACTAACCCTTTTATGTTTTCTTAGTGTCAGCTACTATAAATCTACACCCACTAGCTATATTGTAATCGTGGAATCACATTCAATAACGTGATAAGATCCTTTTATCTTAAAACATCAACTATCAGAATTGTAAACATTTACATAAGTTTAATGCTTAGGTACACTATTTTTCGTTTCACATGCCACTTTTGAAATTGATATTTATTACACAGTATATTATACAATATAGTTTTTACATCAATCATTAGGTTTGGATGCGCATTAGTGAGTGCATGGCGACGTCAGAAAACCCATTTGCTGTTCTGTTCAAATGTACGTCAGTACTCGTATGAACATATTTCTAATCAATTCATGAACAATTAAGGACTTGTTTATTGCTCCCAGCAGCGTTTAGTATGGTGTCCCGTAAAATCTTTAATCAATGGGAGCAATTAATAAATTCAGCATTCAGGTCTGCCTTATGTTGTTGAACAAAACGTTGTTGTCGCGTCATTCTGATTGATATGCCACAAATCATCGCCATCTGGATTCTGTATACATCGTTGAAGTGTTTGTGAATGCTATCGGTTATATGCGACATTAACAGAATTAAAGCTCTGAAGTTCGGAACTATTAAGCAGTCAAATATTGAATTACTTTGTAGGGTGAGATATAGGGCTGGATTTTTTGAAACCGAACGATTTTGATGCAGACCAAAGTACTATTTATATTCAACAGAAAAATCTTCGTAATTTTTATGTGGAAATAAGCTTGAAAAACAAGCATCTTGTGGTAGATGTTTCCTTCGTCCATATCAATTAGATCGGTATTTAGCAACCAACGTCATATACGTGTAATTATTCCTTCTGGAGATATTATCATCCTTACAAAAAGAGAAGAAAAAAAGCAGTAATTAGGTCATTATTGGCTGCCAACATTTCTGAACCAGGATTTGGGGTATGCTCAAGGTTATATGGAGTGATTTCATGTGTCATGTCTGTATTAATGAGAGATTAATGAGATTGTTACTGTACTGTCTTTTTGCTCCATTAATCTGCGATATAATGAGATGCTAGGTTGCTTCAATTAAAGAAGGAAACATTTACACTGTAAAATACAGTAAAACAATTCTATCGCGCCCAGAACGACTAAAACTGTTTAGATTTGAAAAATGTTTGGAAAAAAAGAAGTCCGTATCACGCCATGCACACTGCATTTATGTCTCGATAAAGGATACAACCTCTCCAGAGCAACATCCATTGGAAGTAGCAAAATTATGTTTTGTTGAGAGGTTGTTGCTCGTAAATCGTACAGTTGGAAATACATGCTGCTGTTGAAGAGAGGTTGTTTCTCAAGACAGGGCCGCTCTGGAAAGGTTGTACCGTACATGTTACACTGCTCAAAATTTAATAATGATCCTTTACTCAATGAATAGTATGTACATATACATACGTATTACAAAGATTGTTTCATTTTTTTGCACTGGCCTTTGAGGCTTGAAGGACCATATTTTATTCAAATCTTATCAACAGTAGTATTGGAATTATGTAGCTATAACTACAATCAATATTGCACGGTCTCCTTATCAAATGTTGTATTTTATACATGACTTGTGTACAGATATTCAGGAAAGACTGGTGTGGTCGGATATTAGGGGTTTTTGGTGAAGGAAGCATTATTTCATTTTCGTACGTCTTTGATTTGACCAAGTTAAGCCACGCAGTTGAATGTCCGTCCGAATTTTTAAAAACCTTCATTGATTATTTACTATATAAATATTACACGTCTGACAGGGTGACAGTAAAATTGTCAACTTGAGGTAAACTATTCAACCATGAACATTTTCATTGATTATTTGGTCGTCTGATTACAACGGAAATACTAAACTAGATATCGCGCATGCGCGAATGGTACAGTATAATTTTTTAACATTCCGTGTCTATTATTGCGGGCGACAGTATTTTTTTCCGATACTATTTTTCCCGCTGGGTCTGACAGTATTTATATGCCACGGTGGCCTGTGGAAGATTAACATTGTAAATGAAATTTAGGTATTATAATAAATAAAATGTCGTATGTAGGACAACAACTGCTGTCAAAAAGAAGCAAATTGAAGTGACAGTAAATAATTTTAATACATTGTTATATCAACCAATTATAACTTTGCTTTATTTCTACAGATCTCCCTTTTTGTCAATTTAACCGGAGACTTCTAGAATCTCTGTCAACCTTAATTCACTGAGTACATTTGTACTTGACATCAATGATTGTTTAATTTTTACTTTTGTTCACTAAAATTAAGTTTAATCGTTCATGTTTGACCATGATTATCTACAAGAAATGACACAAATTGTGTTGCCGCCAAGTGCGATAGACTTTTTGCTTGGGAATTATTTTATATCGAATTATTTAAGAAAGCCAAGGAATTATTGAAAATAATTTGGCACACGGAACAGTCTTGTACTTGAGCAATACAAAACTTGGCTTAGTACACTAGTACTCATATCTTCTGGTTTGGTCGCTGTGTACTGACAATGACTGATATGTTTTGTCATAACCCTAAAATAGCATTGGTCCCAATGCTATATAAAATTATAAATCAAGTTTACATTTCGTATGCATGGAGGAATAAATGAAGTTTATGAAGTGCGAATAATGGATTTGATTAATGTTGTTTAGGTTATATTTTCACTTCGCGTAGATTAATTGTATTCTCCTTATTTACATCCAATTTGTGTATCAGAATAATCATGCTTTGTCTTGGGTAAGATTTATTATAATTTACGTTTAAAAGACCGCTGTTGTCTTTTAGATTATATGAAATTTTAGGCAAATGGAGACAAAGATTTTAAAGTAATTTCGTCAACGCAGTATCTATAACTTCAAGCACGTCCATCAATTTCTCTTGTAGAATCTATTCTCTGCAATCTTCCGTTAGAATTCTTGGCTGCTTGCATATCATAATACCTAATGGGGAACTATTTTGATTTTCAGACTCTTTGTTGGTTAAAACTATAGATCTATATGTTGTATGTACCAATTAGATAAGTTTAATAAACGTATGTGGCGTTTTTCGAGAAACATTCTGACGAAATAGTATTAATGAAAAATTATGTACGAGATGAAATATTTGTCTTAGTTATGAACAGCACTGGTATATCATTCATTTAGCGCTTACAGCACTTTGATAAGTTTTAATTGACTCAGTTGGATTATATAATACTAGATACTTTCTTTTTTTACGCTGACACTTAATTGTTTCCAATTTAGTTGTGTATGTTCCCATGGTAATGCTTGGATCGCTATTAATTTCTGTTAAAACGGATTCGCAGCAGCTGTGAGGAAGCGGAACAGCGCGTGGTTATGTGCGTCTTACAATTAATCAAATACTGCACTAATGAATGTCATTCTTTGTTTGTTTTTCCGAGGGTTTTAACGTTGCACGTCTTGTCAGGGTCATCTGGTGATTTGTCCAGTTCTAGCAGTGGAGGAATACATCTGAGTACATACGGCCTTCCGTATGTTAGTTGACTGGCTTCCGGCTTTGCGCGTAACGGTTATTTTTTTTTAAATTCTAATTTCTTCTGAAAATTTCACATGATATATTAACATTTTCAAACTACATCAATGTTAACATCAACATGAATCAGTCATCGTAATTTTAAGTGTCCCATGGACTGTAATATACAGAATCCCTGAAGTATCTTTATTTCTCATATCCAGTCTGTGTATTTCTTGTCGCTTTCTGAAATTCAAATTTGTATCCATGGCAGATACGAAGCGTCAAGAATGTTTATTGATTGTATAATCTGTTATAATCAACCGAAACAGCCAATAAATATTTCAAAGATCGGTGTATTTTACACCTGCCTGAGGGATTTATACGTTAATCTGTCCACCATCTTGGATTTAGCTTGTCGAAGGTTTCGCGTTGCTACACCACGTGATTGAGTGGGCGGAGCATTCCTGTATCTGGCGACTGGTCAATTTGAAATTTGATCCCTATTGGGGTTTTGACTCACGGTGGTGTGAGAATCGTCATTACTGACCAGGGACCATTGTCTGTCACTCGACCAAAAAGGCTCCTGTCATTTATTGCACCTGATCCTGATGGACGATTGCATTTATAAAATGTAATAGAATATAGCATAATATGGCACCTTTATTTGAGAGGAATTAAGTACATGTATGTGAAGAAAAGATTTAGATGAACATTTCCTACGGTGATTTGTTAATGCTACTCTTAGTATATATTCATGTCCAACATGTGTTTGTTCATTATGATTCGTTTGTACATATATTCAATATCAAATATATGTAAATATTTGAAATAATAATGGATATAATGAATGTATTTATATTTATGAGGTAAGGAATGAAATTATAAAATGAAATAAACGAATTAATTAAGGAGTGTACATGACCAATGACCAAATAAATTCAATCAGAAGTCAGTTAATACAAATTAGAACAGTACGTATTAATAGTCTATAGATTTGTATTTTATTATTATTTATCATTCTATAATAATTATTATCACATTTATCATCATCATTTTATCTTTGTCCGTATCATCAAACAAGATATATCCACGATATGTTTATTGTTGTTTTTTATTGTTGGCTTCAGTAGAGCTGGTGGAGAAGCTGGTGCGAATGCTACATTCCTCGTTTTTATTAATATCTCTTTTATCTCTAGCTTGGCGATCATCGAAAATATTGAACTCTGAAACAGAAACAACATTTAATTTTCAAATTTGAAAGTACAACTGTATGGGTTAAGATTTTCAACCATTAATTCCATTGGTTTTGTAGGCTGCTTCGTCCTTCAGTAAAGTTTCATGTTATTATGTTTTTTCATTTTGTAATATCCCCATATTGTACATTCTACTTGGGAAAGAATATGTTCTGTTCTGATCAGTAAAATTTCATTGTGATTGTATATTTAGTTCACATGAGCACTTGTGCTCAGTGTGAGCTTTTGTGATCAGTCTTCGTCCGGCGTCCGGTGTCGTCAAACTATACCTTGTGAACACACTAGGGGCCACATGTTTAGCGCAATTTTCGCAAAACTGGGTCAAAATCTCGGACGTGTTCTATAATGGGCCATTTGGGCTCAAAAACAATGTCACCAGGGCCAAAACATTGTGAACACTCTAGAAATCACTGTTTTTATTGGATATTCATCAAACTTTGTCAGAATGTTTATCTTAATGATATGTAGGTCAAGTTGGATAATAGGTCATCAGCGGTGAAAAACTAGATCACAAGGGCAAATGGCTGGAAAACCTTGTGAACACTCTAGAAGTCACTATTTTGTTTGGATCATCATGGAACCTTGTCAGAATGTTTGCCTCAATGATATGTGGGGCAAAGTCGAACATGGGTCAGCCGTGGTCAAAACCTAGGTCACTCGGTCAAATCTTAGGTAAAAACCTTGTTAAAGCTCTAGATATCACGGTTCTAATTGGATCTTCGCCAAACCTTGTCAGATTGTTCGTCTTAATGATATGAAGGACACGTTGAAATATAGGTCACGCAGTCAAATCCTAGGAAATCCTTAATAACACTGTAGATGTCAAATTCTGATTGGATGTTCACCAAAACCTTCTCAGAATGTTTGTCTTAATGATATGTAGTACTAGTTGTAGCATGAGTCATCTGGGATCAAAAACTAGGCCACAGGTTCAAAAGAATGTTTTAATGAGTAAACAATGATTGTCATGTGAGCGATATAGGGCCAGCTTGGCCCTCTTGTTATTGTCCTGATATATATTGCAGACAATTGAAGATTGCATTCCAATAAGAGCTTCATCCTTTCATTAGACTGATATACGTGCTAGTATCCACCGGATGCTTCACTTTAATTTGTACCGTCTACATATTGACACTTGTTACGTTTTGTAATCTAGAATTGTCTGGCCCGGATAGGAGAGTTTAATAAACACAAAATCCTCGTGTAGGTGTCTAGCTTGTGTTTGGATAAGATCGTAGCGCTTCTAATTGAAGTCCTAGAAAGACAGTTTACGTCCTGTTATAAACCGATCAGAGTCGGAGACAAGCTGTAGCATCATTGAAGTGAATCAATTTGATGTTTTAATAAAATAATTACATCACGTGCAAACAATAGTGTTACAATTAAATGTACGTGTATTTAGACGAACTCATTGAATAAATAAGACATTTGTAGGAAATGTGTTCCATTAAATAAACAGTCCGTTCCGACAACGATTTTTATAGGAAAATAATCATATAAAAAATGTGTTGAGTATAAAATTTCGTATGTGTGAATGTCAAATGTTTACGACTAAATCTGTCCCTTTATAAGTGTGTTAATTAGTATTATGTTAGCCATAGAATACAATGTATCTTTACTGAAATCATCTAATGTAATGGTTACAACTAGGGTGAAATGCTACAGATTGGCTTTATATGCAGTAAGATAATTATAATCATTGCTTGATACGACTTTCGTTTCTTTCATTCAGTAGGTATAACGCCGTTAATCGACATTTTCATCAAATTTCCATAGGAGGGTATAGCATTCGGGCTACAGCCGCGGCATATCACTTTCTAGAGGAATGGCGGTATTGAAACATGAACCATAGCTCACATTTTAATTCCTGCCATTAACCATTCATCTATAAATAAATGACTCAATGTAAACGTTTTGATCAACTGTATAGATCACACCAATGACGAATGGATACATCACAACTTTCAGTATGTCATTTAGACTGGTGATCTACGTCATGGAATGGTAAAACTCGATCAATCTTAGCTGTGACGATGAAAATGGATTGTGATTATATGTTCCGTAGCCAATTCTATTAGTAAACAGCTATTTATTGTATTTACAAAAAAAAATAGAAACCACAAGCGTTTGGTTTTCGCTAACTCTTCCCAAAGATGGAAGGTTTGTATGTCAGTCGCTAACTCTTCCCAAAGATGGAAGGTCAGTCGCTAACTCTTTCCCAAGATGGAAGGTTTGTATGTCAGTTGAACATTTTCTAGCGTTCCCGAAGTCTACTTCTTATGAATATGTTAACAACAAAAATATCACCAGGCGAGAACAAAAGTCATGCTTACGTTTATTTGACCCACAACAATATGGAAGATAGGTCGAAATATATTTTCTTTTTTTTTTCAGAAATACTTCCGTTACTATGAAGATGATATTTTTTCCCAAATATTTTTGTACATGTAGTTTGGAGATAATTTTGTCCCAATTATTTCGTTCTTTGGATTTCCTGTTAGAAAATTAACAGTCTGCGCCGAAAGTATGGTCAGTCGGTTAACACGACTAATAAGAAATCGCCAATACTTGACCACCGCCAATATTCAACGCCAAATTTTAGCCTCGCCAATTTAAAGACGTATACAGTATATTTTCTATACTCATGTGTTAAAGTGCCTGACTAAAAGGTCGCCGGTTCAAAACCCATCCTCAATGTAGCGTGTGGTAAAAACCTATTACATTTATAAGCACTTTTCTGCTGCGAGTAGTGATGAATATTAGAAGAAAATATCTTTGTGTGCGTGATTGATAGTGAGACTGCAATTTGTATCACTAGAACTAGAGAAAAAATATAGTAATAAAAAGAAAAACTATAACAAAAACGTGATAGGAAGAATTTTTGTATGAAGTTGCTTTTTCATAAAGGATATTGTCTGTATATTAATTCAATCCAGGGGTATAAAATATTTACATGATATGAGTAATACACATTATAATGACAATCATGAGTATTTGACAAATGAATAAGAATGAAGAAGTACATGGTTACATCATACCCTACATCAATCAAATAGAATCAACCCTAAATGTTTACGAATTCACCATAAATCTGAGCCGCCCTATCATTCAACCACATTGAACATCAAATAGACACACAACAACTTATCTAGGCAATGCCTGCATGATTTACTTACCTGTCAACTATTAATAGATTCAATCATCACCATTAGCCAATCAAATGGCCAGGATTAGCCAAACTAGTAATATACACTACAGTAAATATTCGCAAACAGCTATAATAAACAAATACTCGTAAGTATAATTCGTCTAGAAAATGTTCACTTGTATTTATACATGTATACATGTACATACATGCTGAAATTAAGTCCAGTTTTCTAATAAAAGGTCCAAATATACAGAATCACAAAATCAAATTTAAATTCAAGACCTTTCGCTAACTTCACGTTTTAGATTTACACAAAGCGTGAAAAAACGCATTGTGAAACGTAAAGTGCGTAAAAATCGTATTGAAACGTATGCAAAGCGTATTTGACGAGAAAAACTTTTGTTGAAAACGTACGATTTGTTTGTTTGATCGAGTGCTACGCCCCTTTTCAACAGCCAGAGTCATATGAGGCGGACATTTCATCTAACATCGTTCCTCGAAAGTACCGGTATTAGACTCCGATCCACCGTAAGCAACTGCCTACTTTATCACATAAAAAGACATGGGCGGTAGCTCGGTTCGAACCCTGAAAACGTACGAATATGTGCAATCATCGTTAACAATCGTGAGCTAACCGTGTGTGCTATTGTAACTTACGCAAATTAAATGAGACCATCTTAAAAAAACGATTTTAACATACTGGTCATCTCGAAAGAAAGAAATCCCAACGTAATAAACGCAACCAAATCGAGAAATCATCAAGACACATTGTTTCTTACGTTTCTTGTATGAGGAACATAGTGGCTTTGGAAATGGTGAAACGTTTATAACGTGAATGAACGATCTTGGTGGGACTCGGATATTGGTGTTGGACTGGGATATTGGTATTGGACTGGTCGCATGCTTTGACTTATTCTGCTCTCAGATCGGGTCGTTTTTTGTTTGAATGAGAAAACAGCCATTCTCCAACAAAACATCCCAAAGGAGCAATATCTCTATGTACAAGTGACATTGCTACAATCTCCATTAAACCATTTTGTTAAGACTGGAAATCCCAGACAATGTATTTCTATGATTAATTTCCAATTAGTACCATAAGTCATGTACTCGCAGGTGATATTAGGATCTTAATCTCATTAATATTACATAGGCTTCAAATTCAAGGGATTTCTTTATGGATCACGTATGACCCATTTAACTCCTTTAGGTTGTCCTGAATTCAGAGTGCGAGATAAAAAATAGTAGTTCTTCATACAGCTATTACACACTATATACAACATTTACAGTTTCCTACTTTGTAAATTGTTGCTAAATAAAACACTCACAATCAATTAGTTCTATTGAACTGCCATGTTTAAATAGAAGATAAAAAAAGAATACATTTGAATGTTATATGATGGAAGTTGTTATTTTTCATTTCATGATAAATTCAAATGTTTTCAAAAAAAGAATCGTAAAAACGCGTTTTTGAACAAATTTAAATTTTTAAAACAACGTGATAAAATCGACTTTTTTTCCGAGACGATTCAGTTATTTTGCCGTGACAGCTACCTCCGACTAGGCTTCAGAATATTTTAAATCAAGCACAGACATTCACAACATTGAAAGAACTTCCAAATACATAGTTTGGTAAGTCTATTTATACATTGTTATCAATACGACCGCCGTCAGGTTGACAATCTAACTCATACCATAGTACTTGTTAAGGAATATTATGTTTTTTCTTTGTCTATTCTTTCTTTGTTGTTAATGTTGCTACTGCTGATGCAGCCATCTTAGGTTGTTGCTGCTTCTGTTGTTGTTGCTGCTGCTAGTGCTGATGTTGATGAAGGTATTGCTACTGTTGCAGCTTATGTTCATTGTTGTTGTTGTTGCTGTTGCATTTTCGTTCATTATAGTCCACCTGTACGTTCGCCCGCTGTTTGTACTAAATTAAGGCTGCACATGATATGTATTGTGTAAGCACATTTTGGCTCCGATATGTTTAACAATAATTATAACAAGCATTTTCATGGCAATACTTTTATTATCATACATAATTGTGTTAATTTCACTCAATTGGTTATGTAGAGACATGGAAAACACGAGTACAGTGACACCTTAGCTGACCATTCCCCGGAAGTAAGAATGCCTGGAGAAGTTCACCTGTAGTCTTGATAATTATTGTTGACTCTTTTTTCAACTCACAAAAAAATACTCAGCATACAAAAAATGTACATCTAAAATATAATCTCATCCGACGCGGACGAATTATGCTTCCGAAAATTATGCATTTACTTTGCCAATTCCATAGTAGACCAAAGAAATTCATCCTTTATTCATTATTAACGATTCGTGAATCATGCATGTTCTCCTGATGTTATAATTATGTCCATTATGGCTTTAAGTTTATAACCGATTTTCTTTCTTTCATGCCAGTGTCATGCCTGAATACAATGTACATGTATATCTTGTTAGCTGTACTACTCCCTAAATGGTTTGGGTTCAACGTACACAATAATGTGTATAAAATAAATATTTATTGCCGAAATAATATTTCAGCTTGTACGAATGTACTAGAGAACTGTTCCAAAAGTATGATATATTTTAGCAAATAAACAAAACCATTATTTTCATTTGTTTCCATCAATCGATGTTTTGAAAGTTACACATTCACGCAATCTGATTAAAATCATATCCTCAAACCCGCTACGCTATGAGGATCTGAAGACGACCTATAGAAGGTCACCTCAGGTGACCTCTAGCCAATTAGCGCCTTACTTTCATAATTCTGAAAGTGATCTGATTCTATTTTTAACCGCAGTAAAAAAACGATATTTGACTTGTAGTTATCACGAACACCTATTCTTACGCAACTTAATGTAATGATAGCGCCCATGTGACATGCGTGTTTATTAAATTTTCTATACTACTATGGCCGAATCGATCAGGATTACTAAAAAAATCAAAAAGTGGTTGCGGACAAATATGTTACACGTAATTTAATGTTTACTAACGTTTAAATAACATCGTCAGGTAGAAAGTTCATTCGGCCAAAGTACCGATGAAACGAGTTATACGATTGGCTGAATTATAAATAGATATAAATAGTGATCATGGAAATTCCGACTTTTGAAAATAGAAACTGGTATAGGCCGTCATCAGATCTTGCCGTAAGGAAGATCGAATACTTTAGTCAGATTGACATTCACGGGTGCTAGCAACACCCGTTCCATGTTATTATTAATGAGCAAGCACGCTTTATCATATGCTCCAAAAGGTTGCTATCAATAGAAATGCTGAAATACATGTATACAGTTTTGTGTGTTGTTGGAAACTGAACGTCATTCATTTAGCGCGCATGAATTTTGATGTCAACCAAAGTACTTTGTTTTTCTACATCCGTCCTGCAATTGTTACACTAGTCCGAATCAATGTTGCAGTGCAATTCTATGTAAGTTCAGTTTCCATGAGTAGGCTACTTTCTGTACTTTGATTTTTCATTGTTTCGGATTTGTTCTAGCACAGAAATCATCGGTCCCAGATGTTATAAGTCTTATTTTTTTTAATTAAATACATCCATCAAGTTGGACTTCATGTTGGCGTATTGCGTAATCTTTAAGTTTGAGCATATGTAGCCTATTTCTGCTACGTCAGAAAAAAAACCTATTTAATGTATTAGTCTGAGCCCTTGTGTCACAATACTATTTAAAATAATATTTTGATAAGAAGCTTAAAATGATTTATCAAACAGTGACAAGATCGCATTACGTGAATCATACATATGTCTTTAAGTACGCGTGGAATTACGTCTTTAATAAAGTACATACATTATACATTGTATAACATATGTCTGTATACTTAGTTTCTAGAATTAATATGATCCTCACAATCCCAGTATGTCATTTCTTCTATAAAAGGTTGCATTATCATAGCAACATGATCTAATCAGCTAACTAAGACCCATTTTCTAATGGAACATTACATTACTTTCTAAGAGTTCTACGCCTTCACGACGCTGGCGTAGAATGTGGCATTTCTGTATCAACTAGTAAACTGAGGGTGGATCGGTTAGCTAGTGGTAACGCACTAAACTACTAATCAGACGGTCATGGGTTCGAATCTCGGCTTTGCCTTCCAATTTTTCATGGACGCTTTTTCAATGCCCCCATCGCAACTACCGAGTCTAGTACTGTGTATGAAAAATATCTTAAGCGCCGGTCCCAACCCGCAGTACTTGCAGGTGCGTGCTGTCTACATGCAAAAATGTGGCAAAACTTGGCGATCCGTATGTGATTAGTACCGCCTCTGTACGGATTTGGAAGTACGCAGACACGCCGTAGCACTTTAAGTGCATGATGAACTTTCGCTGCGTTCGGCCTGAGGATGGGCTACATGTTTACCCCAGTATCCACGTTCATCGTTCTTGTACGCACTTACAACATACGTTTGAGAAATGACACGGTTCGTAAACAGCACGTGCAAGTACGGCCTTCGTACGATAACGTGGCAATCGCAAGACGATAGTACGTTGTAAGCACGTGTAACTCACCACGAGTGCAACGTATGATCAAGCAACCTCTAATGGTCAGGCGTGGCGTGCGGGTCATGTACGTACAACTTAGGCAGCCGTGCGAGTGACGTGCATTAACGTACTTCTTCCCTGCTCTTGCCACTCCCTTCCCACGTTTTCAGAAAAACGTGGCGGCCATGACCTGCCTAAAAACGCACGGACTTAAAACACGCACGAAGGTTTGTGACCGAGCCTTAAGGTAACGTATCGATGCTTTATATGGGTACGATTAAGAACCAAGAGAACTATTCGAAATAAGACTACTAGGTATTTAAATGCTCGGTTCTCTCGTAACAACCATATTTAAAAAAAAAAAACGTTTTAATCATATAAAATAATGTACGTAGACAAAAGTATAAGATAATTCCATTAAAACTGCGTAGTGCTGCGTTAGTATTCTTTTTAAAGGCCCAGTATTATTTTACGCTTAGTGGTCCAAAATTATAGTTCGATTAAATTAAAACTCGAAATATGAATTAATTGCTATGTGGTAAGTGTTGAATATGTTTTGTGTTACTTAGTGCTGTAATGGTTGTTTAACTGCTGTTTATGGGGGAAATGTGAGATCGGGTCAATAAATCCAGTTCAAAGACGTTTGCTACAGTTTATTCGGGGTTTTTTTTCACATAGACACACAGGGAAAATAAAAACTCCTTCATGATTTGTTTTATTTTAAACTTTGCACGAGCATAGCAAATGATAATAGAAACATTTTTAGCGAAAAAATGGCGATCTCTCTCTTTCATTTAAAAAAGAAATCATGACGTGTTTTTTTTTATCCATAGAATAAGCAAACAATATCATACAGGAGCTTGTTTAACAAATATAAACATATTTAGTCTAGTAGAAGACACTTATGATCTGCTAGGTGAATTCATAAGAAAACACTACAACTTCCGTCTTCTCATCATAGAACTGGATTGAATGTGATATAAAATGTATTACTCAGATTTACAAATAAAATGTTATTCGAAGGAAAATATTACAAAAGGATTATTTTTCAAAAAAATTCCAAATCGAATAAAGGCATCCCTGTCAAATAATTGAATTAAGCATTCAAATAATAATATTTGTCAGTTTTGTTTTCTCACAGGTACATTTGATGTCATTGAAGGTTTGGATCCTCCCGTTAATCGCTGTCAACGTCTCAACTTGAACAAGGTTCTTTTAAAAGAAAAGTAAAGTCAGAAATGATGATAATATAATGTTTACAACTAGTTAGTGACTAAAGTTGTCATACTTGACGAGAAAATCACAGGCAATTAAATTCACCAGGCGCAATTTTCTCGTTTGTTTATATCTGGTACATGTATAGGACTACAAGGCCAATCCTTCAAACGTAGTCGTGAGATAAATGATAACCAATGCACATTAAGAGAAAAAACAAACGCCTACATTTAAGTATCAAATGAAATCTCAAGGAGACTCCCTTATATGTTTTGAACTAGATTCAGAACCATTATATAGTTACCATAGCAACCAACAGGAAAATATTCTTTTTAAAAAAGTCAAGAAAAATCAACCGCTATCCTGATTTGAAAATAATTTCACAGAAATTGTCCTTGTGTAGTCCTGTACAAAAATTTCTCAAGGAATTACAATTCATTTCAAACTCTGGTTGCCTTAGCAACGAATGTGGAAATATTTATAAAAAAACATGAATATATATTATATATACTATGGAGTATTCAATTTAAACTGATACTCCTTTTAGCAACCAGTGACTTCCTTAGCAGCCAGTGACTCTCCCTAGCAACAGTTGATTTCCTTAGCAACCAATGACCGGTACAGGGAGGGGCTAATCTCCCTATATCTCTATATAATGCAGAATTTAGAATTGCTGACCCGATTTCAAAATAAATACATGTATCACACAAGTAGCCTCTATCAATAAGCATTAAACTGGAACACAACCTGTACACCTTGTCCAGGTGAACGATACAGGCCATCATGGCTCTTTTCTTCGCATGTATTGAAAGACGAAAAGTTTGAATAGAGAACAGAGAACGTAAAACAGGGTAAATCGCCTATACACGTTTGATTCTGGGATATTTCAATGAATCGCTTGCGTAATTGCAAACACTGTTTTTTTTCGCGAAGTTGACTGATACCAGTTTTACTTATATTTCTTGGCATGACGTATTAATTTATTCAGAAGAACTTCCTCAATCTATTGAATAATTTCATGATGACGTGTAATCATTCAGAGGAAATTCTTTTTTTATGGGATGAAATCTACAAGCGTGTGCTATTTTTAATTGTGGCCTTTTGATATGAATTAGGTTGCATTATTGAATTTGGATATTAATCCGACGTACATTTTGCTATACATGTGGTCGGGAGGGGTGGTAGTGTTACATGACATTAGTGTCAGGTGCTTACACGATACCTCCCATTGACGTTCTAAGTCAACTTATCGCGTTCGAACTTTCATGATGATACTTAAGTTTTTAAAAATCAAATACCGGAGTGTTTACTTTTGAATTATGTTGAAAATGACTGTGAATTTATGGTCTCTTAGTGTTTAACATTAAGAAGACGACTTTTAAATCTTTTCAAACCGTTGTGCTTTTATATAAGTGTACATCTGTTATATCTCTATGAACACTACGGGATAGACATTCAATGTTCTTCTAAAATGATAGATACCTTTTATATCAATATGTGTATGGGAAAAGTATTAACACTCTTGTTACATGTTGTTGTCACTGATGTTGCTGTTGTTGTTGTTGTTGTTGACGACGTTGTTGTTGTTGACGACGTTGTTGTTGTTGACGACGTTGTTGTTGTTGTTGATGTTGTTGATGATGACGTTGACGTTGCTGATGTTGCTGATGTTGTTGTTGCTGATGTTGATACTGTTGCTGATGTTGTTGTTGCCGATGTTGATATTGTTGCTGATGTTGCTGATGTTCACGTTATTGCCGATGTTGCTGATGTTGCCGATGTTGTTGTTGCCAATGTTGTTGTTGCCGATGTTGTTGTTGCCGATGTTGTTGATGCCAATGTTGTTGTTGCCGATGTTGTTGTTGCCGATGTTGTTGATGCCGATGTTGTTGTTGCCGATGTTGTTGTTGCCGATGTTGTTGATGCCAATGTTGTTGTTGCCGATGTTGTTGTTGCCGATGTTGTTGATGCCGATGTTGTTGTTGCTGATATTGCTGTTGTTGCTCATGTTGATGTGGTTGCCGATGTTGATGTTGTTGCTGATGTTGTTGATGCCGATGTTGTTGTTGTTGCTCTCATGTTGCTGTTGTTGCCGATGTTGATGTTGTTGCCAATGTTGATGTTGTTGCTGATGTTGATGCCGATGTTGTTGTCGCTGATATTGCTGTTGTTGCTCATGTTGCTGTTGTTGCCAATGTTGATGTTGTTGCTGATGTTGTTGTTCCCGATGTTGTTGTTGCCAATGTTGATGTTGTTGCTGATGTTGTTGATGCCGATGTTGTTGTTGCTGATATTGCTGTTGTTGCTGTTGTTGCCGATGTTGATGTTGTTGCCAATGTTGATGTTGTTGCTGATGTTGTTGTTCCCGATGTTGTTGTTGCCGATGTTAATATTGTTGCTGATGTTGTTGTTGCCGATGTTGCTATTGTTGTTGATTTTGCTGATGTTGTTTGTTGCTGATGTTATTGTTGCTGGTGTTGTTGTTGCCGATGTTGATGTTGTTTCTGTTGTTGCCGATGTTGTTGTTGCTGTTGTTGCCGATGTTGTTGTTGCTGATGTTATTGTTGTCGATGGTGCTGTTGTTGCTCATGGTGTTGTTGCTGATGTTGATGTTGTTGCTGATGTTGTTGTTGCTGAGGTTGCTGTTGTTGACGTTGCTGATTTTGCTGTTGCTGTAGGCTGTACCTGTTGTAAATAATTATCAGTTATTAATATAATAAGCATACAGACTCTGCTCTCGAACACGCCCTTATCTTTTTTGAAATTCGTTTTTTCGTCTACTGAGAAATTTCGTAAATGGCATAAAAATTTATAACTGCGATCTAGTTTTGCGAATTTACCATTCTATTATGTATTAAAGTCAAACCGGTGAATTAGAGCCATCCTTGGGAATGCAATAATGTTACCTTTATTGACAGGTGTCCTATGTTCGGGGTCAATTTGTGCTACATAATCAATGATGTTTTTTAACAGAATGGCCTATACCATCAGGATAGCCTTATTCGGAGGTGGTCGCTAACACAGGTTTAGCTGTATTTATTTTACAATGTTTACGATTTTTTTCGCGATTTTTTTCAATTTATAACTATGTTTCCACGCGAAAAAAAATATACGATGCACAATTTATGAACAAATAAAGTAGACGCGACACGAAAAACAGCACACCATGTTGTACTATAAGTATAGACACTAAAATATGAATGTCAAGTGAAGTGATTAATTCACATTTATTAGGCTTCTTGTTATCCTTCCAGTCTTATATGTGACATTGGGACAGTGGGCTGACATTTTTATTATTCTTAATTGTTGATATACCAAATGAGAATGGAATGAGAATTCAATAGCAATTACTTTGTCACCTATCCGACGGAAAACACATGTTTTGGTCCTAACGTGTTTGTTGCTGGTAAAATGGAGTAACAAAAACGTTCAGACATAAGCATGCAGCAACATAACTTGTCAAATATAATAGGTTGATGTTAGAAATATATTAAACAGACACTAGACATTAAACAACCCAGTGAATTTATTGACGAGGGTGATGTTCAATTATTTTGAAGTTGACGGTTGTGTTTTATTATTACCGACAATTGTTTGAGGCTAGCGACTTGATCTATTATTCAGTACATCACGTGAAATCAATATGTTCATATTCTGGATATTGTACTGTTATAGTTGCAGTGTGATGTATGTCTGTATTACATGTTCTTAGCGTACCTGATAAACTGTTTCAGCTCGACAGCCTATGAGACAGTGACTGTGAGTGACCTAAACTTTTCCACTGTATGGACCTCTGGTATTTTTTTTCTCATCCAAATAATGAGCCATATTTACATAATAATGGATCAAACGATCTTGTTGTTTTTACAGACTT
This sequence comes from Lutraria lutraria, assembly GCA_964023205.1. Classification (NCBI taxonomy): domain Eukaryota; kingdom Metazoa; phylum Mollusca; class Bivalvia; order Venerida; family Mactridae; genus Lutraria; species Lutraria lutraria. The sequence continues at coordinate 19,937,525 of OZ026838.1, forward strand.
GTTCACAAGAATACTATACAAGTTCATAATGATTACAATTTGCCATCGTCTTTAGATTTGTCTGAATACGGTGTCTACTTCTGACAAAGACCAGACACTTGTACGAAGCTGTCTTAACAAATGAAGGTATATAGATATCATCTTATATCAGACGCGGAACAGAATGTACAAACATAAAATAGGATAAGTTGTGTTAACACGAATATTTTTTTCTGTACTAAACGTTATTTCATTTGTATAACAAAATTCATATAAATCGTGTTTTTTTAATTTCTGAATTATAAATGAAATACATTTGCATTAAAGCTCGATTGTAAATCCTCTTTTACCGTTTTATGTCACGTATACAATGAATATATTTTGAAAGAACCAAATTACAATAGGAAACGTAGTCATTTTAAATGGTAAGCAATCTATCTTTACTACAACCAGTTGTAATGGAAAAGCCAGATACATTCGGGCATTTCAATTAAATCGAGACCTCCCTTAAGCCATAGGAAGCAATATAAAAGACATGATAATGTCAACTTAGAATTTCCTTTGTTTCTAATTTCATTTAACGTGACGAATACACTTATATACAATTTAAATGCTTTGCATAGTAACCCTTTGGTACAAAATGACCAGACGTTTCATACTAAATGATATTTTAAATTAAATACAACTTTACAATGATTATTTTACTCACACATTTTAAATGTGGGATATAATTTTTAAGTAATACCCCTGTCATACTATGACGCGTTTCCACTGCGTTTGCACGGCGTTGTTTAATTTTCCAGAGCGCCGGGAAATCGCAAGAAAAATCTGATATTTTTCGTGAAGATGGAGATGTTACGGCGTCTTTACAGCAACCAATGCGTTCTTACGAAGCTCACATGGCGTTCTATCGCGTTCTATGGAGTTTTTGTTGGCGATTGTCTGCGTCCTCACGGCGCTTCTACTGTGTGCACTGCGCTCACACGGCGCTGAATGCGTGTTGGAGACATTCGTATAAGCAAGGTAAAGACGCAGTGACATCTCATAGAACACCGTACAATCTCCATGCAGACGCCAACGACAACCAAAGCATTCGCACAGCGACCTATGTGCGCGCCCGCGGAGCTCCTGTGGTGTTGTATGAAACCGTACTGCGCTGATATGGCGACCCTACGGTGACCCCGCTGCGCTCTTACCAGGACGCCGAGTGACGGTGTTTGTTTTGTGCATGCTCAAAGTGCGCGCCATCGCTCTGCGTTCTATGCCATCCCATCACGTCTGCTGGCGATGTCACTGCGCTGCTGCGGCGATGCTTGCGATGATCGTACTGCGCGCTGTTCGGCGTTCTGCATTTTTCTTGAAGCCGAAATATGTCATAAGAAAGTGGTTATGACAATTCTAGTCTGGTAATAATATTTCAGTTTAAAGTGATTAAATTCGATATGCACATCAGACAAGCATGTAGTATAAACATCAATTTAATTTATGTTAAGAATATATTGTCAATTATGAATGAAAAGTTTTTTTAAGAGTATAATTATAAAACTGTGCAATGGACGTTATCCAATGTGTTATTGACGTTATCTAGTCCCTTTAATTTTGCTAAACATGTGTGGGATAAAAGTATCATATAGGATGTTACGTCGTGTTTCATAAAGCACGATCTGAACACTGGGTGCTTGATTAGATTTTATATGAATACAATTCAGATCAATAATTGTTTTTTCGTGATGTCTCGTCAATTAAAAGGCAACAGTTTCACGAGCACGAAATGTCGTCAAATGGATCTTCTACAGTGGACAGTTAGTATACACACATTCCCTACACAATGTACTTGCTTAATGACAATTTGCTATTGAACTCATGTCAAAAGCGTCTCATTGCACTCATTGAAATTCCGACCTTTGTCCAAATGATTCTCTGATGAGAATTAAGCGTGACAACAAACAGTGGTTAAGACATTAAATATACTTGAAGGACATCAAAATGCATCATTAGTTTCACCATGAAATGTGTATGTGTTCTTCTTCCTCAAGGGACTCGTTGTTTGAACAATATTTGGTTTCATGTCAGACGCAATTCTTAAGTTACATGTATTAATAAATATTTGCCATAGCTGCGAAGGAAAATATTTATACTTGGAAATTATGTGACACCCAGCCAGTGTTTCGTCAAAACCTGTAAAATATTGATCACTTCCTCTTATGTAGAAAGCAACCGAGATTGGTAGTAAGAATGACACGTCCGCAGAGAGGAAATGGGATCTGGTCATGTGAGATGAGAGAGAAAGAGTGAGCTAGAGAGAGAAAGAGGGAAGATGAATGTGGAATGGGATAGAGAAATGAGTGAAGAGAAAGGGAGACGAATAATGTAAACAAACAGTTCTTCTAAATACTGCAACCTTTTCTCAGTTAAGTGATTCTTGGAAAATACACATAACTTTGACACAAATATCAATACTTCAGTACCATTCACTCTAAGAAAATAGTACCTCATTTAGGTCCTGAGCCCGCGACGTCCTCATTAACCACCCACGCTTTTCCGATCGCATGACCATTATGTACTTCTGTACGATGTGTGTTAGGTGGGTTTTGGATTGGTTGGTTTTGGCAAAGATAGTTTGTTGTAAGAATCCTTTGCCCATATATCCAAATTGTATCGCCAAGAATATGTTTTACATTTGTATGTCACTGGTATCGTCTTTAAGCTATTAATTAAAATACGAATACTTTGAAGACAAAGTTCAGCTTTTATAACAATAAGCCGTAATGGTGTGGTCATGAATGGATGTTTGAAAATTAGAATGCGTGAAAAATTCAATTTAAAATGAACTTTTCATTTCTCATATTTAATGACATGTTTTATCTGATGCATTATTATGATAGTGAGAGTTTATTATATTGTTTTTGAGATTAGCTTAATGTAACAAGAAATTACACAATACAAAACCTAAAATTATTTCTGGGAGTCGTGTCATTGAACGAATTTGTCGAAATTAAAATTGAAATAAAGCATTTCATGAAATTAAACATTGACGTGGAAAATAAAAAGAGAAATTAAAAGTAAGTTTTATTCGACGAAACATGATAATAGGATGTTTTATGTTTCAAATTTGGTACATTTTGATTTCCAAATCAGCAAAGCCAAAATTGCTCACAATTGTATGAAAATAAAATTCCTACCCAGTTTAAGTGTTTTCTGTTTTTAATTTGATGCCATTAAATATATGGCAATTTCGCCTTAAATTGGTACCAGTGTATTGCGTTATATTGAAGTTGTATAGTTTTAGGATCTTTTGCTAGAATTAAAACTGGTAAAAGTCCTTGCTTTATATTCTTTTGTGATGATGTATAACCGCTGGTCTTGGAAAAGAAAGTGGAAGAAAAACCAATAAGACAGCCCTGAAACACAGAAACCACGCTCCTATATCAAGCGGAATATACAACAGTCAAGTTAAAGACATACTAACGATCAGTAAGCGCTAAGCAATACTTCAAGAGACAGGGTGGTTGGTTTTATTTAAATAGTTTTTCTTATAAAGCGTGAATATAATGTTATATGGAGAGTGTTAAAGATATTTCATAATATGCGTACAAAACATATTGCAAACGAACATTAATCGATGTTTACTTGGACAGTTTTGGAAAATCGAGCTTTTCAGAATTCTTTAACAGTAATCTTTACAAATGTTTCTAGAAATGGCATCAAATTCAAACCGGAGTGTGCTTAATGGAAATACGAACACCTTCGGTATGTTTGATGATGATAGTGACGTGTATGAATATATGCTTTCAAATTATGCGGACACCGGCGAGTCGGGAGAAAACCGGTTTTATTATTACGGCGATTTGTCCCAATTGCGGAAACCGTGGCTCACTGAGACGGATTTTATTCCAACTGTGATCATTTATGGACTCGCTTTTATTATTGGGATCATTGGTAACAGTTTAGTCATATTCGCTATTGTTGGAGATATAAAGCAACGGAGTAATACGACAATGTTCCTATTGAACTTGGCAACATCAGATATCCTTTTTCTTTCGGTGTGTATTCCATGCGAGATTAGCAGACACTTCATTGACCATTGGAAGTTAGGGGAATTTCTGTGTAAATTTTCTGGTTTTGTGGAAATGACAACCGCAGTCCTTACAGTACTGAATCTTATATCTGTTAGTTTGGAAAGGTAAGCTTCATTCAAAAACAATTCTGCAATTACATTTTGTAAACTATTCCTCAAAATTTGATATGAATCACTTGCGATATTGATTGAAGTGGGTATAATTTAATGAAAAATACACGGGCTTCCCGCAATACCCAAAGCTTAAACCCAAAGCTTAAACAATTTTTATAAGGCAATTGGTGCGAATGTTACAGAAAACTGTACATAATACAAAGAAATGAAAACTATACGTGGAACATACATATTTTCTGCTTAGCATGCGCTATGTTTTGTGAAAATCGAATTCGGAATAAAATACTTACAGCTTATTTTCTCCTGCTTACCGGAAAAATGCTTCCCGCAATACCCATTTGTAACGGCAAAAGTCACGTGGGTTGTCCACATTGGTTATGAATATTGTTAATATATTTCGGGATGCTAGTAATGGTCACATTGGGTGCCAGGAACGAACAAAAAACCAGTATCGTAGCACATGACGGTAACCCATCGTGCCAACACCGGACCGTTACACAAAGAGCATTGTGCCGGAAGTAAGAATTCACGCAAGAACTCGACAGTAATCCCTGAAATTAGTAGTTTTGCATAACCTGTGTTAGAAAAAAACTTGTCAATACAATTTGATTTTAAGAATTCATTTCGCCAATACGAGTTTGTTTAATATACAGTGCGACGTCTCAAAAACAACACCCTTTGGGAGAAGCAGTATCATATTGTTGTTCAGAGATTCTTGCTCTCGAGAGATTAAATTAATAGTTAAATTGTACTGGGGAAAAATCATGCTGTTGATGAAGGGAGGTTGGTGCATTAGATAAGTTGTTCCTCTGAAGAAGTTGCACTGTAACGTAATTTATAGATATGTAGGATTAGTATCAAACAAACTGCTTAAAATATTACATTACCTTCTTTACTTAAATTGTGTTTTATTATCATTAGCTATAAATTGTTTTATAATCAGTGCAGAGTATAAGGCATAATGGATTGGATGTATTCCAAAGATTAAGACGCAAAAAGTTTTATGAACCCTGGGTTGCGTGTAATGTTTCCTAGATACCAATTTGTTTTCTCTGTTGCAATAAAGTTCGTCTTAAGACGCACCGTTTTTTTTTCTTTCTCCGGAGGCTCGGTTCCGCAATGAATGCACAAATTATACATTTGTCTGCTTGACGCCTAATTGGCTATCCTCGATGCAATGAATTAATTTATATGTATGTACCATAATGCATGTCAGATATATTTTGAATATATTATAGCAGCAAAAAACATTAACTTCCAATTAATGAGTTGATTCAGAGAGTCTGTACGATTTATTCTACATTGAATTATACCGCATACTTCAGTTGATGTCTTTTGTAAAGAACATTGAATATAAATAAGGTCGTATCAATACTAAAACATTTCAATGTATAATTCATCATCAAGTCACCACCTTATGATTAAAAAGGCCCATCTTACAAGTGTGAAAAATGCAGATAGACCCTTTTAAATCTAAAGTGACGAAGTATTAAGTTTACTTGAATGTGCTGTTAGTTTTATTTGATTGATGCTCGCACTTTGCAGACAAAATGTCAGGAAATGTGCTATATTGTAGTTATGGTCCCTGACTAGCGATGTTTTGCCGCTGTGAGTTCGAATCGCGTCCGGGAAGCTGGCTTACATATCTCTTTTTTCTCTTTCGCTTGAACACTGAATTCCTTTTTTTCTAATTATTTTATTGACCTCAATTGACTTACAATTTATAATTGATGAAAGGAACTCCATTTATTCAAATGAATGATGTTGGTTTTGTCGAGGAGAAAAAAAGAACACCATGATTTATCAATAATTCAAGCACTCGCATAAGGCGTTTCCTGGTAATCTAATTTGGAATTTGTCTGATAAAGTGTTGTACATAGATCTTGAAACTACAACCAAGTCCCAAACCTTAATTATATCTCATTGATATCAAATTGTATTTTGTCAACCCAACAAAGCAATATCCTACACAATCTTCAGAAAGATGGGAAATTATTCTAATTATTATAAATTTCAATTACCATATTTTTTCTCCTGTTATCCATTATCTGAATGATATATGACATGTTACGGCCTTTTTTCTTGTGTCTAAACAATTGTATGTTTTTTTTTCGAGTTATCTATAAAACGGGACCGCGGACGTGGTGCAAAGGTTAGTACGCTGGATTTGTTACCCGCCGGTCCTGCTTCGAATTCCAGTCGCGGCCGGTAAAACCCTTCCATGAATAATTTGACAAAAATGTCGATTTTCCTCTCTAATTATGGAGAAGTTGCCAGTTTCTTGTTGAAGGGTAAGTCAGTGCTGAATAGAATACAGTCCATGAAACGGTGGCCGTATATAACGGAAAATGTTAATGAACGGCCTTTAACGCAAACAAGTACATATCTATAAAATAGAAGTCCATTACGACCAGTATCATAATATCATTCAGAAATGATGAAAGAAATCAGAATGTCCGGGCGAAATGAATAATTTTTCCAGGAAACAGTTTTTTAATGCAGTTGAGCAATTTTATTTCATCCGTGTTTTCAATTAATTTCCCAGATGCAATAATTTTAATTGTTTCGCGTGGTGCTGTAATTAAATTTGACGCTTCATGCATTGTTATGGCGATTCTTCTCTGGTAATTGACTTCCGTGTCGAGGTACAATAATTAATGGAAACTTCTAACTATATTAAGCAGCTGATGACATCCAGGATCTTCTTTATCAAAAAGAACACTCCCAATGTTTTATTCTAAGGTTTGATTTATTGTGAATGTTTCGATAATGAAGTACTTTTATATATGTACATAAAAAAATATAATAATACGAACATAAGAAATTTTATATCCGAAGCTTACGTTGTACGAAACTATGTACTAAATCAACTAGATTTACTTATTCCTAGTTATATGTTGCTTTTCTTTTGTAGAATAAATTTTCGTAAGTAAATAATTATTTTACTTATGGCAAGAGCGTGAGTTATCTATAAAGGTGGTGTTATTATCAAGTAATCTATGCCTGTATTCCTTTTTTAAGAATTCCGTTTTCATGAAAGGCACATGCCTTGCCCCAGATTCATGAACAAACTTGAGTAGAAACTCAAAAATGGACTCAGATATTTTTTCTGTCTAGAAATATAATAATGTGTCCTTGACCAGAAAGGGTTTGTTTCCTTATTTACTTAAACATGTTGAGCATGTCAGCATAAAATAGTTTGGATCTGGCAGACAAATTAAGTCTGAAACTTCCCATTTCAGTTGAGTCCAAAGTCAAATTTCCATAACAGATTCAAATCAATTCTTTAGAATTGCATCATATTATAAAAGTATAGATAGGTTGAAATTGTGGGAAACTGTTATCAAACCATCTTTGTACCTTTTTTAATACCACATTCTGAATTGCAAACAATTAAACAGAGACACGTATAATAAATAAGTTGAGTTAGAGCAAAAGCTTGAGGTTTTTTTTTTGGGGGGGGGGTGTTTGTCTGCAGTTATGTGTGTTTGTATGCGTGACTATGCCATATTTTTTGTAAATAAGAAAAGTCTGCTGATACCAATTTGTTTAATATAGAGTACGTATGCATTGTTTTGGTATTGGACGTGTTGTTGGATCAGCGGACATTGTAGTCTATACGTGGGTAAATATATTTGTCCATATGTCGCACAACTTTTGACTTCGCTTATTTATAATTTTCTTAACATGATACTGGCATAATGTAATGTTTCGGTTCGCCTTTATTTTGCTTTGCTACATACCAACTTTAGTACAAGCAAGTCGTTGATTTCCGTCACATAACTTGCATAGATATCGGAATTTCCATGGTGTCTATGAAGTGAACCTAAAACTGTAATAGGTTTTTTAACTTGCAGCTTTTAAATAGAATTTTCGAACGTAAATAAAACGGGAGGTACTTTAACAAAGACAATGCATAATTAATGTCCTCGCTAAAATAAGTCGGCGAAAGCCTAATGCAAGAAGACTGTTAATCAATCCAGTTGCAGACATGGTATCTATAGTTAGAGAGTTGCTTCATCACCCATGCCCCTTAGTAAATCATTATCGTACTTCATCAGACTACTTAATAGCAACCGCCTCAGAATATTTTACCAGATGATATAAATGCATAGACTGTAACCTTGAGTACAATTACGCAGTTCGAGAACGAACACAATTAAGGTTTATTGTTCACCTTCAATTACGGAATGTTTGATTCGAGCGATTAGTTCCTGCTTGCAAATCCCAAAATATGCTCTTTGGAATTACATTTGTATGTTATAAGCTGCGTCGTCTACGTGTTTGGTATTGAATCTATCGGGTGGAATACTACAAATACTCATCAAAAACCGAATGTGCTGCATTTTAATCATTATAATCAGATTTTGTTTAAGAAACAAAATCAAACATGGAATAAAAACAGTACAAAAAATGCAGTTTATTTCGGAAATAAAAGCGAAAATTGTTAAATGTTCATTAGTTCGCTTTCTAATATTCTCTATTTTTGTCTCGCGAATTGCAAACACATGTTTTACTGAATGAAACACAATCTGAAGGATTTCCGTTCATTATTTCTAACATGTTAGCTATGAAGGCTCGTTTCTTTTGATATATTTCATGGTGACACATACACTTGGTGTTGCTTTTCTTACTGTATAGACATAAGTATGGGATTTTAAATAAACCACCTTCTTATAAAATAAAAGATATTAGTTAGCAGTATGTTTGTTACAAAACACTCTCTGGCTGATAATTTACATAAATGTTTATCGTAGTTTTCTGAACTTTTCTCCCTATATGTTTGATTAATGATATTTGTTCATGTTTGATCTCAGTTGTCTCAATGCTTAAAGAATAGAACACCTAGTCTATTGTATCACTATGCTTGTTATACTTTATTTATGCGATACAACAGGTGATTAAATATGTAAAATCTGTTCTGAACTTCTGATGATATAATGTTCAAATCGACATAAATAATCTGTTCTGTTAAAAGTAAAATGAGTTAAATCACTACAATTTACTACAGTAAACTAAAAGAACATCTTTTTGCGGAATTCATATCGACAGAAAACTCCTAGAACCATTGTGTCCCCTGTTCGTCCGAAACCAAACCTTGTCCAGGCAATAAGTAGAGACCTATTTAGCCTAAGCTCCTCATATTTGATGGAGAGGTTGGTCATCACAAGAAGATGATCCCTATTGCTTTTGAATAAATCAAAGGTCGAGGTCACACTCACTGTGACCATCAGCACAAAAAGTAACCTTCTCCAACAAATAACTAGAGAACAGTTTGGCCTAAGGTCCTCAGATTTGGTAAGGGGTTGGTCATGTAGATGGCCCCTATTGACTTTGAGTTCATTAGGACAAAGGTCAAGACCTTACTATCCAATTGGCCTTCATGGGGCATCCGTGTTTCACAAACACTTCTTGTTATATCCAAACAACGAAATAAAGAAGAGGATGGCAGTGTTTATGGGACAATAAATTCTTCTTAATCTCCAGTTCGTCATTATAATCCGTAATTTACGTTAATTTTATGCTAAGGGGGTTTTTGTAATTCATTAAGTACGAGATATATCGGAGATGCGTATAACTGTGCCATATTGATTCCAACCACGGTCAGAGAACTGCTTTCAGCTTCTGGTGACATTAACAAACATGATTATACAGAGGAGATGCTTTTTTCTCGTTTTATTATTAGAGCTGTATCGGTCTTTCATGTTTCGTCTTAATCAAAGTACTTTAATTTTTTCTCACTTGGATGTATTACTACATTAACAACCAGGGTCGTTCAGCGACTTTTTCTGCTTTAACTGCAAGAGACGACACAATGTAAAACTTTCGAGCTTTAAGTCTCAGAGCTCTAATCTCTATTCCATTCAAGAAGTATTATGGTTAAAAACATAGGGCTGATTAATGTTTAAATTTGCAGATTAATTGTGCTGACAGACTAATGTATAAATAATATCAGTACTGTCAAACAGTAATGAGATATTTTAAAAGATAATATTTGAGAATTGGGCTCGGCCTGTCAGCATAATTGATATGAATGTGTCACATACATCGGCTTTTTCTTTTTTACCATGATAATACTTTTGGAATTGAAATTTAGATTTGGGCTTGGTGACTGTTCTCAAATTGTATAACCACGTGACTTTGAGTGTTGATGCTTGTCTAACTTACCGAGCATGTAAATACGACTGGAGTTGGTGCTTAATTTAAATACAAATCCGTAAGGCATTTGCCAGCAGAAGCATTTTTGTTCTACGGAATATCCTGCACAATTTTCAACGCAGACGACACCTAAATTAAAGACGCTTAACAAGTTGTCGATTTGTTTACGTAAATTGGTAGACAAGTGAAGTATATGCCTACGTGTATACATAAATAGTTTTCGTTTTAGGTTGCCATTTGCACATAATAATCAATTTAAAAAAATACATAAATGAAATTGAGTTCGAAGACCTAAAGACTGAAAATAAGTAATGACGTCACTCATATGATGTCACAAATAGCAACTTCTCGGAATTTGATCCGAATGAATAAAGGAGATAATTTTTACAACATACTGACCATCCTTAAAATGGTTGGTCTGCAATCACGTGATTCATTAAGGCCCATGCCCAAAAATAATAAGCGACTGTCAGTTCTATAGATCTCTACAAGTGTTCTATATTTTAGTTATCTGTGCGAGAATACTGTTTAATGTTATCCCCCAAAAATGCCTACCTACCATAAGCATGTTAAAGGTTTGAATCGAGTAATAACAAACCAATATCATTTTTAAGTTAACTTATCTGTGTATGACTTCGTATTCCCTTTCGAGATGTGAGTACGGTCAAACCTGTGTACAAAGACTGGTAAAAGATGATACTTATGACTTTTATTATGTAACTAAATGTGGAACTAAAACCCGTTAGATATGATCTTTATTTCCGCTAACTCGACCGACCCAGATTATTTTCGGCCTCGGTTTTTTCTTATCGTTATTTCCATTTCTGTGTGAATAAAAAATATGTGAAAAAAGTTTCAGCATACTCACCTGTCCTTCTATTTTCCGGATTGATATCGAACACCATGTATTGGCTGTTTGCCACAAGAGATCTAGTCACACTCTATAAATTGATGGTATACTGTCCTGTTGTCGTTATCAGCTAGAAATTATTTTTCTCTTGTATTTCTTCATCGTTGTAAAACATGTTTTGTCTCTTTTTTTCAGATATATCGCCATTGTTCATCCCATGCGCTCACGTTACATCTGTACGTTAGGTAAAATGCGTCGCGTCATACCATTGGTTTGGACTCTAGCAGGAATATTGTCGTCGCCGGCATTTTTCATTATGGTAATTATTTATGTGGGTTGTAACTATTTCTTGTATTTTTTTTTAGTCCGAACATCAGGAAGTGACTAGTGGATATAATTACGTATCTACGTATAAGAAAAGTAACCGTTTTAGTTGAAAGCAATCACATTTGCCAGGAATTCGTTAATGCTTTAGAATACCTGTACCCATTAATTTAAAACAAAATGGTCATTAAGATATATTTTTGCGTAAGTTAATCACTTTGTCCCGTAGACATTAGCCATGCCCTACAGAAGTTTGTACTTACATTATAATTATCAATTATGTAATTATCTTTTCAGTCTTCCCGAATATAAATGATCGTTAGTAGGACATCATTGAATCTTTAATAACGCGATCGACTCATTGAAAAAATCCCCGACTTAATACCTTTTTCAACAGAACAGAACTTTATTGGAATTGTACAATATTAAGTACACCATCTACACATATATAATACAAATATAAATATATAATATACAATCAGTCACGTTGTATCTGAATAAACATGTATAACTACAAAGAAAAAAGATTAAATTATTGTCAGTGAATATGAACTGACTTGTTAACTGTTATTTGTCAATGTTTTTATTTTATTTTATGGCTTCTTTTATAAATATAGATACTTAACTTTTAAAATTAAAACATGAATGGTTTATTATAAAAATGCGTTTTGATGTATTTCTTACGTAAATTAGCATTGAAAGGACATTGGCATATAAAATGAAAGTCGTCTTCCAGATCATATTTGGTACACATGGGGCGTATTTGGTCTGGGATAACGTCCTGTATGAATGAATAAAGAAAAGCCAGACCTTTTTAAACCATTTTCTATTTCGATCTTTATTCAAGATTTCGGTTTCGGCCGAAAAAAAAGGAATTATTTTCTTGTATATGACCTTTTAAAAAGAAACCATGTAGCTTCATGTATTATGCATTGTGAGTCTCATGATTCTTCCTACGCGCTAGTCATCGACATTGTTTTATTCCCAGCACTCTTATGACGGTGACTGTATTTCAAACGATAATCAGTCTGTATGCTGATTGTAAAACTGTCTCCGAGATCATATCTCCATTTCATGGTTGACAATATAAAGCTGATTAATGTTTAAATACGTGTACAGATCAATTATGCTGATAGACTAATGTATTAAAGATGTCATTATTTTCTGATCTTTATAATTAACTGAGAAAATTTAAAAGACGATCTGTATTATATATAATACAATCCGAAATTGTTTGGATTGGCAAAAACGTATTCATGTACATGTATATATCGTATATATATTGCTTTACACATATCGGTCGGCCCGTCCGTAACCAAATGGCTTGTCCGACCAATAACTAGAGACAATATGGCCTAAGCTCTTCTGATTTGTTTGGGAAATTGGTCATTACATGAAAATGGCCTCTATTGATTTAGAGGTCAGTATGTCAAAGATCACAGTCACAATGACCTTCAACACACTAAACCTTGTCCGATAAATAATAAGAGAATGATATCGTCTTTGGTCCTCAGATTTGGTCGGGTGGTTGTTCATCATATGTTAATGACCCTATTGATGTTAAGTTCAATAGGTCAAAGGACAAGGTCTTACTATCTAGTTGACCTTTATGGGGCATCCGTGTTTCACAAACACTTCTTGTTACTCATAGTTTATGCATTCGTTTCAGTCAACAGAGATGTCTGTATTTTATAACAACCAGTCGTCTGTTAATATGATCCTTTGTTCCGACCATGCCGTCAACGAAATATTCAGACTAAGTTTTGCCAGTTACCAATTGATCATAATGTTCATAGTACCTACAGTGATTATGGTAATTTGCTATTCAAGAGTCGTCTATGTGTTGTGGGTCAGCACGAAACAGTTAACAAAACTTTCCCCAGAAGAAAGGTAAGTTTTAACGCTCCATTGGGTAGACTTAAAGCCCCATTAGCTTTTTGGATGTTAAAATTAAAGTAGGTCTTATTTTACCTAGAAAGATGTCTTACGAGTAAGACCAGCTTTTACTTGTAATAAAATTATCCGAAAATCTATTTTTTATCACGAAGTACTTACAGAAATGTGGCACAGTACAAAAAATGTAAGAAAAAGCATATTGACACCAATTTAACGAAATGCATTTTATGTAAATACTGTTTTATAGCAAAAAAAATTTACAACATCGTATTTCTAATATTTTACTATCATTTATCTATTATTCAAAAAGCTAATGGGCGTTTAACAAAGACGTCATTGCCATGTTAAAAAAATGAAATGCAAAATAGCGGCACGCAAAAATTCTCGTTCGAAATGTTGAGGTCACGGTGTAGTTCACAAATAATAGCGTTTTAAGAAAAACAAAAGGAATTTATATTATATTAAACATGAATCATTACAGAAATTATTCCGTGCTAACGTCGGAACAGAGATAGAAGACATCTTTTTTTCAAGAAGTTTTGCTAAATTATTATTCTTAGGAAAACGTTCAATTCCGATTAAAATTAAACCTGTGTAATAACTTGCTTTTAACACAAAATTTAAGTTGTCTCAACTGTGAAAGTAGTATTAAGTGTGATAATGGTTGTCTTATATGGTGTTATACACGTCATATTTTAGTCATGCTTAATAATCATCGTGCTGTGTTTTTCAGGGTGTACGACGCTTTGCTGTTGACCCGAGTTGAGACTTGTAGCCTAGGCATCACATCACCAGCCGTTCCACGTTTATTGAATAGAGCTATATCTAATCACAAATCTAAAGTTTTAGCAAGTAGAAAACAGGTAACTACTAAATATGAATTTTTTTCCACATTACATTTTCTTACCACTTCATGTTATAATAATTATTGCGTATAGCAAACCTACTCCATTTTTTGTTTAAAGAAAATTATCAAAATAGTGGTGGTTGACTCCTATCAGACTTTAGGGGCGAGTGGCTCTTTTCATTCAAATACGTTCAGACTTTAATTGCGGGCGACTCTTTTCATTCAAATACGTTCAGTCTTTAGTGGCGGGCGACACTTTTCGTTCAAATACTTTCAGACTTTAGTGGCGGGCGACTCTTTTCGTTCAAGTACTTTCAGACTTTAGTGGCGGGCGACTCTTTTCATTCAAATACTTTCAGACTTTAGTGGCGGGCGACTCTTTTCATTCAAATACTTTCAGACTTTAGTGGCGAGCGACTCTTTTCATTCAAATACTTTCAGACTTTAGTGGCGAGCGACTCTTTTCATTCAAATACTTTCAGACTTTAGTGGCGAGCGACTCTTTTCGTTCAAATACTTTCAGACTTTAGTGGCGGGCGACTCTTTTCATTCAAATACTTTCAGACTTTAGTGGCGGGCGACTCTTTTCGTTCAAATACTTTCAGACTTTAGTGGCGGGCGACTCTTTTCGTTTAAATACTTTCAGACTTTAGTGGCGAGCGACTCTTTTCGTTCAAATACTTTCAGACTTTAGTGGTGGGCGACTCTTTTCGTTCAAATACTTTCAGACTTTAGTGGCGGGCGACTCTTATCGTTCAAATACTTTCAGACTTTAGTGGCGGGCGACTCTTTTCATTCAAAAACTGCTCGAATTTAGTGGCGGGCCACACTTTTCGTTCAAGAACTGTTCGATTTTTGTGGGGGTGACTCTTTCTGTTCTTACTTAATTAAGTAGTACATGTATTACAATGTTTTATACAAGAATGAGCCAACAGTTTCTCATTGGAACGCTTGAGTTGCTTCCTTGTATAAGATTGCATGTTGAAAACTGGCGTGATGTGTCCACTTATTTTCTAGACACAGACAAATGAATTTAACTAATACATTCACAGCTATCTATGCTGTTTGGATGAAGGCCACGTATTGTTAACGATGACGCAAATAGTATGTGATGGTTTGTACACTCAGCAAATTACCACGACAATGAAAGTTTGCAACAAAAGCCTTGATTTTTTCAAGGATTTGTTTAAGCTTGAAACTTATTACTTTTCACATCACGCTCTCAGAAATATGCTACGTTGTATTTAATTATACAATGTCACTTTCTTATTACGTAGAACACACATATGTACATTATAATCGTCTTAGATTTCCGCATGCGCAGTGTATTTTAAGTCGTTCTTCGAAACTAAGAAATTAAAACGCCAGTTTTATATTCTCTTAAGATAAGAGGCCCAAAAAATGTGGACGTCTATCCACCCGTTCAAATTTTGATTTCTGAGCGATGACTCCAAAATAGTTCATGGATTGGTTTCGTATTTTTAAATGTCCTGAAGGTGTAAAATAATAAAATACAGATCAATTTCATTTTCACAGGAGTTATGGCCCCCTTTTGACTAAGCTCTCAGCGGGGACATACGTATCACATTTCTAGTTCGTATTTATAACATACGCCTTTTTCCTCTAAAAATCGAAATTGCGCATCATACTTTCTGCAGATGTAATAAAAATGTCATTGAATACACCTGCGGCTCTTATGTTGGTCAAATTATGGGCTTCATTTTTGCTACATTTGTGATGACGAATGCGGTTTTTACAGCTTCTTCTTTCCAATGTTATCTTCTTCGGTTTGGTAATGACTATATAAAGACATATGTGTCAGTCTTGGAATTATTAATAAATAATATTTAAGTCAAGTCTACAACAGTAGAAGCGCATTCCACAATAGTACACAAAAACAGCGTTTCTTATATAAGGTAATTTATAGTTAACACGACAAACTGTAAGATTGTCTCTGGAATGAAATAAATGGTTTAGATGCAATTTAAGATAAAAGAAAAAGAACAGAATTGCAATAGAAATCCACATTCAGATAAAAATACCATCTTACCAGACGTCTCGATGAACATCAATCATTATACATTTTTGTATGATTTAATGTTCGCTTGAAATTACAATATTTTTATTAGAACTTTACTTTTGTACATACATGTATCATGTCTGATCAAAAACTGTACACTACTTACATGTAGCTATAATTCAAATTCTGTTAATATTTTTACTGAAGATACCCCAGGATAATATTAAAGCTTATTTTTTTTTTTCAAATGTATTTCTAAAGGCCGATGTATTCCCCAAACCGTACCGTTAATGCCTATAACTGAATATATGTTCTCACTTTTTCTCGCCTGGTACAATTTCATTATTTCTAAATTAAACAATTTATTTGTATATTGGGTACCATTGTAGCATATATATATGATTATGGTTTAATATTTAAAGTGGATATATGAGTTATTAATTCGGAGTGTTTTCACTTTCTTATTTTTATTTCAGGTCATTAAACTGTTGTTAATGATCATCATAGCTTTTTTCCTGAGTTGGGGACCAAAGTTAACATTGCGAATATTGCAGAAACTACAATTAACATTTCTTTATTCTTCTTCAGCCTACACTGTAAAGGTAAAAATAAATCTATAATTATCTTCCACCAATGATGCCTTTTATATAGAGACAAGAAAGTGGTCTCTGACTAGTAATCACTAGCCCTTCATTGTTGTGATTCCCTCCGGGACCAGACAAATTTCAGAAGCACATCTAACATCATGTTATGATTTACAACAATCGATAAAATTTAATTTCAACGGCAGTGTCATTGCAATTTTATTGCATAGAATGCTGCAGTATATAATCTATTTTACACAATGACATAATTCTTAACAAGTATGCTTTGCATTACTTCATTTGTTCGCTTGTATTTTCACTTGCCAAGCTCATGATCAATTTTGTTTCCGATACACTGTAATCTGGGAAATTGATTAAAAAATTCATTCATTTTAGGGTAAGGCAATCCTAGTCATACAAGTTTTCCTTTTGCAGTTACGAGGCCAAAGTTTTAAAGAAGTTCCTCGACTCCCCCACGAGAACTAAAGAATGTCCATTATCTTATTTAATTATACATACTATATGATAATGAAGAAATTTAACCAATTTGTGTTCTCGCATACTGTTATATGGTCATACAGTGTATCCTCCCCAAGGCAACACCCTTTTGGAGAAGTAACATAATTATGTTGTTTTTGAGAGAGTGTTGCTCTTGAGAGATTAAATTAATAGTTAAATCATACGGTAAGGAAAATGCATGTGTGTTGTTGTTGAAGGGAGGTTGGTGGTGAAAAGAGGGCCGCTCTGGAGAGGGTTGCACAGTAAGTTCCTACACATAGGTTTTGTTTATTTTCAGGTATATGTTGATTGGCTTCCATATATCCAGTCGTGTATAAATCCCGTCCTCTACTGTTTCATGTCACGTAACTTCAGGCGAAGTATTCGTCTTCTATGTTCACGGACATTTCTACGTCGGCACCCTGAAAATAGTGAACGTCAGGAGATACCCACCCAAACGTCTTCTTCACAAGGTCGTCATTTTCAGCCAACGTACATGCATCTAGTATTCCAAGAAATGTAGTAGAATAGATTCAGATTAGATGAGTGTTCGTTACATGCGCGGCTCAAAATCATAAAACTTAATATGCTCGCTCTCCTGAGGCAATATCTCTATTTTCAGTATATTAAGATACAAAGTTATGTTGGAAGTCGGTTCTACACAAAGGATTATACAAGAGCGGATATTATCTGAAAGTTTCAAAACAACCAGTTTTGTCTACATTATGTTTTTGTTATTTTAATCTATTTTTGTATAAAGACTCCTATAAACATCACATCAAATTGAATATTTTGTTGTCGCCTATGTGGAAAGTCTTGACAGTGATTGTATAATGAATAACCTGATGTTAAACGTTGTTTTATAAATGTATAAAGGCTCAAACAAGTTTATGTTATTTACTATTGTACTGCCTGCAGGACGGCTTAATTGTACGTTTTGTATTATTTTATCATCTTAAGATTTTACTATGGGTTACAAAATTGTTGTTATTCTTTGTCATGTGCAGACATTATTATTGTTCGTATTTGAAATAAAACAATACCTCTATATTTAGCACACTTCTTATGTTTCCGTACGACTAAATTCTACTTTGGCAATTCAATTTTACAGAGTGAAGTGAATAATAAATTATAGTTACAACACTTTTTAGCACGTCTGGGTCGAGCTATTGTGATCATTGCGTCATCTGCGTCAGCGTCTGCGTCGTGCAAAAACTTTAATTAAGCTCATATCTCAGAAACTATATAATATATATAAGAGATAGTACCATGACATTTAGGTGGGTATATCTCACCGAGGCCGTGAACAGACGAAGTTGGTACCGCTTGCGGTAATCTTGTTTATTGTTATGGTGAAGCCTTTCGAAGCCATTTGTCACGTAAATAAAGGCGTGGATAATGTATTTATCAAACTAATATCAATGTTGATACTCCATGCCATTTTAGAATGTCGACGCGCCGTGCCCCTAACACAGTATGCCTTACAACCCTTTCCAATTGTGCTAATCTGTTTTAACGTTCGCATGATGCACTTGTTTAACATAACTATGTAATGCCATCTAACAATAAAATATATTCTACAGAGCGTTAGATATAATGAAATGAAAATGTACTTCATTTTGTTTACAATTACTGGTAGCATTTTTTTGCAATCTCACTCAAATTCGCAACCATTTTATGACTTCCTCCAGTCTCGCCCGGATTCGAAATTGCCGTCAACTGGATTGACATTTCTGTATCCATTAGTTTTCGCTTCTAGATTAATATGATCAATGCGCTTCGGTATCTCTAGACCAAAGGTGAATTGCTGGCATGGAAACAGTTTAATTGTGCGCTGTGTGATATACAAAAAAGTACATTTGTAATACCAATGACTAAGCATAATTATTCCTTGTAGTCTTTCTGAAAGAAAATAAATTACATTTGCAGAACTACAATCGTTATCAATAAACTTAATTAAGTAAAACAGGGAAAATATTAAGTTCCCTAGACTCACAACTGCTTCTATCCTCTTCGATTTTAAGCTGTAGAAAACAGATGAAAGTCATACGATCAGAAGAATTATAAAGCTATCTCCAACACATAAGCCCATAAAGGTCTTATTTATCAGAAACATTACAAGCAAGCATTAATTTGATCAGAATTACATGTAAACATGTTAACATGCCCAGAGTGCCTTTATGTACAAATACGAGGTGTGTCCAAAATGTTCGTAAACACATGCTCTTACTAAAAAAAATAAGCAAAGTTATTTTTTCTTTTTTGCGCCACTTACTTTTCTAGTTTATTATCTATTATAGTACATCAAATAATTAGGACCTTGTGACAAAAAATAGTTTTATAAATAATTATTTAAAAACATACATGTCTAGGGCGCAGGTCAGGACGTAGTTACGTTGTCGACGTCAATTACGTTGTAGTTTTTCGCAATAACAACCGCCGTTATTTACATTTTTCGATGACGTTTTATCCATGATTGAACATTACTGTCATACCAGTCTGTATCATAAAACTGATGATTGAATAATTGTTTGTACATGTTGGATGTGATGTTTACGGCTTTCGTGGGGAATTTCACGTAAATCCTAATTTAACCGAGGAAACACCTTAAACTTACATGGGGCGATGTCAGTTATGCCTAAATAAGGAGCGTGAATTAAACGTTCAAATCCTATACATTCTATATACATTATTGTTGACTTTGCAGTATGAGGTGGTGCATTTTCCTTGTGCTATATGGGGTTATCTACATTAACATCCGGTCTTTTCTTCTGTAAAGCTCTATTGTTAAGAAAGATATCTCCATCATGTCGGTACCTTCGCAAAAATGTTGAGAGCATTACATCCGTCTGCTTCTGTCGTTGCCAGTGAGTAATATTGGCACCCAACGTGCGCATACCTTATTCATACCAAGTCAATAATTATGTACCTCTACTGATTTCCCTGTTGCAGATTGAAGCGTTTTAGTAGTCTTCGATGGTGTTTTATCTAAAGGGACGCACAGTTTTATAATTGTTCTTTGTTCCTCTGTGTTGAATGAAGCCATTTGTGCAAACAATTTTTTTAGTGGCGCTGATAATAAATGTCCCTTGAAAGAAGATATCATGACTGTGATTACGTAAAAAGTAACCGTTTTAAAGCGCCATAAATGTTATATTACCATAGCAAAACAACAAACACCATGGTTCGTGAATATCACATGTGGCGGAACACCATATAGTGCCAGGTGTATCAATATACGTCATATGTTGATCAAAAATGCATATTTTTAAATCACAATTGCGTAGGGCTAGTACATTGTGTTGTTTGAAACATTCATATAGCTAATAGTAGTATAATGACGATAATATTTCTTTAAATAGACTTGTCTACGAACTGTTTAGACATACCTCGTATATTGAGAGAAACTTCTAAGTTAAACGCATTCTACCTATTTTAAGATATTGCTCTAAGAATGGCATGGTGATAGCGATATACATGTACTACTTAAATTTTGCTAAGCGCCAGAAACTTTCCTATCTCTTTTTGACCTGTGTGATATGTTTTGAATTATTTTAAATAATACGACTTTACTAAGGAAAACTAATTTTGATGCTTTAAGTCTTTTTGGCGTAGGTTATGATTGCTTGGTATAATACCCTTAGAATTAAATCAGGGAGTGGAACCAGTGGATGTTCTCCGTGGCAACCATGCAAATCGACCTGTGTAAACCTTGGATATTGTATTAATTCACTCTGCCATAATAGCCACATGATGGACCTTGCATGATAACGTGATACATTGTTAGTGCTTTGCAAACATCCGAATACTGTATTTCGTATATTTAAATCTTAAGTCCTAGAATTTTCACTTTTTAATCAGTTTTTTAACAATGTAACTCCAATGTACCACTACACGTAACTGCTGTTTTTAATTAGGGTTTGTCATATAGCCCTCATACTTTAAATGTTATTAAACGATCACAGTTGGTTGCATATAGTTGGAACTCAACTCACAGCTCGCAGTTCATAGTTCACGATTCGTAATTAAAAGAAAACAGTTCCCATTACGATTCGGGAATGTTTTCCAGTATGCAGTTCAGGATTCGCAAAATGCTTACCGAGCAGAATATCAAAACTAAGCTATGTTGTTATTTTCTAATCGCAAAAGTTCTACTGGCATAGCATTGGCGATTTTAGAGAAGTCGTTGTTTTATATATGCACACTTTTAACTTGATGAATCCCTCCTAATTTGATTCTTTGAATTGCTTACTGCAATCTAGAATGCAATTTGCCATACTGGCGAATAGGGAATCTACAATTAGAAACGCAATTTGCGATGCAAACACCAACTTGAACTGCTTACAATACAAATTACGAGCTGCGAATGGCGAACTGAGTTGAAACTTTATGCAACCTACTGAGTTCCACAGCCTACTTTACAATCAGGATGCTTAAGGGAAATATCAATTAGATGACAAAGGTTAAGTTTTACCAACTCAATAAGGTTACAGAAAAAACCATTATTACGGACACCCCATTATTACGGATATCCCATAAATTACGGACACCCCATTATTACATCCCGGTATTAGAGTTAGTTTTAGTTTTTGAAATTGCGGTCTTGTTTCATGCTTCGACTGACAATATATTTTATACGAGTTTACGTATTTACGGACACCCCATTGATCCGTTATTACGGACACTAATTGCTGTATAAAAAGTGCTTTTCTCACCATAATTGATCTTATAATAACGGACATATGTTTCCACACAGCTGGGTGTCATTTTCTTTGTCAGTCTTTTGAAATCTGGAGCATGATGACAAGATGCAGATGTATTCTGATTTATTAGTTTAGCTCTATCTTTATCCAATGTTTTCACAGCTACCTTTTTTAATCATTGTGACAGCTGAGCGATTTCTTACATCAACATCAGAAGGAAAAAACGTCAGTGCCGGATAATAATCGATGTTCGGGTAATTTCACTGATGTATCTCTGAAATACTATTAACAGCAGCTGTTAGTACGAAGTTTTTCTTACTGTCAATTAATTATATTAAACTCAGTGTTAGGCCATCCATAAAGATCGTTGGTTTGCAATTAGAATACCGATACACTAAACGATTAAGCGTTATAAAGACCTACTTTAAGGGTAAACTCGTTTTTTTTGTTGTTGGGTACGAACACAAAGTTTAGAACTTAAGACCATTTCTCAACAGTCGATCGGGAAATTTTGTCTACACACCGAAGAGTCAATTTCAGATGACTATGCAAAATCGTAAACGAGTACATGTAGTACAAATCAGTCGTAACAAGAAAAACTATAACGAAAGCTTACATGTAGACGAATTACAAGAAGCATTTGTTTAAGTTCTTTGTATGAAGTTGTTTTTTTAGAAGCGAGAGCTTCTATAGTGATATACCCAGTTTTGTATTAACAAAAACGTGACGCCTCTACTCCATACATTCGCGTCGAAAATAGTACCACTGGTTGTATAACTCTACTGATTGCTGTTATGATACAAGTTGGATACATTGCAGGATTGTGTTCATTTTGAATTATTACATAGTCATGGCATTTCAAACTGTGCAATTATTGAGTTTAATAATTGAGTATTTATGAGCACAAAAGTTGCATTCATATGGGCGATCCGCACAAATGTTTCATTCATAAAGTTAATAAATAGTGCGCATCGCCAATTTACACAAGGGAATCGCTAAAAGACACTAACCGAGCGCGGACATTAGTTAATCGGAATGGACTCGATCTCGCGAAATGAATTTCTTATTTGCGAGATGGGCTTGCATAATAACAACTTCAACATAAATTAATTGTTATAAAAACAGAATTATAATCAGCCCGTTTGACTGAATTCGGGGCGTTTTAAGAATTATTTCAACACAGCACCCCTAGCATTGTTTAAGGGTTATCCCTAATATAAAAGAAGATACTAACTTTATTATTACATATACTTACAAAGTATTAAGAGGCAGGTGTGTTTAACATTGACAAGGAATAGAAGTGGAAGTATGAGTTTACTATCAACTTTAACAGAATTGGGAGCATAACAAGCGGACCTCTACCAAAACGTCTTTATTACACTGAGCCAAAACTGACTCTTTTGATGAAATTATTAGTCCAAACAATAAATACATTTGAGTTTGTAACATTGTGACCTAAAGTTGGTTGAGATTTTTTGTATTATCTACCAAATATTATCAATAACATTTTAACTTTCGCTTCTGACAATACTCTCAGTGCTTTGATACATAAAGGATAATTACAGTCTATTTAATTAATTCCTCCATTATGGAGAGTATAATATATTTTCAAGTTATAGATAATACACATATTGACAATCATGAGTATTTGACAAATGAACACATGCATCTATATGGTGCACAAGTGCATGGTAATACCAAACCACACATCAATGGAATATAATATACCCTAAATTCTACCAAATTCATCATAATCTGCTATGATACAACCACGTTAAACTTACTTTTAATGACGTTTCCGATTTTATGCCACAACAACTCAACTTACCTTTTAACAAAAGAGCAGACGGACATGACTAAAATTCGTCTAGAAAAATTCTAAACAACGCCCTTTACTATCAGTACGTACATTTCAAGGTATGATGACGTCATATTCACGTGCTGTATGCAAATTGCTAAACTACTTTAGGCCCAATCCCAGATAAAATTGACAATTAGCATTTCTGAAAAGTGATTTTTCGACTTTTCTGTATGACATCACCGTGTTTACCATTGGTTTGTACCAGGTTAGCAGTGTCTAGTTCTAAATGGATTTCAGCATAACTACAGGAAAGTATATTTTTGTGGATTATAATGGAGACAACGTACCATAAAAATAGAAATGCTAAAAAATACCACCATCCCTGATTGAAGCATTATATTGAAATAACCTATTAGTAACAACCATACACAATGCCGCCTTATCGTTACTTAGTATCTGTGGTTGAGAAATCCATTGAGTAACAAGTTATTTATTAGTATGGCATATTACCACCTATCTTTAAACATGATATTTGCTATATAGCATGCGTTTATTTTGTGTTATATCAATAGTTCAAAGGCACTTACTAATAAAATCACAAGTTGTGAAATATTACGTATTTTGACTTTAATTATTTTCGATGTTACAGTACTTATTGGATCTTGCAACTAACTAAACACGTTTTGCCTCTTCCATAAAATTCACATGGACTTCGTCATCTACATTATCAATTGCCAGAGCCTGCCCGATATAACATATTTCTTCTTATCTACCTACTATGAAGTCAGATACAGACTAATGCTTCAAACTTACATTCATTTTACTATTCTCTTTCTCTTTACGTATGCAACATCTTCCTGTACCGAATGTTCTGTCATATTTTCTGGCTTCGTGGTTTCTTTCATGCACCTGCTCTCATTTATCTACATGTAAAGCGACTGACTCGTTCTCTATTTTTGCAGACACACAAAGTGCAGCGGTAGTACTGACTTGCTATTCAAGATTGTTTTCTCCCATTTACACCCGGACACTCCATCGAACCCGTCGTCACCAAAAACAGCTCAGACACTGCATGCACATGTAGTGTCTCTGACATATAGTATATTGTTCTGTCCATCGGATAAAAACAATATTTTCTACTATAGTTTGGTATTACTGTCTTAAATATTCGTATATCAAGACATACAATTTTATACTGGTTCGATGTATAATCTACTGGTAACTTCTTTAATTTTGGAGAAACAAAAAAGTAACAAACTAAATCATAAAACTTAAGATACCAGTTATATTTCTGTCCATTTAGAGCTATGAAACATGAAGAAAGTTGTTTATATATATACATGTACATACTTGGAATGCGTATTAATAGATTCGCGTATAAAGAAATTCACTTCGTTCTATTTATACTTGAAATCAGAAGCACTTACATTTTGCCTCATCAACGGGACATTTATTCTCATTTACGAGTCATACGGAAAACACGAAATATCTCATATTTACATTATGATTTTACAAAGAGCCAAATTTCAATCCAAAGGTTATGCATACATGTACATGTTTTTGTAGACATGCTACTGTTGTACTCATGTGAATACCCAACTAACATTATTACATTTTGTTACCCTTCTATTTCATCTTTTAGACAGCACGCTATGTTTGTTTACATCCGGTTGAGCTTAAATCAGTTAAAAGGTGTAAATGGGATCAAATCTTACAGAGAAATTGCAAGAATTACATCAATATGTACGTGTTTGTCTCGTTGATGAGGACTCGTTGATGATAAAATTATGCGTTACTTGTACAAGTAAATTAGCCTGGTGACTCAATTTCAAACAGAAACGTTTTTCAATTGATGTAAATGAAACCTGCAATGTCTAGTCTATAGACTCTCTGAAATAAAAAGGCGCGCATTGAACCATAACTTGTTCATTTAAGAATTAGCGAGAGACTCGTTGATGATAAATCATTTTTTCCTACTTTGTTTTTTCAACTTTGGTCTTAAATATTTTTTTTCAGTATTTGAATATCAAATAAGTATCTTTTGATTTAGATGTTTGGTTTACATCTCACAAATAAACGGCAAAATTAATACCCTATTTAAATATATTCAATTTGTTTGGATCTTTTTAGGTTTGGATAAAAACCATTATTAAAATTTTAATATCTTCATCAAAGAAGAATTTCATTTTTCTGATGAAGAATAACTCTGCAGATGTCCAAATTCATTCAATAATTTCGATCGATTGTCTTTTCCAATACCTTCAATATTAACGATAAAAAGTGAAAATTATCTTGGCGACATAGGAATTTCTACTGATATATTGTTATAACGAAAAATGTAGTGGCCTGATAATGGCTGGCGACATCAATTGTCAATTTTATCTGGGATTGGGTCTTTAGTGATCAGCTGGGAAAACATAAATCTATAAAACTTAATGCTATGGAAAGCTGAACTATCGTTCAGTTTCCAAAACTCAGCCCAACACCTCACCCTACAAAGAAATTGTACTTTTGACTGCTTTGGAGTTTCGAACAACAGCAGATGTTGAGCAGTGCCTTCAGAGCTTTGATTATTCCCTCTTATCGTTTCAATACCAGTATAATCACATACATGTACGCGTGTTAATTAAAAAATACATACCTTCCACCCAATGTCAAAAGTTTTTGTGGACCGCACCCGTGGTCCAGTGGTTAGTGCACTGAATGTGTAACCCGGTTCGATTTCCGACCGCGACAGGTCATACCCCTCCATCAAAATGTGACAACAATGACGATTTTCCTGCACAAAGGAGAAGTTGTCAGTTTTTTGTGGAAGGTTAGGTTAGAATGTGTTAGAATGAAGTCCATTAAAACTGGTTAGGTGTATTGTCCGTCGTGTTGTGTAACTAAACAAACGCTGAATAACCAAAATAAATAAACTAAAAGTTTTGGTCGCGTGGCCGCATTTCAACATGTTTGGGAGATGGAAATGTTGATTAAGTTCGACTGATTGTAGATTCAATACATTTATAAGATGAACACAGTCTTGTAACCAAAAATTGATATAAAGAATATAAATATACGATATATACGAGACTATTTTGCATATGTTTGTAATACATGTACATGTATGTACATGTCACTTAATATACATAATTATGTTCTATCCTGTAAAAATGTTATGGTCGATTTGTCGAAATCATAAACTGAATAGAAATTAGGAACAGAACTTTATTCAAGACGAATACATAGTACATAGTCATACAATATATATACATAATACATTATAAACATCAAGGTCAGTAGTAATTAAAATAATAAATCTAGAAGTATTTTACTTTCATGAGAATGAAATAGTAAGAAATTCATATAATACAATCCGATAAATAAACCAAGCATATACTTGAGAAACAAAACTTGAATACAATATAATTTTACATATTTTATATTATCTCTGGTTGTTTATCACATTTGTACGAATATAAGTATAGAGCTAAATTAAACAGTTCATTTTTGTTACAATTCTTCATTAAACCGATAAACTTAAACATACTAGGTCTATTATAATAAAATTCATTAATATAGGATTTACGTATATGAGAGTATACAGGACAAATGATGATAAAATGATACTCAGTATAGGCAGTAGCTTACAGAAGATGGGAGTCTAATACTGGTTCTTCACAGGAGCAATGGATAAATAAGGTGCCCGCCTCATATTACTCGGACTGTTGGAAAGGGGCGTAAAACTCGATATAAACAAACAAAATAAACATAAACCGACTTTATCAAACAAAGCAATTAGATCATAATAAAATTATTGATATTCTTGCTAAACTTCTGATGATTTTGTTTGCTTAGTTGACAATGCTAAACATGAAACGATGAACGATTGTGTCTCGTCATGGCTTTCGATTGAACAAAGCACTTGATTCTCTGAGACAGTTTGACTCAAACATTACTTGACGGAGCATGCCCTGGAACTGAAGCGTCTCGAATAGCAACCAAATTGGTGTCGTTTTAATGCCTAAATCAATAAATGAAAGCCCTGTTAAATATTTACAAAATATCCCGCTAGTTTACTCAAAATACACACTTCAAGATATACCAAACCTGTCGATTTCGGCCTTAGAAATTATTCGTCATTTTTCACAACTCGACCCTTACGGGATCTATCAAAACCGAAAACATCGCGGAAAAAATGTCAACAACTGATAAGTATTGCTCATGTTATGTTTGAAAGGCAGTGCACATGCTCAGTTAAACTCTCAGACATATCGAAAATATCGATGTCGTCAATAGAAGGCTGACAACTTTTCATTCAAACCGACATACAAATACCGACGCGCGCGTTATAGGGTCATTTTTTAACAGAGCAGAATATTTATTAATTGACTTTTAATACAGTAATACACAAACACATGCATACAACAAATGACAAAATACAAAAGTACATATTTTAGAGGTCACGTTCTTCTTTGACTTTTCGGTAATAATTGGTTTTACAAGTGACAAATATATTTTTGGTGTACGAAAAAAAGACACAGTATTTCCTGGGCATGCCCCTTTAACAGTATCCCAAAATTCAGTATTTGAGACCCAAAAATATTGATGATAGCGTAAATTATGTACCCAAACTTTAGTTCAAAATGAATATCATTTCCTACTTTGTTGTCATCTTATCAGAGAATTACGAACGAAGTATTTTAAGAATTTAGCATGGGTTTCCTTAAACAAACTTTAACTTCTTCAAATGATACTAAAACTATTGTTAATACAGCCAAATTTTTTAGTATGCCATGAAAATAAGACATAAAACATCTTGATTGCCGCTACGAATTATTATTCTTTAAGCAACAATTATGACAAATGGTGTTTTCTTCCTCTTTATTTCAAACATGTTCTGTTTACCTAGATCATTGAGTTTGTTTATCCTCGCAACCGGGATAATCCCGTATGTGCGAGCTTCCACTATTTTAACAATTTTACTATCTTTAATATAGCCTATTATATAAAAACTACAATTAAAAAATTACTATATGAAAATATAACAATACATATTTAGGCTATTTAAGTGAAAGTTTGTGTGTGTGTCGTATTTAACAACTATATTTTGAAGAACTATTTTGTTTAAAGGGGGATACTATATTGTATACAAAATTAACTTAATTTTCAACTAGTTGAATACTTTCTTTCAATATAGTTATTCCGTTTTGAATTTTTACTTAATAGATATATTATGTAGCTATTTTATAACATAAATGATTAATTGGAATAGCTATTTTGACTTTATAGCTAACTTATGATAATAAATAAATGATTATTCCTTTCTTGTAATGATTTAAGTTATAGATATTTGATAAGGAATAATTGGGGATGGGAAGGAAGACATTAACTATCAGCCTGATATTTATATTATTTGGATGGATATTAAGGAATTGGAGATTTTTTACCCACTTGGATACCATAGTAAATTTAGTACTCTCCGATTATGTGGTTTGCATTCTCTTTTACAACATATATAAGAGGATGCAAACTCTTGAGTGAGTCTGATATAGCGTATATATGCTTCATCATTAGATCAGACTCACTTTTTGCAGCCAGCCGCATTTGTATGTGTTTGATGAAGAGACTCTTTAGAACATACTGGAGAGTATGATGGTTTTTTTATTGAAAAATAACCCCCAGGACCTAAAATGTTTATTATCTATATACATGTTAATTCTAAGATATGAGATATACAGGACTGGTTGTCATAAAAGAACATAATCACCCTCTGTGTAGTATTTAAAACAATGTTAAAATTAATATATCTTTTAAAAAAACATACTGGTACCTAAGGTGAAAACAATTAACGGCTTACTTAATAGGGCCATAAGAATAATTAGTTGTAAGAGAAAGGATATTATATTATATAAAAATATGTGGATAATAATATATTACACTTTGTACATTCAAGTAAAGTGTCATTAACACAGAGGGTGATTTCATTTAAAATACATAATCTACAATAATCCTCAAGTAATCCCCTTGTCCCTGACCGGTGATGTTGTTTTAGGACCAGGGAAAGGCAACAATAAACAATATGTTTACCTAGGCAATAGTTTTGCTTTATAACTGGCCAGTGGTATAGACTATAATTATGTGTCACCTACGCCGATTAGCTTTGAATAAATGGTGGTCTATCTTGCAAAATAGTTTAAGTTTACTCAAATGTGTTGTAATTTGTTTCACAGTTTGTTCTAATTTCTATACAATACTATACGGTTTGTATAGAAATTAGGACAACCTGTAAATCAGTCATCGTTCATATTTCGAATTTTATGCGACAACATATCGCTCCGCGTCGTCGTTTGTGATATATCGCATAAGATTAGAAATAATGTAGGAAATTTGAATTGGTAAAAGATATATCTCGTACACTAAAGACTGTGTGTCCTCTTTCCAACGTGTGTCTGTTGTTATATCACTATTACATCAACTTTTTCTTGGCGTTTATATCAATCTGTATATGTTAAGGGTTTAGCTTTTATTAATACGATATTGATTTGATTGTTTGAACAAATATGACGGACAAAAATGTATACTGAAATGATTATTGGAAGAAGATTAAAACAATCCTCGCTACCATCTTGTTACTGTATTTTCATTGAATATTTTCGTTGGGCTATTTTTCGTAGCTATAACTAAATTGGCTATTTCTTGAGGACATAAATTCTAGGGTTTTGATTTTTTAAATAAAACACCTTACCTATATGCATTTAAATTCGTGGGAATTTGATTTCGTGGATGAGTCGAACCACGAAATCAACGAAATTAAATCCCCAACGAAAATTAATGATTCCACAGTATTTCATTTCCTCCATCACGTGGTACATCCTGGAAGCTGTGATTAATGACCTGTTTAAGTAAGTTAAGCAGCCCCGGATATTTACTCCGTGTGATCGTATCCTAGATATCTAACGACTGAGTACTGTTTATACTACTTTCTTTCCAGTTTAAATTTTATCAAACAATAATTGAAACCAGTTCATTGTTCGTCCTATTTTTTCTCATTTCTGATTGTAGTATCGCATTTTACACTCAATACGTCTAGTACGTTTAAGCAATGACACATTAAATACAATATCAAGCCGTATATAATAAAAATAAGTGCACATACTTTTACGTTTTTTTCCGTATGTAAAGCAGTTGTCGGCTCCTTGTGAAAGCATATTAAGTTAATACTGGTTAGAATACAGTTCAGAAAATTATGTATTGCAATACATCTTCATTGTCTCACACCAAATGTAACAACTTTATTTTCTATTTCGATTTGCGTTACATATCATGCAATTACAAGTCGTAAACGTAAAACTATGTACACAAATATTTTGGATCGTGAAGGAATATGTAATTGCCAAATAATAAAACTTCTTGAATTGTTCTTAAGATCATTCTGCTAATTGAACTCACGTAAAGGAATATATTACTTTATTTATTTGAAGAAACACCATCTCATGACGCTGGCATGTATTCAAACATAGCTGAAGTCTACGTCAACGTTTGTCTATTTTATTTCTTGGTTGTATTTTAATGAAAGTTAAAAAAGAGACACTCTTGATAAAATATTGTATTTCCCTCAGACTGGTCAATGAATTAATTGAACTAATACAAATGCAGTTTTATACTGATGGATTGTTACTTGGTGGTGTTTGGTATAAGCTACATGAGAGAAACCATAAATTGACGGCTAATTTCTTTTTTTATATGTCTAGACATTTTTTACATTAGTTAAACATATTAAGATAAATGATCTTACCGTTTACCATTCATGTCCAATAAGAACAATTACGCTAAGTGCTGTAATTTCAAGATCGTATTCGTTTAAATTTAAATATTCTAAAGTGAGGGTATCATATTTTCTAAGCTATGGTAAATTAAGACTCGTGACGATTTGTAAAATAATAACCAATGAATAGGACATGTAGAGAATATTTGGTTGTATCACTGTACGATCTTTAGTTCGGTCAAATTGTGTTAGAACATATTCTATTGTTACTAAGTAGTAATCGAGTTGTACTAGTACCATGAGGGAATAAAAACGTGAAAACGAAATAAAAAAATGTTTTAAATAGATAGAACATTATAGAACATATGGTTGGTGCCGAGACGTAGAAGGTTTATCCAGTGAGAATTTATATATATCACTTTTATTTATTACATTGTTTCATTCATCATATAAAAGCACGATAATTTGTGACCAGCGTACTACAGCGCGTAGGAATACAAAGTGACGAAATAAAGCGAACATGCATGTGACCTACTATATAGCCATGATAATCCGGTCTCTGCTTTATTAAAATAATATGTTCTGTTCTGTTTATTAGATCGAAAGATTAAATGTAGAAAAGGGAAAATTTAACTAAGAAACAACCAATAAGGTGCAACTTTTTTTGTATTTATTCAAAGTCGAAAAATCTTAATTTTTAATACAAAAAACATGAATTTTTAAATTCATTATATAATAGAAGCTGGGAAGCTGAATAATCCCTTAACTGAATAACTTTCATATCCTATCCAGGGCTCGACATTAACACTGGTTAAAGAACGGAAAATGAATTTTATTACGATAGGTGGAAAAGGTTGACATATAAAAAGAAAGTATAACTCGTTATATTTTAAAAAGGGATTTTATACTCAACTCCCAATTTTACCCCCGGTTTTTGCTACTTTTCAATAGAAAGATAGCCAAAAATAAACGAAATAAAAGACCAATATTGCTAAAGATTTTTCATTTACTCTTTATTTTACAATAATTTTTCGTACATTTACAGCAAATATAACACAATAATACAAATAATGCTTCTCAAAACTTTAGAACGTTCTAAACTTTTCTCCCTTCATACTTTAGAACATTCTAAAGTTTCGGATAGAAAATGATAGAATGCTCTAAAAGATTCTGTCCAAAACTTTAGAACATTCTAAACTTTTCTATCGTCATACTTTAGAACATTCTAAAGTATCGGATAGAAGATTGTGTAATGCTCTAAAAGATTCTGTCCAAAACTTTAGAACGTTCGAAACTTTTCTCCCTTCATACTTTAGAACATTCTAAAGTTTCGGATAGAAAATGATAGAATGCTTCCAAAACTTTAGAACGTTCTAAACTTTTCTATCGTCATACTTTAGAACATTCTAAAGTTTCGGATAGAAAATGATAGAATACTCTAAAAGATTCTGTCCAAAACTTTAGAACGTTCTAAACTTTTCTCCCTTCATACTTTAGAACGTTCTAAAGTTTTGGACAGAATCTTTTAGAGCATTCTATCATTTTCTATCCAAAACATTAGAACGTTCTAAAGTATGACGATAGAAAAGTTTAGAACGTTCTAAACTTTTCTCCCTTCATACTTTAGAACATTCTAAAGTTTCGGATAGAAAATGATAGAATGCTCTAAAAGATTCTGTCCAAAACTTTAGAACGTTCTAAACTTTTCTATCGTCATACTTTAGAACATTCTAAAGTATCGGATAGAAGATGATATAATGCTCTAAAAGATTCTGTCCAAAACTTTAGAACGTTCTAAACTTTTCTATCGTCATACTTTAGAACATTCTAAAGTATCGGATAGAAGATGATATAATGCTCTAAAAGATTCTGTCCAAAACTTTAGAACGTTCTAAACTTTTCTCCCTTCATACTTTAGAACATTCTAAAGTTTCGGATAGAAAATGATAGAATGCTTCCAAAACTTTAGAACGTTCTAAACTTTTCTATCGTCATACTTTAGAACATTCTAAAGTTTCGGATAGAAAATGATAGAATGCTCTAAAAGATTCTGTCCAAAACTTTAGAACGTTCTAAACTTTTCTCCCTTCATACTTTAGAACATTCTAAAGTTTCGGATAGAAAATGATAGAATGCTTCCAAAACTTTAGAACGTTCTAAACTTTTCTATCGTCATACTTTAGAACATTCTAAAGTTTCGGATAGAAAATGATAGAATGCTCTAAAAGATTCTGTCCAAAACTTTAGAACGTTCTAAACTTTTCTCCCTTCATACTTTAGAACATTCTAAAGTTTCGGATAGAAAATGATAGAATGCTATAAAAGATTCTGTCCAAAACTTTAGAACGTTCTAAACTTTTTTTCCCTTCATACTTTAGAACATTCTAAAGTTTTGGAGCGAAAATAATAAAATGCTATAAAAGATTCTGTCCAAAACTTTAGAACGTTCTAAACTTTTTTTCCCTTCATACTTTAGAACATTCTAAAGTTTTGGAGCGAAAATAATAAAATGCTCTAAAAGAATCTGTCCAAAACTTTAGAACGTTCTAAACTTTTTTCCCTTCATACTTTAGAACATTCTAATGTTTCGGATAGAAAATGATAGAATGCTCTAAAAGATTCTGTCCAAAACTTTAGAACGTTCTAAACTTTTCTATCGTCAGACTTTAGAACATTCTAAAGTTTCGGATAGAAAATGATAGAATGATCTAAAAGATTCTGTCCAAAATTTTAGAACGTTCTAAACTTTTCTATCGTCATACTTTAGAACATTCTAAAGTTTCGGATAGAAGATGATAGAATGCTCTAAAAGATTCTGTCCAAAACTTTAGCACGTTCTAAAAAAATTTCCCTTCATACTTGAGAACATTCTAATGTTTCGGATAGAAAATGATAGAATGCTATAAAAGATTCTGTCCAAAACTTTAGAACGTTCTAAACTATTTTTTCTTCATACTTTAGAACATTCTAAAGTTTCGGATAGAAAATGATAGAATGCTCTAAAAGATTCTGTCCAAAACTTTAGAACGTTCTAAACTTTTCTCCCTTCATACTTTAGAAAATTCTAGAGTTTCGGAGCGAAAATAATATTGTAGTTTAAGAGATGCAGTCCAAAACTTTAGAACGTTCTAAACTTTTCTCCCGTCAAACTTCAGAATATTATACATTTCGGATCGAAAATAATAGAATGCTTTAAAAGATGCGGCCCAAAACTGTAGAACGTTCTAACTTTTTCATTCTCGTTACTTTAGAACATTCTAAATGCTCGGATATGATATGATTTAGGATATTCTTAAATTTCGTAGCAAAGAAGTAAAAATTCTAAAATGTTCTAAAATATGATGGGAGAACATTATAGTACATTCGAACAATTGTATGATGTACATGTACTAAATTTAGGTCTAAAAGCCGACGAAAATATTAGAACAGACTAAAATACGGTGAATTAAACTGATAATATTCCAAACTTTCGCATCTAAAATAATTGATGTCCGAATAGAAAACAAGAGGGCCAAGATGGCCCTATATCGCTCACATGACAATCACTGTTCTCTCATTAAAACATTGTTTTGAACCGGTGACCTAGTATTTGACCCCAGACGACCTATGTTCGAATTTGTCTTACATATCATTAAGACAAACAGTCTGACTAGGTTTGGTGAAGATACGATCAAAATTTGACATCTACAGTGTTAATAAGGTTTTCAAGATCCAATCAAAACCATGACATTTAGAGCTTTTACAAGATTTTTACCTAAGATTTGACCTTGAGACCCAGTTTTTGAACCCGGCTGACCCATGTTCATCCTTGACCCACATATCATTGAGGCAAACATTTTGACAAGGTTTGGTGAAGATCCAATTAAAACTGTGACATCTACAGTGTTAACAAAGTTTTCCTAAGATTTGACCTGGTGACCTGGTTATTGACCCCAGATGACCCATATTTATACTTGATCGTTATATCATTAAAACAAACGATTTGACAAAGATTGGTGAAGATCCAATAATAACTGTGAAATCTACAGTGTTAACATGGTTTTTCATAAGATTTGACCTAGCGACCTAGTTTTTGACCCAAGATGACCCATGTTCGAACTCGTCCAAGGTATTATGAAGACAAACATTCTGACAAGGGTTCATGATCATCCAATCAAAACAGTGACTTCTAGAGTGTTAACAAGGTTTTCCAGCAAGTTGCCCTAGTGACCTAATTTTACTACAGAAATGACCCATTATCAAACTTGACCTACATATTATTAAAATATACATTGTGACAAAGTTTCATGAAGATAAAGTCAAAACAGTGATTTCTAAAGTGTTCACAAAGTTTTCCCTTATTTGGCCCTGGTGACCTAGTTTTTGACCCCAAATGGCCTAATATCGAACTCGTCCGAGATTTTAGAACGGAAATATTATAAAAAGATTTCCAAAGATAATGTTTAAATTTATTTGTAAATAATTTTTTATCGTTTAGAATGTTCCTATATCTGATAAAAAATGGTCTTATATCCTGATAAAACAAGTAAGATCATTTTGACACATCAACTAAATGTGTGAACAATTTAAGCACATACTTTGCATTGTTAAAGATGCTTACATAATGAGGTTCATTCAATCAATGGATAACAATTAATTGGTAGTAAAAGTTAAAACATGCAATACAACTCAAATTATAGATAAATTCTTTTCACAGTCATACAGATGCATCTGACTACAAACATATCCAAGTCTATATTAATACGTGTAAACTAAATACCCGTAATGCATACTTGGTTTGACTCCAACAGAACATTAAAAATAATTAACTTTAGAAATAACTTATTTCAAATTAAGATAGTTGTGTAATCACATTGCAGCAAGGTGGTTACTTAACGATTTGGTAGTCTGTGATAGGAAAGTAATTTCTTGGTATGTGGTGTTTCGTTGAATCGGAGAGATAAGAACGTACAATGTCAAGGACAATGACTTCTCCACTACTTTATTCTCATTTTAGAGAGTATGGCAATCTGAAATTGAGAGTGTAAATCAATTTTAAGTATAATCGTGGTATTTATATGCAGTAATAATCACTGTATATCGTAATATGACGAATCTATGTATTATAACAGTACTGCAGCAATTTACCATATAAAGTGATAATGTATATTATACAGTACAACCTCTGTAGAGCAACACACTGTGGGAGTTGCAAATATTGGCCATTGTTTAGAGGCTGTTGCTCTACAGAGGTTAATTTTTTAGTAGGTGTTGTTATAGAGAGGTTGTTGCTCTACAGAGGGTCGCTTTTGAGAGGTTGCACTGTATAACTTATAACTAACTATATGCATGACAGTCCAGCATACCAATTGTCAATCAGAACTCCTAGGTATTTGTCTACAATTCTGAGAAAACAAGTACCTCGTGTAGTAGAAGTAGTGACCGAAAATCAAATAACCCAAAATTGTAACTCTAATCTTATGTACGACGCGTATTTCTCACTTACGGAAATGCCATATATCTTATATTTAGACCAATTAAGATCAAAATATGTTGTCGAGATGTATTTAATGTAATTGATGAATTGAAATAAACATCTTAATTGCACATATAGAGAAACTAGCCAACGTATTTGCGAATAGACAAGCGATTTGTCAATTACAATTGTTATATAACGAAATTATAACTTACTGAAGTTATTCTAGCACCCACGACGTTCTTTTCTACCAGGTATCCTTGTTCGTCTCAGCATTCCAGTGACAGCCGTGTTACTTCACACTGATCTGAATTCAATACACATGTACAAATAATTAAGCATGAAAATAAAACCGAACTTAAAAAATCCGTTTTATAGGCCTTTTTCAGGTAGTAGGTTATCGCCCTTATCGAAATCAGAAGCATTCGGAATTCTTCGGACCGTGGTTAGTATTTCCGATGATGGTGTCTCGAGACAAACCAAACTATCATAATAAAATTATTGATTATCCGATAAGATCATTGTACCGCCAATGTAAATGTAAATAATTTAATTCATTTGGCGATGAACTGTCAAAGTTAAAAGCCAATAAAATATTTGACTTGACTTGACTTGACTTGACTTGATATCGAAATTTACTTTTATGTTGAAAAATCTGGAGTTTATTGAAATGTGGTAGAATTATTGAATCGAAATAGAAGTTGGTCAATATAAAACAATGTTTTTGGAATTTTGGACTGGTCAGTAATTTTATTTTTTATTCTGATTTTTTTCATCATACATCAAGCAAGGTTTTACAAAATATTATGGACATAATTATAATTATTGGTCACTTATGTAAACCATTAATTGACACATAGTGTATTTTTCGGATTATCTGCTTTAATATATAACTTGTTGGACGCATAGATAGCTATGAAAACAATGCTACATAGATCCATAAAACAACGGGTGGTATAAATATATTCGACCGCTTACTGTTTTTTGTCGGTTTTGTTTGCTATCAGTAAGGATCATGTCACACAGAGTATGATTTTGACTATTTGCTGACACCAACTTATCAAAGCTACAGACGTTGCTTAGATCAAATGAAAAAGAGGCAGAGTCCCTGTTTTTGGTTTTCATACTATTTGTATCGATCATTAAAGCAAAATACTACCCGGATGCAGCAGACCTGTGCGCTTTTATGATCTCCTAAAGAAGAGCATATAAACCAACTTTAATAAAAGGCCTGTATTAAACTGGGTCCCATTGACTTAATCTTGTCTGTGCATTGCTATATAGAATGGGAACCAGTTTAGGCAAGATATCACAAAAGTTATAATATTGTTTGAATTATCTTTTGATTCAAGTAATTTATCAAACTTGTTTAGTGTGGGCCACCTGCAATGATATGTCATAAATATTGTTTGCGTGATTCCGAACTTTAATGCTTTGTAAACTTAAATGTATTATGTTTCATGTAAATGAATAAGGGTGTAACTATCAACATGATTGACACTTGTTACACCCATAAATCAGCACTGGTGGGATGCAAACGCCAATGACTAGACACATTAATTAGTGATAAACCATTTTTAATATACATACATTAGTATCTTTATGATATTTAATCATTTAATAATTTCAACACGGAAAGATCGAAACTGTCGTGACTTGTTGGTAGCAAGTGCATATAAACATAAAATAAAACAACAGATCAACATACTTAATGAATAAATAGCTATAACTTATGAAGTAAACAACACAGATTAATCAATTGACAAGTACACCTTAATTAGTTCATAAATTAAATAGTTTCATGGTACTTTTATTCATTGAACATAATTATACACCCTCGGGTATATACAAGTCAAACTACATGAAAATGTGTTTTATTGATTTTTTATCCCGTTACGACTCTATTGAACAGAACAGAACAGAACATATCATTTATTCACTCAATACATGTACAAAACATGCAAATATGAGGTTTTTACAATAAAACAAAACAAATAAACGAGGCTATAGAATTTAGACATACTGAAAAATGTACATTTGTCAAAGAGTATCAACATAATATTTAACAATTTCAGCATATAGAAGAATTACATTATCACTTTTTGGATTATACATTTTACAAATTTACATAACTTATTTAATTCTAACTTATTTTTTGTGCACATGAGATTTTCCAGTTTAAACATATTTGGTCGACGGTAATAGATGAGTTTCAAAAATCGTTTTCTTTCATCATTAAATTGAGAACATTCGAATAAATAATGGAATTCGTCGCCAATTTTATCTTGACAGGTGT
This sequence comes from Lutraria lutraria, assembly GCA_964023205.1. NCBI lineage: Eukaryota > Metazoa > Mollusca > Bivalvia > Venerida > Mactridae > Lutraria > Lutraria lutraria. The sequence goes on from OZ026838.1 coordinate 19,976,879, forward strand.
TACATAATCTTTGATTTATTGGTGTTCTTAGCCAGCTACCTGTTTCTATTGGCAATCGATGGTTTCTGGTTCTAAATTTAATAAAATAGTATAGAAGTGGACTTTCTAAGTCTGTTAAGAAGGGCTCAGTACCAAATGTCTTTTTGAATACTCTGTAAAACAAACTGTTACTTGAATTATCAATTTTGGAATACCAGTCATTAAGAAATAGGTCTTTTAATTTTTGTTTTACAGCAAGTTTTAGCCATTTAAAATTTGTGAGTATATTGTTATACCACACATTTACAAAACCGCATTTTATCAAAATAGATTTAACATTAAACATCCATGGAAATTTCTTTTTAAATGTAGCATCATTTAGTCCAGCTGTAGAAAGTAGTGTATGTTTATAGACAAGCGTAGATATTTTATTGGTAATTCCGTCGTTTGTGCAAAGTTTCGACCAAAACGATATAACTCTTTCTTCGATATCAAGTGACAAAGGCATACAACCAGTTTCACCATATACGAAATAATTAGGAGTTGATCTCTTTAACTTTAATACATGTTTTAAAAATTGTAATTGTACACGTTCTAATATATCTAGATTGCCAAATCCCCAAATTTCTGCTCCATAGAGTAAAATTGGTTTGATGGTTTTATTAAATAACTCGATTTGTAGATCAATTGGAAGGTTAAGTCGATTTGAATTTTTTATAAGACTATACATTGCTCTGGTACCTTGGTTTGCTATATGTTTTTTACAGTTTAAAAAGGAGCCACTTCTATTAAAATATATACCAAGGTATTTATACTCCTTTACTACCTCAATAGGTTCATTTTTAAATGTGAAATTATACACGGGTTGTCTTCCTTTTGAAAAAACTACTATTTTTGTTTTGGAGGTATTTACTTTCAGTTTCCAATTTACACAGTATTGTTCATATGTATTTAATGCTTGTTGCAGATCGTTAGCTGTTTCAGCAATAATAACTGTATCGTCTGCATAGAGCAGAATAAATATTTTTAATAGATTAAATAGTTCGTTTGTGTTCCGTTCATTTTCCATTATTATTCCTTGTACATTACTGTTATTTTGAAAGAAAGATTCCAAGTCGTTTAAAAATAAAGAAAACAACAACGGTGATAAGTTTTCCCCTTGACGTACGCCAATATTACACGAGAAGAAGTTAGAAAAGTCTGAATTTACTTTGACGCAAGATTTTATATTACTATACATATTTTTGATAACTTGTAGACATTTTCCATTTATATTCGAATTTACTAATTTCTCCCATAGACCATTTCTCCAGACAGTATCAAATGCCTGTTTTAAATCGATAAAAGAGCAAAATAACTTTTTATTGTTATTATTGAGATATTGGATAATGTGTTGTAATACAAATAAATGGTCGGTTGTTGAGAATCCCTTTCTGAAGCCCGCTTGTGTATTATTAAGTATATTATTAGATTCAACATAATCTGTTATTCTTTTATTTAAAATACAGGTAAAAAGCTTCCCTAAACAACTTAACAATGTTATTGGTCGATAGTTTTCAGGTTTAGTTATGTCCCCCTTATTTTTGTATATTGGGTTAATAATACCAATGGTCCATAGTTCTGGTATAATACCAGTATCATAAATAAGATTGAAAAGCTTAACATATATTGTTTTCATTATAGGAAACGATGCTTTTATTTGCTCATTTACTATTTTGTCATACCCACTAGCTTTGTTATTTTTCAAATTTTTAATTGCATATTCTATTTCGTTTTCTGTTATAGGAATATTTATTTCTTCGTTATTATCATTATTTCCATCGACTAAGTTATGTTGTATTCTATCATTAAGTTTAGAGTTATCGTCATTTACAAAATTTACATTTACTTGATGTAAAACGGTTAATTTTTGCACGTGCAGCACGTGGTACGTATGAATCTTCGAAATATTTTTGAACTCGATAGAGTGTTCAGCCACATTAAAGAAAAACACAAAATGGGATTGATGTCCATTGATGAAAGGACCCGCGCTGTCGGTACTGGGGTACTTACAGGTATATCTAGATTTCGATTAATATTTCATTTACTTAACACATCAAATTAATATAATTATATCTCAAACTATATTTATAGTCGTAATATACAATCATACAACTATAAATTGAATGCTATAACTGTTTTGATAACGCAATATTTTATTAATTTTATGCTATGATTAGTGAAAAATAATCAATATTGCATGTAAACTTAAATGGGATATTTAAAATGAGATGACCGATTTAATCCCTTTACATTTCATTTGGTTTTCTCATTTATTTTGAGATGCATAAATTATCACAAATTAGAATTTGAAATTACATTAATTTACAAAATTATAAATTGTGTTAATGTTTACCACATGTCTGCCATTTCGATTGAGTCAGTTTCAATATTAAGTACAGGGTTTCTTTTCTCCCATAACCCATCTTAATTATCTCAACACTAATCTGTCATTAACTTCAATTGTGGCAGTTGTATATCTTATCTGTATGAAATCGATTGATGACACGCGTATTATTACAATGCGCCAATTAAAGTTATGCAATTAACGAACAATGAAACGATTAGTAGATTATATCGCATCTGTTTGAGAAACACGTTCTGGTTCAATGATTCTTCATTAGTACTGGTTGGCACATGCGCTATACACTTCTTTCCTTTAGTGGTCAGAAAAAATCGCATTTAATTTTACAAATTTATGTAACTTCGCCGTCAGACATTGTCAATCTATGAGATAAATATATCTTTTTAAATAAGTGGATGGGGAATAATATTTTCATAGGCCAAGCACAATAATTCTTTTTGCGAACCGTCTTAAATAAAATATATGTATGTCTGACTAGAACATATCGTAAACATGATTTTACACATATGTATTGTTGAACATGTGACAGAAGTACGGAAGCTGGATTCTAAAACTAATTTGCCTATTTCGTTATGATCTTTGTATTGTATTTGTTGCCCATGCAATATGCCTGTTACATATCTGGGAAAAGTGAATTATTATGTTCTGTCCTCATTGTATTACTTCTTTATAAGTCTCATGAAGGCCTTTTCAGCGCTACCGCTAATTAGCTACCCCGTTAAAGCTATCATGCGTATTTATGGATGAAAGGGTTATTATTTTTTCTTCATGTGAATAAAACTTAAAGAGGAATGTCTTAAGCGTGTTTACCTTTTATTGAATTATATGGTAATATAGTTATTGCACTATATAGATTATTTCGGATTATCATGTTTGGAAGAAACAGGTCGCCAAACAAAATCAAAGATACTATAAAATATTATAGGACAGAACAGGACAAATCATTTATTTTTTTCCCCAGATATGTTGCATACATATTGCATGTTTAACTAAATTAACAAAAGATATTTACATAGGTTTTTTGTAAAAACGGGTATAAATTAGTATAATTCATTAATGAATAGAGAAGAAGAAGAAAAGAAACGTAATACATTTAGCTGACAAGATAAATGGTTTACACTCCATATGTTTTAAACGTTCATTTGCTGCTCCATCTTACTGTTTTATTTTGAGAAGATTCTAGATAAGGCCTACGAAAAAAAAAACTAGAGAGAAATGGATGAAATACATAGATAATTCCATTTGTGCGACATAATCTAAAATTCACATGAAAATGCATATGAATAACATCGTAAAGTTAACTCACCTTGAATTAGTGTTCTTGCTGAGCAGTATGAATCAACCTTTCATCTCCACATCATAAATAACAATAAAATCAGTTGTCCAACAAATCTTTTAATCAATCCATGGTTAATTTCGCGAAACGACAAGACAGCAGATAACACATGGCGCAACAGTCAACAATTAAAACGTTTTGGAATAGTTCATTACCACATGTTTTGCATCATTCTGTTGTAATCAAGTTTGATATATTCATAATATACCTATGTAGATCCGTATTATTTGGGGGAATGTACATTGTCTTTTGTCATCTAAACGATAACTTTAAAAGAAATAATTATAATTTAACATATTTATAAATAAATTTTATGTCCATGAAAATAACACCCCTATTTACTAAAATGTAAGCGTCACCAGGACACCCGTGGTCTTAACCGTCTTATCGTTCAACAGAACTGGCGGTATTTGTAGCCTTAGTTACTACGTTACACGTCGAGACAAAAACATGTTAGTAAATTAGGCTAATATTATGCATGTACTTATACGGAACATATATATATAACAACATACATGCGATAATTCTGGACACTCAGGTATCTATCTATATATTTGTATTCGACTTTTGTTAAGATTTATATCAGTACTCAAAATTTCATCTTAAGTCCATGTCATTGGATATATAAGTAATAAATAAAATATCGTATGAACTACTGATGTATTTATGGTTAAAACAGAATAGAAAAAATAATATTGTTTTTCTACCTTTACATGCGACGATAATGTTACTTTTCATGTCCGAAGTACTGTTATCGTTTTAACATAATTGCTGTGCTATAAATTAGGAAAATAATTGTATGAACTAGAAAATGAATTTAAGTCTGCATGACTTATAAGTTCATATATATTTAACAGCATTGATTAAATGTCATTTTATGTATACGCTTGGCAAGTTGATTACGAGTAATAGTAGATAATGGACAAATCTATCAATTTGTCCGGTACCAGAACTCAATGGTTAATATTTCAATACATCAACTATTTAGAGATACTACATTTTCATGGTACATGTATTATATTTTCAGATTGGATATCTGACAAAACAACGGAGAAAAGTTTAGAACGTTCTAAAGTTTTGGGCAGAATCTCTTCGAGCATTCTATCATTTACTATCCGAAACTTTAGAATGTTCTAAAGTATGATGGGAGAAAGGTTTAGAATGTTCTAACGTTTTGGCGAGAATCTTTTAGAGCATTCTACCATTTTCTATCCGAAACTTTAGACTGTTCTAAAGTATCATCGGAAGAGAAAATAGTTTAGAACGTTCTAAAGTTTTGGACAGAATCTTTAAGAACATTCTATCATTTACTATCCGAAACTTTAGAATGTTCTACAGTATGACGATAGAAAAGTTTAGAACGTTCTAAAGTTTTGGACAGAATCTTTTAGAGCATTCTATCATTTTCTATCCGAAACTTTAGAATGTTCTATAGTGTGACGATAGAAAAGTTTAGAACGTTCTAAAGTTTTGGACAGAATCTTTTAGAGCATTTTATCATTTTCTATCCGAAACTTTAGAATGTTCTAAAGTATGACGATAGAAAAGTTTAGAACGTTCTAAAGTTTTGGACAGAATCTTTTAGAGCATTCTATCATTTTCTATCCGAAACTTTAGAATGTTCTAAAGTATGAAGGGAGAAAAGTTTAGAACGTTCTAAACTTTTCTATCGTCATACTTTAGAACGTTCTAAAGTTTTGGACAGAATCTTTTAGAACATTCTATCATTTTCTATCCGAAACTTTAGAATGTTCTAAAGTATGACGATAGAAAAGTTTAGAACGTTCTAAAATTTTGGACAGAATCTTTTAGAGCATTCTATCATTTTCTATCCGAAACTTTAGAATGTCCTAAAGTATGACGATAGAAAAGTTTAGAACGTTCTAAAATTTTGGACAGAATCTTTTAGAGCATTCTATCATTTTCTATCCGAAACTTTAGAATGTTCTAAAGTATGACGATAGAAAAGTTTAGAACGTTCTAAAGTTTTGGACAGAATCTTTTAGAGCATTCTATCATTTTCTATCCGAAACTTTAGAATGTTCTAATGTATGACGATAGAAAAGTTTAGAACGTTCTAAAGTTTTGGACAGAATCTTTTAGAGCATTCTATCATTTTCTATCCGAAACTTTAGAATGTTCTAAAGTATGACGATAGAAAAGTTTAGAACGTTCTAAAGTTTTGGACAGAATCTTTTAGAGCATTATATCATTTTCTATCCGAAACTTTAGAATGTTCTAAAGTATGAAGGGAGAAAAGTTTAGAACGTTCTAAACTTTTCTATCGTCATACTTTAGAACGTTCTAAAGTTTTGGACAGAATCTTTTAGAACATTCTATCATTTTCTATCCGAAACTTTAGAATGTTCTAAAGTATGACGATAGAAAAGTTTAGAACGTTCTAAAATTTTGGACAGAATCTTTTAGAGCATTCTATCATTTTCTATCCGAAACTTTAGAATGTTCTAAAGTATGAAGGGAGAAAAGTTTAGAACGTTCTAAAGTTTTGGACAGAATCTTTTAGAGCATTATATCATCTTCTATCCGATACTTTAGAATGTTCTAAAGTATGACGATAGAAAAGTTTAGAACGTTCTAAAATTTTGGACAGAATCTTTTAGAGCATTCTATCATTTTCTATCCGAAACTTTAGAATGTTCTAAAGTATGAAGGGAGAAAAGTTTAGAACGTTCTAAAGTTTTGGACAGAATCTTTTAGAGCATTATATCATCTTCTATCCGATACTTTAGAATGTTCTAAAGTATGACGATAGAAAAGTTTAGAACGTTCTAAAGTTTTGGACAGAATCTTTTAGAGCATTCTATCATTTTCTATCCGAAACTTTAGAATGTTCTAAAGTATGAAGGGAGAAAAGTTTAGAACGTTCTAAAGTTTTGGACAGAATCTTTTAGAGCATTCTATCATTTTCTATCCGAAACTTTAGAATGTTCTAAAGTATGAAGGGAGAAAAGTTAAGAACGTTCTAAAGTTTTGGACAGAATCTTTTAGAGCATTATATCATCTTCTATCCGATACTTTAGAATGTTCTAAAGTATGACGATAGAAAAGTTTAGAACGTTCTAAAGGTTTGGACAGAATCTTTTAGAGCATTCTATCATTTTCTATCCAAAACTTTAGAATGTTCTAAAGTATGAAGGGAGAAAAGTTTAGAACGTTCTAAACTTTTCTATCGTCATACTTTAGAACGTTCTAAAGTTTTGGACAGAATCTTTTAGAGCATTTTATTATTTTCGCTCCAAAACTTTAGAATGTTCTAAAGTACGAAGGGAGAAAAGTTTAGAACGTTCTAAAATTTTGGACAGAATCTTTTAGAGCATTTTATTATTTTCGCTCCAAAACTTTAGAATGTTCTAAAGTATGAAGGGAAAAAAGTTTAGAACGTTCTAAAGTTTTGAGAAGCATTATTTGTATTATTGTGTTATATTTGCTGTAAATGTACGTAAAATTATTGTAAAATAAAGAGTAAATGAAAAATCTTTAGCAATATTGGTCTTTTATTTCGTTTATTTTTGGCTATCTTTCTATTGAAAAGTAGCAAAAACCGGGGGTAAAATTGGGAGTTGAGTATAAAATCCCTTTTTAAAATATAACGAGTTGTATGATAATAACAGATTGAAAAAATCCCTCTATAATCTATTGCTACAATTTATCTTCAGACAAAAACCGATATCGATTTTGCATCAATTTCAAGGGAGACAATTTGGCTTAACGGGGGGGGGGCGAAATGTATTGGAAAGTTGGGTATGCTTGAGATATAATAGGAATAGCTTCCAATACTTTAGCTCTTTCAACAATTATTTTTTGTGTGAACATCTCAACAAGGAAAAGTAACATTTGTGTCCTTGTTATATATACAGTGAAACCCGATTATCCGAAAATCTGGTATTATCCTTCATGTCAAAGTATAGGTCTCAATATTGATGGTGTTTTATGTTTTGACAAATTAAATGTTGCTGAGACTTTTAATAAGTTTTACACAACTGTAGCATCTAGTCTTGTATCCAAACTTCCTAGACCTTCGTTTAAATATGGCAAGGATTTTGTCGCTAAATTTTACTCGGCTAAAGGTGTAAAGGTCAATAACTGTTCCTTCTCTCTTGTTTCTGAGAACAAAGTTCTTAAATATTTAAATAAGATGAGTGCAGATAAAGCTACTGGGCTGGATAGTATCCCTGCAAAATTTATTGTTGATGGTTCATCTTTAATTGCTAGCCCTCTCACACATGTTATTAATTTATCATTGATACAAGGATCTGTACCTGATGATTTAAAATCAGCAAGGGTTATTCCATTGTACAAGAAAAACAACAAAACTGAAGTTGGCAATTACAGACCAGTGTCTATACTAAGTGTAATATCAAAAGTTTTTGAAAGGGTTGTTTATGACCAAGTAGAAACATACCTCAATGATAAAGACTTGTTATATAATCTTCAGTCTGGGTTCAGAAGTAGATACTCCACTGAAACCTGTCTCATTCATCTAACTGATCTCATACGTTTTAATCTAGATAAAGGTAATCTTGTTGGGATGGTTTTACTAGACCTACAAAAGGCATTTGATACTGTTGACCACTCTATATTAGCCATGAAACTTGAATGTCTTGGTCTTGGGAAAGATGTAATACACTGGTTTGTTTCATACTTATCAAATAGACAACAGCTTGTTGATATATCAGGAACACATTCCACACCAGCTAATGTGTCTTGTGGAGTGCCTCAAGGATCAATCCTAGGGCCTCTTTTATTTTTAATTTATGTCAATGACATGTCTGCAGTTGTAAAAAATCAGCTCATTCTATATGCAGATGATTCAGCTATACTTGTGGCAGATAAAGACAAATCAGTTATTGAGAATGCTCTTGCAGATGATTTAAAATCAGTTCAATCATGGTTAATAGATAATAAACTGTCATTGCATCTTGGTAAAACTGAGTCCATTGTTTTTGGCTCCAAACTTAAATTAAAAAAATGTCAGTCACTAAATGTATCTTGTAATGAAACTTCTATCCAGTCAACTACTTCTGTTAAATATCTTGGTGTCACACTTGATCAGTCATTGTCCTGTGATAAAATAGTTAGTTCAGTAATAAATAAAGCTAATGCTAGACTGAAATTTCTTTATAGGAAAAGTAGCTTTCTTAATGAACAAACAAAAAAGCTTATAGTCTCTTCCCTTATTCAGTGTCATTTTGATTATGCATGTTCTTTTTGGTATCATGGCTTAACTAAACATTGGAAAAATAAGTTACAGGTCACACAAAACAAACTGATACGTTTTGTACTTAATCTTGATCATAGGGCCCATATTAGTAAAGATCATTTTGTTCAACTAAATTGGTTACCTGTAGATAAAAGAGTGGAACAAATTGTTTTATATAATGTTTTTAAGATAAAAACTGGTGTAAGCCCTAAGTACCACTGCACTCATTTTATTTCTCAAGATTCAATTCATTCATATAGCACCAGATTCAGTCAGCATGGATGTTATGCTGTTCCTAAAGTTGGTTCTTTTGGTTTAAAATCATTCTCCTTCACTGGTATCAAATTGTGGAATTACCTTCCAGTCCATATTAAGAAGAACAATCAATTAGGTAAATTTAAATCTGAGGTCAAACAGCATCTTTTAACTAGTATTTAATGTTTACTGTGATATTCATATAAGAATTGTGATACCTTTTTAGTTAATATATCCACATTTTATTTTTCTATTATTATGTTCATAAATAGTTGTTATTATCTTATCTAGAAATTTATATAAATCTACATTTGCCTCTCTGGGTCAAATGCCATATAGAAGGACCACAATGGAAATAAGGGGTTTCCCCTTTTTTGTGTCATCCTTGGTTTTATAAAGTTAACAATCATGGTTACCACTATTTATTAAATTTGATTTCTTATTTTAGAGTAAAAATTGATGATATTTATTTTAATTACAATATTTTAAAACAGTTATTCATTAAATATTTCTATGTATTTTCATTTTTAGCAATCTAATGTCTGTGATATATGTACCATGTTTTATATGCTTTTTATACCGAAATAAATAATAATAATAATAATAATCCGAAATAAAATTTCGGTCCCAAACTTCCCTCTTTACATTTCAATGTTCTAAATAAACCTCTGTTCTGTTCTGAATATTTATGTTATTGTGTAGAGATTAAGATGTTTGATTTTGTGTATATATATTCTGTATATATGTTATAACGATGTACATGTTGTACAAGTTAATAAAGTATCTGTTCTGTTCTGAATACTATGGCTAATCAGAAGTGATAAACAGGTCCCCACAATCATCCGAATGCGTATTTTCACACCTGTTATCCGAAGTCGACAATTAACTCTGATCGAACAGACAAGTTCATTGTAGGATTTCTTTAACGTGTTAAAAGGTGTGAAAAACACATTATCAAACAACTGTGAACAATGGATTGTTCGTTTGGATCATTGTATGCAGTAATGGGAGGGGGCATTTTAGTGTCCTACATACAACAGCGTTATATAGCATGTGGTTAACATCATCCATGTGTAAACATTGAAATATATAAGGGAAGAGCAGGGCTGGACCAAAATGCTTCCGTAAAGAAGAAAAAACGAATGAAAACGAAACAATCGGTTTTGAGTAGCACGTTATCTAAATCATCCATTCACGTGTTCTAAAATTGATTTCCAAATAAATGTGTTGTGTCTTTCTGAGAAGCAAAAATAATATACGTGTATTATAAAAGATCGAAAAATTGTCGAAAACTAATGCGATGAGTTTGTTTTTGATGTATTTTTCCTGGAAAGATACAAAGATTATGGACACTCAACAGAGCTTTGACATTTTATGTGTTCTCATATAATAACATGACAAGAAAATTCTATTAGCGAGTCAATGCGGTCCTCAAAATCCAGATTATCAAAACACACAGCGACTAAGTAATTTTTCGAGATATTCCTGTAAAGCGAAGTTCAGTGTAATGTTGTCCAATACAGAGTAAAAGCTTTTCAGTAGAAACAGGGGGTTGTTCATACCATATATATATGCTTACATCCATCGTCAAAATGCATATATAAGGCAATACAATGGGATTATTGTTATGCAAGAAAGTTGACAAAATGAACTATGGTGTGTCAAAGTCTTCAACATAAGTTATAAACTAAAAGGTATATGATATTATATGTAAACATTATGGGTTACATTATCTTATCAATCTGTTCTGTGGTGACACATTATTTTTGGCTGTCAGTTAACATCTCAATGAATTGAATACACGTGTTTTTCAGCCCATAAATCCTGTGCATTGAAGCCATTTTGGCGCGTTTAAATTATTGCAAACATTTCATTAAAAAGCATCACGGCACGTCTAATTAGAATCAAATGGTGTCATTATAATACAAAAGGGAAACAAAAACAAACCCATGAGAATGATTGCTAATGTCAATCACCATCGAGTCGACATTTACCAAACGTGGCTTCCCAAGCGTTAAGATCACTGTCTTCCTTTGTGGAAATCGGACTTAGCTCTGAGTGAGCCATAAACCTACAGTTCAGTTCATTAGAATTCTGAGCATCAATAACAATTCTTTTCATACGCGTAAGACAGCACAGCATTTGATCATGGCGTGCCATTGTGTAGAAGTATTTAAAATTTAGTATCCAGACATTATCAGACGGATTTAAGCTTGTCTCAATATTGTCTCATTAAAACGTGATCAAAGTATTGTTTCACTTACTTTATAATACTCATCAGCGCAATATTATGTTCTATAAAATTGATAATATTTCCTTAAATTTCAAGCCGAAAATTTCAGACAAAGCGATCTCATTACTTTGAAATAAAAGTTATTAGAATAAATAGGACTTAAAATGCAAACGATAATTCTATACGTTCTCTGCGTGAAATATTGTTTTCCAAGACAGAATCGTTTTCAAAAGACAAACAGAAGTTTGTTTATGTTTAATAAAGTATGTTCATAGGTTGGTGCATGCTTTCTTGTCTGGCATTGTCGAAAAGCATAACCTACTTTGAAACATTCAAGGTTTCACTATAAATTCTCAATTACATCCAATAGATGGTAGCATATAATATCAAACTGACGAAGTATCAAACAAAATCCTTGATGAAAGTTAAACAAGAACGCTCCGCTGCTCACCTAAATATCGTTACACTTTATGATAATTAAATCAATTTGAAGGAAAGTTATTTGTCATAGTGAAGAGTTATTTACCCAACTGTCAAGAGTCCAACTGTTGATATAACTGAGCTTTTGAGTCAGTTTACCCTTAAGGTCAATGTCATCTGGTTTAATTTGAGATTATTGTAAAGATCTTCCTAGTATGTAAAATCAAGTGATTTTTATCAAATGTGTAGTGGTCAACTATTTCCGCTTTATGCCTTCTGGTTTAAGATTTTTCTAGTTTGCAATTTATCCTTTAACTCTTTAATTGCGAACTGCGTTCTAGTCGACAGTTGCGAATCGCGAGCTGTGTTCCTGTCTGCAGAAAATATTTTTTTATTGTTCAAATAGATATATCAAATGAAACAGCTGTATAAAGTCGGAACGCAGTTCGTAGTTTGCGATTCGATTTTTTAATTGCGATCTGCGTTCTAGTCTGCAGTTCGCGTATCAATTTTTTTAGAGAACTAAAACGCATTTCGAAATTTTAAAAAAACTGAATTGCGTTCGCGAATCGCGAACTGCAGCCTAGATCACAATTTGTGACTTCAAAAAATGTGTAAAATATGAATTGCGAACTGCGTTCCAGTCTGCTGTTTGAAAATTGCGAACTGCTAACTTAGAACGCAGTTCGCGAATCAAAAAATAAATCGCGACCTGCAAACTGCGTTTCATCTTTATAAAACCTAAAACAATGTGTTATTACTTGATGTTTATGCATATTATGATAAATATAAATATTCAATTTAAGACTTTAATTTCAAGGTTCACGTGTGATTATGCGGGGGTTTCAATGTGACAACTAGAGAATTTTTACTTTGTGATGCACAGGGTGATCAAACCATTCTTCATTCTGTTTCCGCTGTCAAGAACTAATGTAGTGTGACATTGATATTGTGGCATGCTTCCGATATGGAGGACGATTTGCATTTCTCCATTGCTTGAATTGTATATACAGTCGAACTTCTTTCATTTGAACCTTTCTTATCCGGAATCCTTTTAACCGAACACTTTATATGGTCCCGATATAAGTTTCGAAATTCGGATTAATTCGGAAACTTTCTTACTGGAATGGTTATTAGAAAGGTTCTGCTGTACATTGTAATTTTGATTGATTTTATTCATCAGTTTGATTTTAATCTGCGCTTGTTTATATTGTCAGTGTCCGCTGTTCCTATGAATGATATGTCTTGATAATTTGGGTTTGAATTCAATGATGTTTTGATAGAATAACCATTTTGACGATACCGTTATCTTGATCTCCAAAGAGTCTCCTCATTCCATATAATATATCTTACAGCGATGACTTTTGTACCCTCCCGTCAATTATTTCTTCTTTGTTTCCATGGCGACTAATGTTAACCGTGCAATTACGTACTTGTCAGTGTATTTCCTGGTTCATAAAGTGTAGAGAAAACTGAATACCTGACTTCAACTGAAACATGCATCCTACAGAAAAAAGTGCATACTTGTCCTTATTGTAATGTAATTCACTAGAGTGTGTATGTTTTTTCTTTTATTCATACAAAGAAATGACATACCTAAATTTTTATTCAGTACTTCCTACACTCGTAAATTAATAAAAATATCACAATGATAAATCTTTTAGGGATCGTTATACAACTTCATTCAGTATATTTGACGTTAATTCCACTTTTTGACGCTACAATTTGATAAATAGGATTTTAATATGATTTAAACTATGTTTTCGGCTGAATGATTTATCAATTAATCTACTGAGGTATTCTAAACGAGATTTAAAGTGATATCCACTAAGCTGGTTTCAATTTGGTATGCTTAACAAGGCACCATGTCATTTGTCATGATTTTAAGTTGTATTTGTATTTCAAATGATATAATATGATTGAACAACGATTCTATAGTAATTGTATTTCTAGAACACTAATACACTCACCTCATTTACAAACACAAATATAAACGATCAATGGTACGGGATGAATATAGATCAGAAAAGACTTAGAGAAAAACACGTAACAAACACTGCAACTTCTCACAATACTGCTCTCATATAAATATCCTCAATATAGCACACCAAACACACATACCTTATACCTCCGTGGTCGAGTAGTTAGGATCGCTGTCTTCAAATCACTGTAACCTCTCATCGATAAGGGTCGCGGGTTCGAACCCTGCTACTAACCATGTCTCTTTATGTGAGAAAGTAGGCAGTTGCTTACGGATGATGGAATTCTAGTACTTGCCCATAAGTTTCACGAACCTGGGGCCTGGTTCTTCCAGGAACGATGATCAGGTGATCTGCCTGCAAAAAGGGGCGTAAAACGCAAACAAAAATCTAACTCACAGGACCATGCAAATATCGAGGAAAAACTCTGGAGTGTTGTTTATGTTGTTAAAGTCTATTCAACTCTAACTTTTGAGAAAGCTTGCTGAATATTTTAATCATTAAGAATAATTATATAAGTATTTACAACAGAACAAGATTAGGGAATTCTCGGGGAACCTGGTGATAAGTCCAGTAAACATGTAGTTCCCTGTATATACATATTTAATGAAATAAAGCAAAATTATTTCTTGAATATAGCAATGTTTTATGTCTCATTGTTGGCAAAATAAAGTGCTCCTTAGAACATCTTAATTGGGTTGTCAAATTGTTGAAAAATACCATCAGTTTCGGACCGGTTTAGATTATAAGTTAAATGTAGCAGCAACTGAGATATCTTTTACAATACAGACTAAGAACTTAATATAAGACATATCATTGATTGATATATCAATTGTACAGTTGATTAACTTAGTTAATATTACGCAAGAATGGTCATAAATTCACCAAGTCTGCTTAGCTAGTAAATATTATTTCTGCAAGTACTAACAGTGGTCGGTTAAACTTACAGAGACTTGACACTAGGAAATTGTTACATTGACTTGTTTAACCAAAAAAAAAACAAGCTTTTTCCAGTAATTAAATTTCTTGCCAATCACATTAATTTGATTGTTATGATGTTTAATGGTCAGTTGTCAAAGAATAGTGTGCGCTTAGCTATTAGATCTACGGACATCAACTTTGTGAGATCAAACCCTGTGACGATTTAGTTCTGTAAGGTCTTTAGTGTACGGCCATTCGACTAATAGTGCTGAACATTCAGGGTAGAGGATCTGGCTGGCTATGAGGGGGGCATAGCCACCCGTGATGTAAAATGAGCTATAACAACTGATCAGGTACCCCCACGTTGTCACACAGACTTCCCAATTTTTCGACTGCTTCGTACGGATCTGACATCCATGTGGAAAGATTAGCAGATACCTGCGGAAAACACACTGGTACAGAATCAATGAAAACGCGTTAGATTAGCTCCATGTTGATATATAGAAGACCTCGAACACACCATTGTGCTAGAATCTATTGCCAGTAAAGGAGATTTACCATTTGGTAATGCAGATGACGTTTGTTTATTACTGATGTTGTTTATTGATACTAGCACGCAATGCACTATTTAACGGCAAAATGAATACAATGTTACAATTAGACAATATGCATGATAATCAGACATCAGAACACGAAACTGCTCATCATCAGGGACGCCATGTTAGGAACATCTTAGACAAATTTGTCAGATAATCACAAAGGTTATACCCAGGATGCAATACGTGAGTTAATACACCAATACAACGCATGGCGCTAGAACTTCTACAATTTTCTTCACACAGTTTTTAAAGTACATTTATATCTCGAATTTATTTTTCTATTTCTTTTGAATAATTTATAATCACCTACATGTATTTGTTGTCCAAAGTCGTATACATCCAAGAATGCTGCACTCGCTACTGTAACGGTATGAATGTAAGAAAATATGTAGAATTTCTTCAACCAAATGACTATCAAAAGAGATACGAGTTTTTCATGTCCAATACAACCTCTCTAGAGCGGCCTTCTCTTTGGGCAACAATCTCCCTTCAACAACAGCATGATTTTCCCGCTGTATGATTTACTTATTTATTTAACATATCTAGAGCAACAACCACTCAATAACAACACTATGTTGCTTCTCCAAATTGGTGTTGCTTTGGAGGGGTTGCGCTGTATATTTAAGGATTGCCTTGTTGAAATATTTTCATTTTTAACTACTGTATTTTCATTTATTTTCGTTAGGCTCACTTTTCGTGGTTTAACCTAAAATGGCTATTTCGTGGGGACATGAATTCGTTGATTTTGATTTTAGAAAAGAAATGCCTTATCTCTGCATTTGAATTCGTAAGGGTTTAAATTCGTGGATGAGCCGACCCACGAAATTAAATCCCCAACGAAAATTAATGATTCCACAGTATTTTAATGAGAAAGTATCTTTGCTGCGTACAGTTGTGAACTGAACCTCTTTGATGAAATAAAACTTACAAACATACGTCGTATAAACGCTAATGGGTCCATGGGTGTGGTGTTTGTTGTATGTAATTGGGTGTTTAATCATATCACGTGGCTATGATGTGTCACAAGCGGCACTATGTTACAAGAAGAAGCCGTCTTTAGACCAATGTCCACAAATTATATCTAACTTTCTCACGTATCTGCAATATTACAAGCCCATTTTCTTCTGCGAGTTGGGATTCCATCCGGGGTCAAATTTCATATGTCAGGGAGATGGACAACAAGTTTGCTGTCAGAATCGAAATAACACATTTTGCCATATTTTAAGGACAAACATATATACTTTATTCGTTGCCATTGACATGTTGAAAATGGTAATTCGTTTAAATGATTTCTGATCGCATATAATCTAGAGTAAATAGCTGTATTGGACGTCAGATTTTATGCATGGTATGTGTGGTTGCAAAACATATATTCTTTACATGACTTTTTAATTCTAAAAAAATATACCCGAAAATCTTATTCACAGATCCATAATCCTTTTCAATTTTCATTTTATAAGTTGGTTTTTGACACATCAGTTTCTGGTTCAGATTTTGCATTGGCTATCCTATCTGCCTTTCAGCACTTATTTAACCGTAGTACCAACGTTGCTTTGGGCTATAATGGTAGAGCATTAACTTTCCATAAAACTGTTAGCTAGTTGTGGTTCTTTTTCTACACGACACACTCCTTCAGTTACTGGTTAATGCTGTTTGAAATATATATATCGTAGCGCTTTACGTAGCATTATATAAGATTCATAAATATGTTTACATCGTCTGGATCACGTCTGACAAGACAGGAACTTATATTACCGTTTGATTCACTAAGACATTTAAGTCTCTTGTGCTATGGAAGCTTTCTCTGGCATATATCAGGATAAGTAACGCTTATAAGGTTCATATGTTCACATATGTCAGTAACACAAATTTATTCCCCTTGGTATGTAAAATGTTATCACCTTGAATTACGACAAACCATGGTTCACATATTTTTTGTTTTAACGAGTCGCTTTTTTCCCCGTATGTCTTCAGCAGCTTGTCTAGTATCAACACACTTTAAGGTCTTTGTGTTTGACAATTTATCACGAGCTCCTGACCGCTGTGAATCGTGGGACCAGAGTAATTACATATACGCGGTGCAGCTGTCCAGCTAGCGTACGGAAAATCAGTATTCCTAACTATAGATGCACGATTTGGTTTCTTCCTCTTCAGTTAATGCTGAACAAATTGCCGATTGGCCTAAGCTATTGGTGCGACGGCAATCATCAGAGAGCAAGAAATCGTCAAAAGACACACTCTGTTGTTGTTGCTGTTGTCTTGTTTTTCCGATATATGATCCAATTCCTAATCTCTGTACGTTTTCTTTGTTGTTCTTGTTTTCGCTGTTTTTTTGCCAAGCGAAATATTATATCTGAAAGCCAAGATACGTGAGATCGACTTACACAAACTCGAAGATGCTACTCCATTGTCTTTGTAATAGAAGAAATATCATTAGTGTCAGCTTTGTCAGTGGATCTTACATATCAAAGTTGATGCCGTGAACTATAAGGCAACATTAATAAGACATTATTGTAATGGGATATTGTGTTTCATAGCTGTCATATTCGTTAATGTCCATTTTTCTCCTATGGTGCTCAGTTTCTTTTTGATTGATTAAGTGCTATTCAAGCTACAATGTGATTGTACATGTCATTTTCTTCGTTTGACTTAGCAGACATTGCCTGAATACAACGTATTAGTGCCTTATATAAGGTGTAAAGAGAATAACAAATTTCGCAGATATATCCATACCATATGGACTGTTATAACGTCATAAAATAAACAATCGTATTCCAAAGCAAATTAATTACTATATTCCCATAATCATTGAATCCTTATTACTAACACGTGACAATAGGCTTTCTATGGTCTCTATATAGACACCCTTGTAACTACTATCCTCAAATATTACTGTGCTACTTATAAGGAATGTTAAATAACAAACACGGTACATTACTAAGATATAGAATGTAAAGGTATTTATTCTGTATTATAACTTTGACTTACGGTGGAGAGGATTAAGATGAGTACAGAAGGTTAAACGACCGATCTTTCCATAGGGAAATTTGAGTATGACAATATAGAAATTCTATTTAATCTTTTTATTTTATCTTATTGCAGATAAAGAGTGACTTCATAAGACGATCATATAACTCTTTGACAATGTTTTATGAAATAAGATTGGAAATACAGTAAATCCTGATTTAGCGGTCACTGAGATTATACAATAAACAAAATAGACTAACTACAGACAGGCGAACTCTGCACGTTTATACTATTTTTCACTCACTTTGGTGATTAAGTTCATAGCTTTGACTGTTTTAATTTCCTATCGAACTCTTTATTTTACTTCATCAGAATATCGACGATTCTTCAAAACAAAAGCGAAGACAATAGTCAAGACGCCTAGTCTTTGAGGCTAGACAGAACCCTACCGACACGTGTCTCAACATGTTATATGAGGCTAGACAGAACCCTACCTACACGTGTCTCTACATGTTATATGAGGCTAGAAAGAATCCTACCCACACGTGTTTCTACTCAGAATCGCTTGAACTCGGCATACAATTTAGTTTGCTTTTATCATACGATTTTCTTCCAAATTCATTGACATGCGGAATGAAGAGTCTCGTTTTATGTAAAACTGACAAATAAACGTCATCTGGAATAACTAGGGTAGATTGCGCATGCGCGCAATAAGTTCATAATCGCTCATACCCCTTCTTGGATCCCATTGCATCTTCCTGTCCATAATACGACTTTCATTTGTTTAACAATGTGTAAAATACCGTGTAGTTGAAGAAGAACTTTGCTTTCAGCAATATTTCAGTATCATTTAAACGCCGTAGACTGTTAACTTTGACAATTTTCTAATTGCTTCAATAATGTAGTGAAAATATTATTGCAATATTTACAAATTATTTTCATGCTGTAGGAACCAATATGCGTGTTTTCTGTAACTACAAAGACATACTGCGCAAAAACGTTTGTGAATATGTTCACGTATTGAAGCCTAATTGTGTCTGTAGAAAAATATCATATGTTCATTTTAATTTCATGGTATCTGAACACAAAGTCACGTAATTTGGTAATAAATTCGAAATATGCAAAATTTTGCCTATAGCAATTTGATTAATTGAGATTAGCCGGTAAGTCCTTAATAACACACAGAATCATATCTGAATACCTAACTAGAATTATTCGAGGAAAGGTTTCTGTCCAGAATGCTTACATTAAGGACTTTCGGTTTTGAAAACTCACTCGGGGCCTCATATGTCGAGAAGTTATGGTCACTGGTTAGTTTCGTATATTAAGGTTGACCTTTTATATTTAATGAATGGCGTATTAGATTTGCTTTTGTTTCCTTTCGAGTCATTATGGGCTTAAAATATATAAGCACCATATAAGGTAACAACATGATTTTATTGACTCGTCATGAAATTTGAATACACATACAAAAGGAAATAAATGATAAAGCATATTCAAACCTGTGAACAAAGGGCATCCTTTGGAAGGACAAAATGTAGCCTTTATTTATCGACAGGTGGTCTTAATTCGGAGGTAATTTCGTTATAAATAACCAATGACGGTATTCATAGGATGACCTTTATTCGAAGGTGGTCGCTAACACAGGTTTGATTACAAAATGAAGCACGAAACATACTAGTATACATTGTAATAACGATCATTCAGCAACGAAAAACATTCACTCGTTTTTATGCGAGATATTATGAAACCTTCAATATTAGTCCGTGTGTTTCCTGTTTTTTATTACATGTAGTATCATTAATATCATATCTTGGCAATATGTTTGTATGTTCATTACTTCGTTCAGGAGAAATAACAGGTTTTTAAGTTAATCATATTGATATTGCACATGGTTTTATGTATAGATCTGTATTAGAAGCGCATATGGTTTTATGTTTCTGCACAATAAGTGATATTTAACGCCCCTAGCAAGGACTTATACACTGCTCAAAATATCTAAAGGATCGCGTATGTCTGGTTTAAAATTAGCTGTAAAGACATATCGCGTTGAACTGGTATATGTATACGGTAGAACAATGTATACTCGTGTAATTAATGTGCAAATGGTAAATTTTAGGACGAGTTTATTGGGCTGGTCGAGCCCATGGATGTCGCTAGGGCTGTCCAGATGATCGATCTTGGTTCATCACAACGGCAAGTGGCAAATGCCTTTGGCGTTTCTCAGACCGCGATTGCTAGACTCTGGGTGTTGTACAAGGAGACTGGACATTACACCAGACGTCCGGGACAGGGGCGCGGACGCTGTACCACGGACGCACAAGACCGATTTATTGTGTATGTGTATGATCCTTTAAATATTTGAGCAATGTAGTATGTACAATGTATGTATATAAGTCCTTGGTACTTGTAAATTGCATCTTTTTACGTGGTTTACATCTTTTAAACTTATGTACATACATAGCACAGCAAGGGTATCATTTACCTTGAAACCTTTATTCGGCCTTAATTAATGATTCCGAATTTATTGAAATATTTCCTTCTTTATTGATTTGCTAAAATCTCTTAACATTTTTGGTTTATACCTTGAACTTTTACGCGTGATCATTTCAGTTATTAAATATTTTA
Organism: Lutraria lutraria; assembly: GCA_964023205.1. Lineage (NCBI taxonomy): Eukaryota > Metazoa > Mollusca > Bivalvia > Venerida > Mactridae > Lutraria > Lutraria lutraria. The sequence continues at coordinate 19,997,821 of OZ026838.1, forward strand.
CAATTCATTTCCTTGTGAAATGTTCTTAGTAGCAGATGACAAGTGCTTGGAGTATACATTTTTGCTTGAAGCCCCATTAGCATTTTGGATGTTAAAATTAAAGTAGGTCTTATTTTACCTAGAAAGATATCTTATCAGTGAAATTGACTTTCACTTCCAATAAAAACATTCCGAAATTTTCTTTTTTAATCACAAAGCACATTAAAGAAATATATCACAGTATTTTTTCAATGATATTGCAAACAAAATAAGAAAAGGCGTCTGACAACATATCTACGAGATGTGGCTAAATGAAGGCATTGTGTAAATATGTTTTAGAGCAAATAAAATATATTTCTTATATATTACTATCATTTCATCTATTGTTCTGTATCACTAAATTAAAAAAGCTAATGGGGCTTTAAGGTCCTGCTTTTTGGATGTTAAAATTAAAGTCTTACTTTACCTAGAAGGATATCTTATCAGTGTAATAAACACATACAATCATGTTCGTTTTTAATCACGAGGTACAAAATGTATATATGCATATAGAAATGTATCACAGTATTTTTACAATGATATTGCAAAAAAAATAATTATATAAGCATCTTAAGACATTTTTAAAGGGGACATTACTTTTGTACATATTGTATATACAAATTGTTTTAGAGAAAAATTGTTTTTTAAAGATTTAGTTTTATTTAGTTTTTTTAATTGATTTACTAAATTCGAAAAGCTACTGTGATTTCTAGCCATGGATTGTTACATTATACATCGACTTTTGTTGAGACTTTCATAAGATTGTACAATAAAATCTGGGAGCTCACTAAACTTGAGGATAAAACACTAGGGAGTATTCAATATCTCAGCTTATTCTAAGTATCCATTTGTAAAAACAAATTTTGAATCTGGAAATATGTTCTAAATGTATATGCAAATGTAATTGATTTCTTTTTTCTAAGTTTATCAGCATTTTCTTTTTTCCGGCCCATTAACCAGCCTACCGTTTTACCAGTGAGCATGACCCCTAACATGACCCCTAACCAGCCTACTCTCTTGTCAGCGAACATGACCCCTAACCAGCCTAATATCTTACCAGCGAACACGACCCCTAACCAGCCTACTCTCTTATCAGCGAACATGACCCCTAACCAGCCTACCTCTTACCAACGAGCATGACCTCTAACATGACCCCTAACCAGCCTGCCCACTTACCAGCGAACATGACCCCTAACCAGCCTACCCACTTACCAGCGAACATGACCCCTTAACCAGTCTACCCCCTTTCCAGCGAACATGACCCCTAACCAGCCTACCTCTTACCAACGAGCATGACCTCTAACATGACCCCTATACCAGCCTACCCACTTACCAGCGAACATGACCCCTAACCAGCCTACTCTCTTATCAGCGAACACGACCCCTAACCAGCCTACTCACTTCCCAGCGAACATGACCCCTAACCAGCCTACTCACTTCCCAGCGAACATGACCCCTAACCAGCTTACTCACTTCCCAGCGAACATGACCCCTAACCAGCTTACTCACTTACCAGCGAACATGACCCCTAACCAGCCTACTCACTTCCCAGCGAACATGACCCCTAACCAGCCTACTCACTTACCAGCGAACATGACCCCTAACCAGCCTATTCACTTCCCAGCGAACATGACCCCTAACCAGCCTACTCACTTCCCAGCGAACATGACCCCTAACCGGCCTACTCACTTACCAGCGAACATGACCCCTTAACCAGCCTACCCACTTACCAGCGAACTTGACCCCTAACCAGCCTACTCACTTACCAGCGAACATGACCCCTAACCAGTCTACCACCTTTACAGCGAACATGTCCCTCTATTACCAGCCTTGTCTGGACTATACATACAGTAAAACCTCGATACCTGGACTACTTTAGGGACCTAGGTGGTTGTTATATTATAATTAGGTGATGTTAAGTTTGAGGTGGTTGCTAAGTGAGGAACTTATATAAATATATCCTGATAGTTTCTGATGTATCAGGATTTGCATCATTCAGTTGCGTTTCGTCCAATCTAAATTCAAGCGTGGCAGATTTGTTTCTATTGTTCTACGTGGTTTCTTTGATATTGTATTTGTTATTGTTTTCAAGGGTTAATTAGTGTACGGTCATGCGATTCAATGACTTTAATCGTTTTGGAAAACTCGTAAAACTCGTCTATTCACTCTGGAAACCATTTAGGTTAATGAAGATGTAAAATGCTAAGGAGAGAAAATAAATCACCCAATTTGCCTTTAATATCCTCCAAAAAGCCGGAGCTTTTTCTCAATTATTTTATTAGTCCTGATAATTATATTTATTACGAAAATGACAATATTAGCTTGGATTATTATTTTTTTAGTAAAATATCTCGGGTCGCCAGAAAAATAGGGTTACCAGAAACCTGAATTGTTTTACACCTTACATAATAATTGCATTAATTTTGTACTTGATATCATAATATTTCCTAATATATACATTTTTACACTTGGGTTTTTAACAACGTTGCACAAACGTGCAGCCTCCGTGGTAATTTTTGATGATGTTTCCAATTTTAAGGGTAGCGGAAGAACCCATGCAGGCTTGAATCAGGATAGTACTACATTTTGTATTACCCTTCTGTAAGCTAGCTGGGCAGCTCCCAACTTGTGAAGTTCGAAATCGTGGAAATGAGGTGCTATGAATGACTCGACCATGCACAATCCATGAAATTATTGTATTAATGAAAAAATGGCCAATATTTATTGACAAATACTTAATAAGACAGTCACCCTGCCGCCTGCATGTATAATAAAGGCAGCAACAAGTTTTAACTTGTTGAAAATTGCCGTACAGATCTACTTAACTATCAATTTCTCTTTTTTTTCAGGCGGGATTTTTTGTCGGACACCCTGAACATCCTGTTATAATTCTTATTTCTTTTGATGACGCCTACAGTGTGTGAGTGTTTTTGATCAGCTTTTAAAACGAAAGCCGTGTATCTCTTGGTGTTTCCTTGTACATGAACAGTAAAAGGAAAAAGGCTTTCTTGACTTAAAACTACTGAAATCCGAGCTGATTTCAATTGAAATTATTACTCGTTTCTCTAATAAATTACAGGAAACCGCTAGATAGTGATAACAGCGAAAGTTTGCGTTTTATAACTTGCAATTATCCATTGGCATCAATTTGACAAACATATGTGACTCTAAGTTTAGCTGTCTTTAAGAGTATTAGTTCTTTGTGATTACAACACTGTACAAATGACTTCTTATACAATGTACTACATTTTATGTTGCGGAAAATATTAATCACATGGATCAATTAAAGAGCCATTGGCGTTAAAACATGCCGTAAAATTGATGATTAACTTTCTGATGCTCAGTTTAATTTCATTAAAACGTCTAAAATAGGAAAAAGCTGTAGGTGTACAAGATAATATAAAAATTGTCTGAAGGACAATTAATGCTTGTCATGCAATCTTTCCCATTTTATATGTGTGTTGAAAATGTCGACATGAAGCGTGGTGAAATTTATTAGCTTTTTACCGATGATAGTGCTTCGAAGCTTACAAAATTAAGTTGTTCTTTTTGTAATATCATCATGAAACATTTCCGAACAACGTAACGAAATTACAATATTGATGTATTTATTGATGTCCTTGCTAACTTTACACATTGTGATTATAATTTGAGGTCACTATCCAAGGTCCATAACTCTTATATGGAATATGACTGATTTACAGGCATTTGTGAAAATTTTCCATAATCATAATGGTAGATAATCCCATTTGAATACTAAAAGATTGCATTGACCATTTTCTTATTTCATTATCAAGCACTGTAAATAGTCGAGTGTGCTGTCCTACTGAAAACTCTTGTTTATACAATTATTAAGGATCCTGATTTTAATAGAAACCTTATTTTCATCTATAGTCTTACATTTTTCCATAATCATAATTGTAGGTATTCCCATTTGCTTATTTAAAATATTTTAGTACCAAGCATTGAGAATAGCCGAGGGTTCTGTCCTACTGACGACTATTGTTTAATGTTTCTCAATCTTAAACTGTAACATTAACATTAGGTAAAATACAATGCTGTCACCATTATAAATATATAATTATGTACCTTTGTTACTACATTTTATTATCATTCATTTTAATTCTTTTTTACTGATTTGAAATGTCCATATTTAAATAAGTGTCATCAAATAAATATTGCCCAGCATTTTGTCAAAGCATTTAAGTACATAAAAAGAAAAGTAGATATGTTATTACTGAATTACTAAAATAGTGCAATCTAATTAATCATGGGGACAAACCTAGCATTCGCTACCCAATGTCACAGTGGCAGTTACATGTATTTTGTAAACATGTTGTATTATTGCATATTTTGCCTGTTGATATCAGGAGTTTGCAAACATTCTATTTGAATTATAAAATCCTCATTGACTTGGAAATAAGAGACGTGTTCATTGTTATTACAAGATTTAATTTTTGTAGAAGTAAGTATTACTAAACGGTGCAATTATTTTAGTGAGCGGTATATGTACATGTATATTTTTTATATAAAGTCAACAGATAAATGCGCACATACTAAGTAAATGGGTATTTATCTCACTAACAATCTGCTTTTACAGAAACCCACGTGAAATACCCATGAAAAAGTAAATTTACTAGCATTTATCCATTTAGTTTCATTCATGTAAAAACAATATTTACAGGACAAATCAAAGCTCTGAAGGCACTGCTGTTGTTCGGAACTTAAAATCAGTCAAAAGTTGAATTTCTTTGTAGGGTGGGGTGTTGGGCTGAGTTTTGGAAACTGAACGATAGTACCGCTGTTCATAGCCTTCACTCGCTCGGCGCGCATGAAGTTTGATGCAGACCGAAGTAAAGAATTTTTGACGGCTGTTTTGCATTACTCGATTACGATTTTCCATAGCCATCTGATTTTAACTTAAATACGCATAATATTTGAATTGCATTTATGCCATTTAATTGTAGAAATGGAATTATTTTCGTAGGCAGTTGGTTAATGGAAGCCCTTCGATATGTAGGAAAACATTCTTAACATTGTGTTCGTACCTAACAACAATAACATAAACGAATAGTGTGCAGCACCATTCAACCATTGAATTATAATAGACAAATCTAGAAGAACAGTTGGGATATTTAAAATAAGAGTACATTTAGTCCAAATTATATTTCGGAACAAGCAATTTACTACATTGAAGGCCTGTTACTTTGTTTACTGGTATGCAGTCATTGACTTCTAGCTATATAACGAAATACAAATATTTTACAGTTACTGAAACCTCGGTAATTATGGCATCATGTCGGTGATTACAACAGCATATTCAATGACTCAGTAGTCAACAACTGTTTTATTCAGAAATATCTTTGTGGATAACATTCATATGGAGTTTTAATGCATTATTTGATAAACATGATATAATTAATCATAAAGGAGGATGAATATATTACAAGTAACGAGTATTGACCTGATTCTATTTTTAGATTTGGAAATTCCGAAATTACCTCTAAATTTGTTGCTACACTATTGAATATGTATTACGATCAACCAGGATTTAACTCAACCATAATGTGTTTATTTATAAACCAAATAATAAAGTTCATTACAAATTATATTACTTCATTTCCTACTGCATGTACTTCTGAAAAAAATCTTAATTGTTTGTCAATGCAGCCAATTTGGTGAATATTCTTGAGTGCTGGAAAAATGAATTAATTGCGAAAATAGAATTAGTCGTCTTCTTCGGCGTACCGTATAATATTGAAAGCTTTTATATGTTGTCTCGTGTCACAAAACAAATGGATTTTATTTCTAGCGATAATAACATTGACATTTCGTTAACTAAACATCGTATTTGACAACAGATAATTTATTCACCCGTCTTGAACTTAAACACAAATATAGCCGTTACCCGCTGTGACAAGAACTAGCATGAACTCAAATTCTCAACTTCTGATCATTGACCTTTTTCAAGATGAAATTAAACACACTGATAATTTAAAAAATGTACTGATTTGTTAAATAAAACTGGTTGTATCAAGTTAAAACGCAGAGTTTAAGTTCTGTCTGCAGTCCTCGATTTAAAAAACAACATATTTTACAACACATTAATTTCATTTTCATTTACTAGATAAAATATCTCAAACAAAAAAAAATAAGAAAATGAAATAAATCTAAGAAATTAACATAAATCAAATTAAATTGCGGAATGCTGACAAGAACGCTGTTCGCAATTTTAAAAAAAACAGGACTGCGAACTACAGTGTTCCAACTTTATACAACCTAGAATAAACATTCGGCTCTGGAACTGTTCAGTGAGTCGTTCCCGTAATTACAGACCACCATACTGGAGTGTCGAGTTCACAGCAGTAGTTTCCAGTTTCTTATATTCTAATATCCGATTCTTCATGTGAGAATTGATTGTCCTAACAGCAGTCTGTCTGTTTTAGTTTGATGTTCTATATTTGTTCTAAATGTGTTCTGCTTAATATGTTAGAGTAATTATTAAGCTGGTTCGATTGGACTCTCGTAAGAAGAGAATACGCCGGCTAGAAGTGCTTAGAAGAGAAACACAAACGAACGTAATCTGTGGTTTTATGAACTGTCGTATTTCATCGTTGATAGTTAATGACATGCTATTTGAGGAAAATGAACATCGTTTTAGATTAAATAAAAGAAATGTTTTCAAACGGTATTGTCATGTTGTTTGGTCTCGTAACTAATATCTCTTCCACAAATTTAGAAGATGACTAATCGAACTGTTCGGAAGAGTAGTTACGATTGACATATTCGATATTCGTTTTGATGATTTAAGTTGCTTCCTGGATTGGAAAGTTCAATATTACAATTACTGTAGTGTGGTTTTCATCAAACAACAATCGGAACTCCTCGGCGTTTGTCTAAAGAAAGTGTCTTGGACATAATAGGTTACTTTCCATTTGGGAATCCCATGGTGGAAACAACTTGATTCTCATTAAATGGGAACCGATGTGTATTTTATCAATATAGCGAACGATAAATAGGTTTGAAGGTCTGTAATTCTGAGAATAGTTCTTGAAAGTGTTTGAAAAGTAGCATCGTCGGATACCCACGGTCGCTGCCTCCGCTCCGCTACGTACATCGTAGCAGAGTGGAGGCAGCGACCGTGGGTATCCGACGATGGAAAAGTAGTTACCGGAACCGCATAACGAACATTTGTAATCCTACACTTATGTATACAAGGCATATTTCTCAGTTACGGAAATGCCCGAGTTTATACGATTGCTCAAACAAATGTTGGATAAATACAGACAACCAGACAACACACTAAAACCCTTGACTATCGGACCCCTGCCGGACTAGACCGGTTTTCAGAGAACTTATGAACTTCCGAAAAAGATGGACTTGAAAAATGGTCAAATTTTCAGAGAATTCCGATGTTCTGGGAGACCGGTTTTCAGGAGTTTTACTGTATCATGAAGTGGTTCCTGTACTGACTTAGTCCCAAAATAAGTTGTGCTGTATATGAATGTTTCATGTCGGTTGACATTTCGCATATTTCCCTTTTACTGCCAAGTGATCGTTTCGCTGTGATAAATGTATTTTCTTTTATTAGATACGAAGTGAGTCGTGTGTTAACATTTGACGCTGGTAACTTAATGGTTTATTTATTATTTAATATTCAGAGATTCTGTGCGTGGCATTTGAAACCTAATATCAGTTACTGTATCCACAATGTTCATGTATTTTGTCTTATAACATTTACAGCCTTATGCATCTTACATGATTCATAAGGGGATCGGGTTGGGATTTAATTGATTAATCACGCTTATCAATAGTTTTGTGTTATTTCAAACATGCTTTTGCAAAGAGCACGTGTATGCGTTGACTGCCAGAATGATGTACATTTGTACTGCCGTCACTAGAAAAATGTTTTCATCCATTTTTTTTCAGATTTTTTGTCGCCTATCCAGAATCAGTCTGAATTAAGTAAATACTATGTGATTTGTGAGTTAATTTTCATTGTTTATATTCAGCCATAACACGGAGCACACATTTTGCCACGAATTTGCGTTTGTTTGAGAGTTTAATTATAATGTTTAGCACGTCCTCGCGAAGTTTAACCATTGTCTGTCAACTCAATATTTTGTGTTTATAAGTGGTATTGCTTTGATTTTGATGTTAAACCCGGCTTGTAATGGATTTAGAGCGGCTTTTATCCTTTTTTATCTTAAAGTCCCATAATCATATAAATTTATCGGTCGTTATAGTTTCTGTTTGTTCTATAACAGAGGAATCCGGTGTGTTTTACTCCCGTGCGTACTTTATAGCAAGAAAAAATGTCGTATTTTCTTCAATATCATTTAATGGCACTTATCTAGAATAATAATATACTACAAATAATTACACTTTTGTAATACAATTTGAATTTTGTTCTAACAAATCAGATTAAAGTACGGTAGTTATTTTAGAAAATTCAAATTTTTATCAGTTTCATCAATTCTCAATTTTGATAGTCCAATAATAGTCCATGAAACTGTACCAATAATCATGTATGTTATTTATATAGATAATACAAATATAAATATCATACATGATTATTATTCTTGTAAAGGATTTACATAATTTTATACCTGTATTGATTAATGACAAACACATTGGTCCGAGGTTTTCCGATTTGAAATCAGTCTCTGTGCTCGAACCTCACTCTTAATGATAATCTCAATTTGTATCAGACTATTTGGTTTGATTTTATCATGCGTAAGTAAATGTAATAGTTTAATACATGATTTGTGTTTCTGATAGATTATATAATTACATTATGATTAACTTTAGAATATTGAAACTCAAGATTTTATCTGGGAGATCGAAGTTTTAACTTCGAACCAAGATATATCGACACGTGGTAATTATCAATGTTTATGTTGTCAGTAATAGTGGCAAATATCTTCTTATAATATTATATTCCTCGTGAATCCTTTATTCAGTCGTGATTACGATGATTTACATAACTGCATTTGTGTATGAACGCAAATCATATTTTCTTTATACATTTATTTATCGTTTGTTTAATGGTCCGTTCGACATCTATGGTCATTTCAGAGCCGCCCCAGAGATAGAGAGAGATAGAGGAGAGGTAAGATACAGGAGAAATGTACCTTTATATTCCTTCTCTTCCTGTTTCTTTATCGTGCCCGATGTAAAGCACCGATACATGCCTTGTCTTTTTTTCCTGGGATTTTATGGACACCGCACTTGGCTCGGTAGCAAATTCATTATTACAAATAACCCTTAATTGTCTAATACCAAACCTCCAGTCTGGCTTTGGTTTCTAATTCCGAAATTGTACAATTCGACAACTTCAATGTCATGGTTTATTTCATCTGAAGCTAATATTTATTCCAAAGCTCAATTAACAACTAAAAGTGTAGGCAACGGTAGAAAGTCTGCACACCAAGAAGCCATTACCCTTGAAGTGCTTCTGTCGCTAAAGATCTTGCTTAATTATCCAAAAACGGGAGTTGATTATTTTACCATTCGAACAGGCGATTTTTTGGTATGAATGATTACAAATTACGCTAACTGTCCTCAAACGAGTGTATTTGTCCTTATAAAACATCGTAATTGTATCATTTGCTCGACGGAGAAAAACACAACTTCCATTTAGCAAGTAATCATGGACAATAAAACGAGCTAATTCCACGTAAGCGATTCAGAGTGATTTTAATGTTGTGCAAGAGTTCAGAAAAAAAACTTCATTGAAGAGTTTGTCGTGTGGATTGATATCGTATTTCTAAATAAAATAATTAGAATCTAACAAACGAGTAGAACTTTACTACAAGCATGCATCCGACATATTTGTACCAAGTTTTACGTGCGGTATATAATGACAGTGGATGAAAGAAAACAAGTAATGAATTAAACATGTAAACAGATAAAACGTTGTAACAAAAGTTTATAATTCATGTAACAACATTACATTTAGATTAGATGATACTCAGGTTATTATATATACAGACAAACTTTACTTAGCGGCCACCTCCGAATAAATGCCGCCTTGTGAATAAAGGTCATTCTTTTAAATACTGTCCTCCAATGTAGGGTCATAAACTCACACACTGTTCACAGATTTGACTGTATACTGTAAGTCGTGTTTTATGTTTGGATACCCACATAGAAATAACCTAAGATCACCTTTTTGAAAACTTTTGCATTTGTCTTTAGTAGTCAATATAATCATGGTATTACATACATTATAATGTGGACATGTTTTCTACTGTGGTGATTTGTTTAACTTGAGATTCACAAACACCATAATCGGACATTCATCAAAACATGATGAACAATGGTCATCTTAAAATAAATATGTATAACTAAGTAATGACTGGTGTATTCTTTGTTGTAGTGTCATTATAAAGACTTAATGTCCACCAAGCCTATAGATGGATGATGGTTCTACCCAGGGTGTACACATGGGGCTTTCTTCGACCTTTAAATACTGGAAAACTCACCAAATGACCCTGATGATGGTGCGATCTTAAGCACCACAAAATAAAGGGGTCTGTTTGAATCCAGTACACACGTTTTTTGATTGGATAATTTATTTCCAATGGTTCATAAATAATTCGTAGCATCGCTTTAAGCAATCATTTAACGAACGGAACGTGTATTTTAGAAGTCTGTAATTCCATACATTAACTTAATATATTTTTTTCGCGAATATTTAAAGTTAAATACATTCATTACATACGATATTAAATTATGTTTTTGGTTTCTTCTTACATGCCTGTAGTTTGAATGCATACCATAGTTACGAAAACATAAATATTATACATATACAGTCAAAATATGATATCGACTGTTCGTTACCCGATATTGATTAATTGTCCCTTGCTCTCATAAACCTACGTTAGTTCCATGTTAATTACTTTGTTATTTGTATCATCGTGTCGTTTTACTGAAGTAACTTTGCTAGGAGGAGAAATATTAATGTCATGCTAACGGTATGTATATCTACATATTTACTATATCAGCGTAATTGCTTACCTAGGACGTAAACGTTTTCCCATTAAACAAGGAGTGACATGTTTTCAGGCATAAAAGTGTGACTTCAACAACAAGTCTCAAATCATTGACGTCATGCCGATTTGTCTTACGTTCTATATACTGTTAGTCGTTTAGTTCATAACAGTATAATCATACTCATAGAGGAGATTTGAACTCTACAGGAAGGTGCCAATGTCCCACGAGGAGGACAAAAAAAAATACACTTCGGTTTTAATTTTAAGAAAGGGCGGCATCCGAGACATAAAGTATGAACACTGAGGTGTCACATTTTATGTTCAATCCGACTTAGTAGGTAGTTGAATTGAATTCACATATCTCAATAGGTGAAGCGTCTTGTCTTCGGACCAGCTAATTCGGAGTTCGAACCTTGGCGTGCCACAATGCTCTCTGTGACGTTTGGTTGGAGTCTCTTGTTCGGTTGAACTGGGACTGTAGTCAATAAAAACATGATAATTGTTTAAAGTAAAAAATACTTTAACTGTATCATACATCCGAATACATTTAGTAAGAGTTTAATAAATTAATAAAGTATATGCAAATAAATATTCTGAAAATATGCATAACTGATTTGCAGTACAAATTTGGCACGGCACGCTATATTCCATATACGAGGACTTGTATGGCTTTGACGTAATATTTTTTACCCCCGATTAAATAAAATGAATTAAAATCCATGAGTATTTAACACAAAGAAATACATGATAAATCTTAAAGCTGATGCTTTACTGTCTTGTTATTGATACGTATTCTTTTTCTGATGGCTGTAATTTTATCATTCTGTGCACTATATGCATGCAATAGCAAGAGTGTCATTTATAAGTGCAACCGTGGCCGAGTGGTTAGGGTGTCCGCCTTCGGAACGGAAGATCGAAGGTTCGAACCCCAGTTGTGACTGGGTTAGAACTGATGCGGTCGGTTGGTGAACCGCCAGCTAGTTAAAAATGGTTACCGTAGGCCCATCTCAGCAAGGTACCCGGCAAAAAAGGGGAAGGGATTCGGTAGGTACTGCGTGAACATAAGATAGGTGTCTCATAAGCCAACTTGGCTGGCCCTTTCAATAGGGGTGACACTATAATAAACAAAACCTTTACCTTATAAGCCCTTGCCACCAAATCCGTATTGTCCAACTGAAAGAGTTTTGTGGAAAGCTGAGTTATAAAATGCCTTTTGAGAGTCATTTCCGAGTGGAATGCGCAGGCGCGGTATGCATGTGATAGCTTCCGGAAGTTCCGCCTTTTTATTGCTGCGATTAAATTCTACTTCTAATGGAATATCATCTACTGGCAGTGCCGACATTCCGGTAATGAAATGGAAAATATTCGTAGATTGGGCATCTGAACAAAAGTTATATTATCTTACATCATGAAAATCTTCTCGTCAGCCTGAGAACAAATGGCTCTTGTGAAAGTGATAGAAAATACAATTGTTAAAGAAGTCACCAATTCGACAATATGTCTTCTATTTTAGGCAATGCGTTATAAACATTTTCACGAACTGCAAGTTGGAATTATCATCTTGGGAGTTCTCACAGGTTCCTGGAACGGTTCTATCGATTTAATTACTGAAGACATTTTCTTGATAAAATGTTTGACATTACAAAACGTGCATAAACCTGTTAACATTCCCATCAGGAGAGAGCCTTTTTCCTCATTCTCATCCCTTGCTTTTAACATTTCTAGTTGAGCTTTAATGCATGTTTTAGGTATTTAGCCGTTTCATGTTTAGTGTTAGTGTGCAGTAATCAGTAATCTTTCATCCGCTTCTGGGATGTTTTTGGTCGAGTCAAGAAATAAAAACGTATTCAAACCCTTTTTTAATTACTCTAAAACAGCGACTTTCTTTCCTATCAGCTCCCAGCGTAACAATATCTATGTCAGATGTAATCGGCTACTTATCTGAAACATAAACATTTTTTTTTTCAGAAATACAGAACTTTTACAGAACTTGACTTCTTATTGTGAAATAGGACCAAACATACCACATTTATAAACGTTGTAACTCGAGGTTTATACAAGTGGTTGGTGAAAGGGAAAACGTGACAAGATAACAAAAGAACAAGAACATTTAGTATACTCTAGCTTATACTTTCCATTCTATCTCTTTTGAAATAAGCCTATGACTGATCCAGACAGTCCCTGGATAATATCTAAGAATTGAAATATAGAGACAGATAGTGATCAGATATGTACATTTAGATAAGACATTAAAGTATAATAAACAAGATGTTCTTCTCACAAAAAAGCATTCCCCATCATTTTGCATAAAACTTAGAATAGAAACTGGATATGTGTCATGTCATTTTGGGGAAACTAAAGGAAGAACAACGGCTCATTCCAAATTATTGGGAAGTTTGCCCTATAATGTAAAACAGGTCACAACATGTGTAAGAGGGTCTGTGACATTAATGGAGACCGAGTCTTCTTAACAAATTGCGAAGGAATTTCATCCAGACAGAGGCTAGTTCTTTGGGAAGGTGGGATGTCATAATCACGCTATGCTTACCTTGTTCAAAAAGTCATCATGTGATCTCTAATATTACAAACAATATCACCACTGTCAGAAGTGTTACTAAAAACTACAATAGTAGAAACTGTAGTTGCTCTCTTAGTATAATCATCTATAGCTCAACATAGATTATATAAAGATTCTAGTTCTTCTCTAGGTGCCATCCATTGGTAGATGCATTCTGTGTTAAAATCACCTAAAAACAAAGATGCAGTACTGTGTAGAGATGTCAAAAGACAAATTCGAAAGTAGTGTAAGGGTTAAAGTCCCATAAGCTTATAAATGTATTGGTCCTAATAGTTTCTGTTTGTTCTATAACAGAGGAATCCGGTGTGTTGTCCTCCAGTGCATACTTTATAGCAAGAAAAACTGTTTCCGAAACCACTATCGTATTTTTTTCTATATCATTGAAATAAATACTATTTATAGAACACCTGTGTTTTCCCGCAGTCATGCTATGCCACGTAGTAACGTGACGTCACGCGCCCTACATATTTCAAGTTTACAAAAGCAAAAATCACAGTGAAATGAGTGTTTTCAGACAAAAAAGGGCTTGTTTCGTCGGTAATAATTATCTTGGGATGATATCAGTAATTAAATGTTTTTGCATAATTTTTTTTATATTTTTCTACAGTAAAAAGCTAATGGGGCTTTAAGCTTAGTATAATGAGTAAGATACAGACAACCATACAACATTGGTTCAGATTCTGCTAGCCATCAATCTATAACCAATGCAGTTTTCCTTATTTATCATACACATCGCTGTCACCATAAAAAAAACTTGTTCAAAAACGTGTGACTTTTTATTTTACATCTGATACTCCAATGTGTTTGTGTGTTTTTCTCGAAATATGCTTATGTTTTCATATTTCCACGATTACGTTTGACATCTGCGTGTTTGTTCCCATTTAAGCGATACGGCTTTATAGCTTAAAAAGTGAACGACAAATACTTTGCTTGATAAGTAAAATAACATCTGGGATTTTCTTTTAAATTATAACAGTTTTTGTCTCCAGTGTAATGTACGTAAGAAATGATTTCGATTACTGTAAAATGTGTGCTAATTAAAGCGTTATGTCTTGTTTTACAAGCATCTTGTAAAAGCTGACTAGAGATGATGACAGAAATGTACGAGTATGTAAAGGGTAACACTATGAAACATGCTTTTAACTAATGATGTTGGAAGTCATCTTGTAATCAGTTTAAAACAAAGTGCTGAAGGATATGGATACAAATAACACATCCACGTCGATTTCGATCAATGTATTTATACACACACATACGAGTTTTATATATATGTACTAACAGACATTGTCCGATTAAAAAACTATTATCAGTCCAATTTTTGTTTAATACCAGCATGTTGCGTTGATCTCCTTGACTATCAGTCGCGTTTCCTTATTTTGGGGTCGTAGACTTCTGACATTTCGGCAAATAAAATTACCCCTTTTCTTAAAGAATGTACAAGCAGTAGGTGGCGTGTGTTACACACTGTCTTTACAGGAAATAGAGCGGGGACAAGGGGTACATCACCACACAACAACAGAGTTGTATTTTGGAATGACCTCGTTGATACGCTTAGAAACAACAGGGTAAATTGTCATGAAGTGTTCATAAAAAACAGAAGACAAAAGATAATGTCATTGCTTGGATAACTATCAATATAGACATAACATGTCGAAAAGTTGCGCTTTGTCCGAAACGTTCATCATACGAATATACTAACAGTATGATATCGTTGCTATAAAAGTATGACAAATTATACATAGTATAAGTAAATTAGATTTCTTTAAGATAAGATTAATTCACAGTGGTGTCCAATATTGATCCATAATCTGGAAGAACTGATTAGATAGACTGTCCGTGATGACGTTGTTATCATTACTGTTGTTATTTATGGTGTTTTTCATTTTCTTTGTTGTTTGCTTTAGTGGTGATTTGTTGTTGTTGTTGTTGTTGTTGGTTCTGTAAAACGCAAAAAAAGTTTGCCGAAATATGTTGCTTAACCGTAATCATCTGAGCTCTTGGTCATCCACAGTCGTCAATATATCGTTCAATGTCGCTCTTTATAGCGTCGTATAATTGTTCTTCTCGTGGTTTATCATCTCTTATACGAAATATATATTTTATGGAGAAAAGTGAGTTAACTGACAATAATATTCTAACGAAAATCTAGACTCCAAATTATCAATGTTTTGAATTCTTAAAACTCAATTACGCAGAAAAAATATTAGAAATAAAATCAGTATTTTGACTAGTACATCAAAGAATTGCGTTTGTTTTGTTCACCATTCGCCTGGGTATTAAAAAATGAAGAATAACTATTCAAATTAGTTATTGTAACCCAACGTGAAAATACGCCATAATTAGCATTACAGTTGGTACTTGGTTAGCACCGCCTCCGTACAGATTTGGAAGCACACAGAAAGCGCCGTAGCACTTTTACTGCATGAAGCGGTGCTCCCAACCCGCCGTCTTTGTAAGTGCGTGCTGTCTACTTACAAAAACGTGGGCAAAACTTGGAGATCCGTTCGTGGTGAGTACCGCCTCCGCACGGATATGGATGCACGCAGACATACCGTAGCACTTTTAGTGCATGAGGAAATTTCGCTGCGTTCGGTCTGCGGTCGGGCTACAGGTTTAACATAGTACTCACGTTCATCGTTCTTGCATGCACTTACAACGTACGAGTGAGAAAGGACGCGGTTTGCAAACAACACGTCCAAGTACGGCCTTCCTACGACAACGTGGCAATCGCAAGACGATTGTACGTTGTAAGCACGTAACTCACCACGTGTGCAACGCAAACGCTTATGGACAGGTATGGCGTGCGGGTCACGTAAGTACACCATACGCAACCGTGCGAATTACGTGCATGAACATACTTCTTCCTGCTCTTGCCACTCCCTTCCGACGTTGTCAGAAAAACTTGGCAGCCGTGGCCTCCCCCAAATTCGTACGGACTTAAAACACGCACGATGGGATGTGACCGAGCCTTTTCTAGAAATTAAGGTCAACAGTTATCGAATTACTACATCATGAATGTTTGTTGTATTTAAACAACTTGACTATACATACAGAACATTCTTTTCCTTCTGTAACAAAGTGACGGACGAACTAACATTCCCCGTGAACATACTAGTAATCGTTTTGGGCTTGAGTTGTTTCCCTTTGTGAATGAATTGTTTCCCTATACGTATGAATAAATTACGTTGACTTGTCTATAAAAAGCCTTTGGTGCACTGCATAATGAAACGGCAACCAGTTTACCGTATGAATTCCTTTAAACTGGTTCCCATTCCATGTTGCACTGCACCAAAGGTTTTGTACAGACAGAGTAAACGATACCCAGCTTAGAATTCCTTGTCATTACAAGTTATCTTTCTTTGGAAAAGTGTTAAACTGGATATAACTATTCTCTAGTTCCTTTGTATGTTTATGTTTGTTGTAAAGCTTATTGGAGATCGTTTTATCTGAGTACATACATGTACTGTTTGGGATTTCACTGATTTGTAACGTACGAGGTTTAGGGACAATAAATTAGCAAAAGTGGAAACACTTTTACAACCTCTGGTAATATAAAAAATTACAAAGGCATAATTAATTAAGTTGTTATGAATATCAGTAGTGAGTGTCAATTATCATCTTAAGACTGCAACATGTATAAACTATCTATACATACGAGTGTATGTAGCATACAATGGCTTTCTGTATTAAAATCAGTACTTCGCATTTCTGTGTGCGAACTCCAAACTTATCAGAATCCGATATTTCATTGCACAGGAAGAAAGTCGTTGAATACAGTGGTTTAATGACAATGTGGACTTTGAATAGATCCAATCCAATGTTTGCTTTGAATGCTCGATTTCTCTATATAGATTAAATGTAGGGATGGTAAAGCGTTAAGAATTACTTAACTTTTAGGGAGGGCTTCCAAATACCGAATTTTATTATGTGAACGATTAGAAATCGACTCCATGTATTCAAGTTAAATAACAAACAATAAAAATAAAAGTGTGAAATTATATTGGGTAATAATTCAACTCTATTGGCTAGAATTACGAGAAGAGAGAAATTAACTAAAATACTCCAACTGTAGAACACCGCATTCCGATTGATCGAAGCTATTTTCGGTAATTCTGATGCTGGTAATTAAGGTGAATACAAACTTAGAAGAGAATATTATTATAAAACATAATTGATTTAAATCATGATCTACATTTATTTGAAATTTGGTAAATCTTATGGTTTAAATATTTTCTTATGTTCATCTAATGCTTATCATTCATTGTAGATATCATTCTTATTGAGATTGTAACTATATTTTTGTTAATATATATTTTAATTAATTCACTCTTCAATTTGACTTCACATGTGTTTTATTTATTATGTTGAAAATAAAGAAATATAAAGGACACATCTTCTTGGTATTTTAGCTATATCGGAAGAGGATCATACAGGGTCGGTACAAAACTTGTGCAAAACGAAAGTGGTTTTCCTGTAACGAAAAATAGCGGGAAAATTACAGCACAAAAATACTTTCGAATATAGCTTCCCGAAGCAGCTCTATTCGGTGAATGGTCCTCTTCAAATATGGGAGCTGTATACTGAAGAAATCATGTGAAATCATACACTTTGATCAAAATGGTGATATAAAAATGTCAACGAAAACCAGCGACTTGAGTGACAGTTATTTGGACAAATGGTTCAGGAATCGAATCATCAATTCATATAGGTCAATGATTCTAATATGTTTGAAAGTACATACATCGTAATTTTCTTAACATAAAGTCTGGATGGACAACAGACAGACATACAAACAAACAGACAAACGTTCTCACAATGCTGATTTTGTGAGGTTAACCCACCGTATGCACTTATCCCCAGAATAAAACTTCTAACCCCACAATAACTGAATGCACTGAAAGGACCTCAAATTGTGACAATGGGATATCATTTGGGCATGTACATGAGAAACAGACAGACATTACTACATATAACTGGATAGTAAATGCTTACCTTGTTGTCATGCGTTTGTAGAAATAACCAATTTATCATCATTAAAAATCGATGACTTATATCTTGCATCAGATAATAGGGATCTCTATCCGATGAAAAGCAACAACTACTCTGAATACAGCTTCTCATTGAGTACAGGAGTTTTATTCGGTGAATAGAGCTCCCCCGGGATCTATATTCGAAAGGATCCCTATAGGTTGTTAAAGAGCTTATATGAGTAGTGAAATGTTTTACCTAAAATACATTATTTTCATGTTAATACTTAGCTTTTCGTATCATCGCGTCGTTTCGCGAAATCATTTTTGTTCAGTGAAGAAAGTTTTAATAAAAGTCACGCTAATCCCACAGTCACGAAAACTTATACATGTTATACAATCTTATGACCGCTAGTGTTGGCGACCCTATATTGATTAATAGCCCCTTGTTCTTAAGAGAAATTGTTTAAACTACTTATACGAAGTAAATTTATCTTGTTTACTCCGTTAAGCTTATATAAGTAGTGCAATGTTTTACATGAAATACATTGTTTTCATTTTAATTACTCTGCTACTTGTATCATCGTGTCGTTTTACTTGCTTGGAGTAGAATTTTAAAAGATAAAAGTCATGTCCCATGTATGAATGTCTGACATTTACTTTTAACAGCGTACTTATTTACCTAGGCCATTAAACAGGGAATGGCATGTTTTCAGACATAAAAGTGTGACTTTAGCAACATAGTCTTACCCTTTCAATCAATTGCCTCAGTATTGTAAACTAATCCGATGTTCAGTTCATGATTATATTACCGCTCCCTAATGTAGCTAGGCACGCAAGGGGCCAGATAGGGAACTCCAGAACCTACACATATCAAAGACACGACGATTGCCCTACCGAGTATTACAAACATACGACATGATATAGCTTCGCGTTGTTCACTTGAAATAAATCTGACCTTGAGACTGACCTTCGAACATGTCAATGTCATTACGTAACAACTCTTTGAACAATATTGTGAAAAACTCTTGTGTTGGACCACTTGAAAAAGAAATTACCAAAATTGAAGTTGTTCATTAATAGTAATTATTGGAAGCTGAATGATAGTCGCTCGCTCGGGCGCATGAATTTTGATGCGGACCAAAGTAGTACGTTTTTACACACGCCATTGGTTCCCGTTCCACGTTGCAGCGTAAATCTTTATAGATTCAGCTTCCATGCTTATTTCAGTACTTTGATAAGGGGACATCATGCCACACGATCATGAAACAATAATTAAGACGGAAGAATTATCATACATGTAATAAATTATTGATCCTTAGTTTACTTACGCTATTGGTGAAATAATATCATAAATAGCAGACGTCTAGATTTGTAACATGACGTATACAATTTATTGCGTGGGTATGTTTAGCTTTCTACTTCAAATATCATAAAAGGTATCATCAATTAATGTGAATGTGTCTGTCTCAACTTAGGAATGATATTGAATACGGATTTACAAAACTGAATAATTAATTATTCAATTGTAACCCATTGTGTATTAAATTCTGAATGAAGTTATGTTTTATCAATTATGTATCCACACTGTGATTCTGCAAAAAGTATCGTTTATCATTAATTTTGAACATTTTGTTGAAATTGTCCACCCGTCTTAGTAAGAAAGGGCTGATGCATTGTAAGTAATTAAGTAAGTAAGTAAATGTTTTATTAAAGTGGCATGCGTACATGTTACATAATATACAAATATAGAAAAGTAAATAACACACCGGCCCAATGGACCTGTAAGTCACCTATACAAATCAGTTTTAAAGATTCACACGAAATGCATAATACATTTAGTTAACGACAACGTTTTGTTTGATTAATTACATATTTTGTTTCTTCATCTAATATACGCATTAACAATATACTTGGCTAATTTTCGTGGGTTGTAATTGTACTTTAAATATTGATGTTCTAATATCATTGTAAAATGTACAATGAAGAATAAAATGTTTTTCGTCTTACCTCGGAGGCTCACCAACATATCGTCCGGTTTCTATTAGTAAAGGTAGCACACCACATCTAAATTGACACTCACACTGACCGTTATTTTTTGTTTAGATTTAAGGCTCGGTGACAACCCATCGTATGTGTTTTAAGTCCGTACGTTTTCGAGGATGCCAAGCTGGCCAAGTTTTTATATGAACGTGGGAATGGAGTGGCAAGAGAAGGGAAGAAGTACGTGTATGCACGTCACTCGCACGGTTGAGTAAGGTGTACGTATGTGCCCACACGCCGCACCTGGCCATTAGCAGACACGCCGTAGCAGTTTAAGTGCATGAGGAACTTTCGCTGCGTTCAGGCTACGGATTTACCCTAGTACTCGCGTTCATCGTACTTGCACGTGCTTACAACGTACTTGCACGTGCTGTTTGCGAAATGTGTCCTTTCTCACTCGTACGTGAACACGAGTACTAGGGTAAAGCCGTAGCCCCGACTGCAGGCCGAACGCAGCGAAAATTCCTCATGCACCAAAATGTCTACGGTGTGTCTGCGTGCATCCAAATCCGTACGGAGTCGGTATTCACCACGTACGGATCGCTAAGTTTTGACCACGTTTTTTGCACGTAGACAGCACGCACTTACAAGTTCGGTGGGTCGGGATCACCGCTTCATGCACTAAAAGTGCTGCGGTATTTTCTGCGTGCTTCCAAATCCGTGCGGAGGCGGTACTAACCACGTACGGTTCGCCAAGTTTGGCCACGTATTTGCAAGTAGACAACATGCACTTGCAAATACGGCGGGTTGGGGCCGGCGCTTTAGTAAAACATATTTTTTAATTTCAAATTTATCTTTGAAAGTCACATATGTCCGTAAGTTTGGTACTTTAAACGGCTTCCTTACAAATATTCGAGTAGTAGTTATTTATTCTGGTTTTGATGATGTTTATTGGTGTTCTGGTTTCAAAATAGTTACTAAGATTTAGCTTGGACATATCAGATTTTAAATCACAATTGTTTCGACATTTGTTGTAATCTATATTGAATACGCGTTTGGTAAGTCTGTTGTCGTTAAACAAAGTAAGTATTTCC
This sequence comes from Lutraria lutraria, assembly GCA_964023205.1. Lineage (NCBI taxonomy): Eukaryota > Metazoa > Mollusca > Bivalvia > Venerida > Mactridae > Lutraria > Lutraria lutraria. The sequence goes on from OZ026838.1 coordinate 20,019,458, forward strand.
CAAAATCGGATTATCGATATCCAACGACGATAATTACTCGGCGGCCATCCCGTGTCGGCGCTGATTATTTAATTGCTAGCTATGCAAGCCCATAAAGTACCGTAAAGCACGATATCATACAGCGTTGTTCACTTGAAATAAATCTGACCTTGAGACTGACCTTCGAACATGTCAATGTCATTACGTAACAACTCTTTGAACAATATTGTGAAAAACTCTTGTGTTGGACCACTTGAAAAAGAAATTACCAAAATTGAAGTTGTTCATTAATAGTAATTATTGGAAGCTGAATGATAGTCGCTCGCTCGGGCGCATGAATTTTGATGCGGACCAAAGTAGTACGTTTTTACACACGCCATTGGTTCCCGTTCCACGTTGCAGCGTAAATCTTTATAGATTCAGCTTCCATGCTTATTTCAGTACTTTGATAAGGGGACATCATGCCACACGATCATGAAACAATAATTAAGACGGAAGAATTATCATACATGTAATAAATTATTGATCCTTAGTTTACTTACGCTATTGGTGAAATAATATCATAAATAGCAGACGTCTAGATTTGTAACATGACGTATACAATTTATTGCGTGGGTATGTTTAGCTTTCTACTTCAAATATCATAAAAGGTATCATCAATTAATGTGAATGTGTCTGTCTCAACTTAGGAATGATATTGAATACGGATTTACAAAACTGAATAATTAATTATTCAATTGTAACCCATTGTGTATTAAATTCTGAATGAAGTTATGTTTTATCAATTATGTATCCACACTGTGATTCTGCAAAAAGTATCGTTTATCATTAATTTTGAACATTTTGTTGAAATTGTCCACCCGTCTTAGTAAGAAAGGGCTGATGCATTGTAAGTAATTAAGTAAGTAAGTAAATGTTTTATTAAAGTGGCATGCGTACATGTTACATAATATACAAATATAGAAAAGTAAATAACACACCGGCCCAATGGACCTGTAAGTCACCTATACAAATCAGTTTTAAAGATTCACACGAAATGCATAATACATTTAGTTAACGACAACGTTTTGTTTGATTAATTACATATTTTGTTTCTTCATCTAATATACGCATTAACAATATACTTGGCTAATTTTCGTGGGTTGTAATTGTACTTTAAATATTGATGTTCTAATATCATTGTAAAATGTACAATGAAGAATAAAATGTTTTTCGTCTTACCTCGGAGGCTCACCAACATATCGTCCGGTTTCTATTAGTAAAGGTAGCACACCACATCTAAATTGACACTCACACTGACCGTTATTTTTTGTTTAGATTTAAGGCTCGGTGACAACCCATCGTATGTGTTTTAAGTCCGTACGTTTTCGAGGATGCCAAGCTGGCCAAGTTTTTATATGAACGTGGGAATGGAGTGGCAAGAGAAGGGAAGAAGTACGTGTATGCACGTCACTCGCACGGTTGAGTAAGGTGTACGTATGTGCCCACACGCCGCACCTGGCCATTAGCAGACACGCCGTAGCAGTTTAAGTGCATGAGGAACTTTCGCTGCGTTCAGGCTACGGATTTACCCTAGTACTCGCGTTCATCGTACTTGCACGTGCTTACAACGTACTTGCACGTGCTGTTTGCGAAATGTGTCCTTTCTCACTCGTACGTGAACACGAGTACTAGGGTAAAGCCGTAGCCCCGACTGCAGGCCGAACGCAGCGAAAATTCCTCATGCACCAAAATGTCTACGGTGTGTCTGCGTGCATCCAAATCCGTACGGAGTCGGTATTCACCACGTACGGATCGCTAAGTTTTGACCACGTTTTTTGCACGTAGACAGCACGCACTTACAAGTTCGGTGGGTCGGGATCACCGCTTCATGCACTAAAAGTGCTGCGGTATTTTCTGCGTGCTTCCAAATCCGTGCGGAGGCGGTACTAACCACGTACGGTTCGCCAAGTTTGGCCACGTATTTGCAAGTAGACAACATGCACTTGCAAATACGGCGGGTTGGGGCCGGCGCTTTAGTAAAACATATTTTTTAATTTCAAATTTATCTTTGAAAGTCACATATGTCCGTAAGTTTGGTACTTTAAACGGCTTCCTTACAAATATTCGAGTAGTAGTTATTTATTCTGGTTTTGATGATGTTTATTGGTGTTCTGGTTTCAAAATAGTTACTAAGATTTAGCTTGGACATATCAGATTTTAAATCACAATTGTTTCGACATTTGTTGTAATCTATATTGAATACGCGTTTGGTAAGTCTGTTGTCGTTAAACAAAGTAAGTATTTCCCAAAATCGGATTATCGATATCCAACGACGATAATTACTCGGCGGCCATCCCGTGTCGGCGCTGATTATTTAATTGCTAGCTATGCAAGCCCATAAAGTACCGTAAAGCACGATATCATACATTGTCGATTGCTTGTTTATGTTTACAACCCCATACAGAAGCATAATAGTCAAAAATTGGAAGAACACATAATTCAAATAGTTAACTATATGATCTAAAACCAAAGTCTTTGTAATTACATGTATATATTTTGGATATTATTTTTCCGCAAAGCACGACCAGCACCTTTGGCGAGAGCGTCACAGTGGAACTAGAAATTGTTTTTGCAGTGACTCCAAGCTATTAATATTTGTCGATCGATTCAATGATGTTGTTTCCAATTCTAAACACATGATTCGTCAAATTGGCACGACGTGCATTTACTTTTGTCTGTGATTATTAAAACACGCCATTTTTACACCAATTATGCAGCGTGTCTAATATAATCTGCAGTTTCTCATCCGACTCGGCTAATATGCAAATATCGTCTGCGTATAGTAATAAGGATAGTTACTTATCATCTCCAATATCTATTCCAAGTTCAAGGTCATTAATTTTTCTTTGACAAGTTCATTTGCAAATATCGAGAATAGTGTTGGTGAAAGGTTGTCTATTGTCATTGTATACATACAAGAATATTTTCGTTTTAACTTACGAACTGAGCGTATGTTGTAATTAAAGATTGAATTCTGTAACAATTAACAAAATAAGCGAAAACACGCAGTCAAGAAGTATTGGCTAAACTTCAACAAGTTTTCTACTTTCAATAAAAATGACTTCATTATTTGTATTGTTATCAGACTTCGTAAATCTCATATTATATAAATACAATGTACGAAATTTCTGAGAGGGCGTTATTAACAATGGTCAGCCCAAGATATCTATAATACCGAGACAGCGTCGTCAACGTTATTTTCTATTTTGATATTGTCTTCTAGACAAAAGTTTATTTATTATCTATCACTGAGAATAATCGAGCATGCTGCCTCACGTACAGCTCTTGTTCATCAAATCGTTATGTCAGAGCAAGTGGGAAAAGTGTGTCGATCTCCTAAACACGGAAAATAAAAACAACCTCGCCACATTATTGGCAAAACTTAAATTTGATGACACTTAAGATGATAAAATAACACTCTGCATTTCTTCTTTTTGTTAATTAAAACTTTCTCTGCTCTTGCCGAGATAATTAGATTTCACGTTTAAAATGATAAGAATGGTCCCTTTTATCTAAGTATGAATTGAATTACATTTTGTAATTATAACTTTCTCTGTTTCCTCTGCATATATCAATATTTGTTGTAAGCATGTTATTGTTTTGACTTTTTAATCATGGTTTATTAGGCCTAGGTTAAAATTTTCTATGTTTACCCTAACGCTACCCATGTTTGAAAATATTTTCTAGGACTAAAAACGTTTTTAAAAAACATTTGGGTCGCAGTAGGTTATGCCGGGTCGGTGGCGTTAGGGCAAACACTTTTGTTATATACTTGGCATTAATTTTATTCTTGTGTATTTCCATATCCAGTCATATGCATTGTAGTCTTCCGTTTATAATGACCATATGCTATGATTTAATTTGAATTAAAATTGTATGTAGCAAATTAATGATGCAATAACAATGTGGCTTATGCAATGGGTTTTTGTGAACACTTTTGAACATTTGAATACTTGTAAACTTGTGGCTTTTGGGATTTGAACTCACAGCGATGAGGAGCTAGTGACTACTAGTCAGAGAATATACAATCATGTTTTCTGTCAGCAAAAGCTTTTGAATTCAACTTCCATCTCTTGGGTAGCCTCATTCTCTCTTTAACCGCTTATAGTACATTGTACATCCCACATGGCGTTCTCAATAAGCGATTTAGAAGAATTTACTACTAGTCTCAGAAGTCTTCGAAATAAATGTTAATAAAAATATTTTTTACTTAAGTGGAGTTTCTCAATGTGGTGTCTCAGAAGAATGTGCACGTGCACAAAAAATGTAAAAATGTCCTGAACCATTATAAGGGAGAGAAGACATTTATGTGTCTCAAAAGGATTGCATTATTCAACAGAACTACATTGTATGTTGAATGAACTTTGTCAACTTCTTGCTTTAAAGTACAGAGTTAACATTAATGTTTTGTGTCTGTTTTCTATGAATTATCACGCTTGTGCTACATCAGAATCGATGTTTTAGAATTAGATTTGAACGAAATATCCATTGATATTGGAACGTTGCAGTGAAACTACAAATACACGTGGAGCCTAGTTTAAAGAGCTTCTATTTAATGACACTCACGTGAACATCCTCGTACAGTACTTATCACTTCTTAAGATACTAAAACCCACATCTGACCATGACCTTGATATAATAATAACCAAAAAAATTCGAAAAATCTATTTTGTTTGTTTAAGTTGTAAGCAGAACTTAACGTATGATTCTTTAGTTTTGGTACATATATATGACTATAAGTGACATTGTCAGATCATGTCGGCTGGTTTCTTTTTTATGTAAATTTGACTCCTTGGTTCTTCTGCCAAGATTTCTGTCATTTCTTCAGAGTAGTCCGTTATAATTATAATGTATTTAAGTCCTCAATTATTTCGTGTGGATAAGCAACGTACATGAGATAGTTAGAATGGGTAGAAAACGATTCAGCGCATTAAGTCAGCCTGTCTCAACTTTGAGATATCCACGGCACGTTTGGGACCATCCACAACGTTGTAGGCGAACATTTCATTACATTTCTTCTAATAAATCATTCTTCCTCGACCTGGAAATATCACTTTCAGAAGAAAAATAAAAAATTTAATCCATCAATTTTGATACATCTTTAACACGTTTAATAAGTTGCCTAGATGCATATTGGTGTTTGCTGGTGTTCATTTGCATCCTAGTAGAACATATTTTATACATTTACCCTGAATTCCATGGTTTTATTTTGTAAACAAGACGTCCCGAAGCGAGATCAGTGTGCGAAAAATCCCGACAGATGACTTCAAGAAGACATTGTGAAGTTAAAAACAACATTCTATGTGACATTATTCTGCATTGACAAATATAGGGTTAATTATATCTGCCGTTTTGTTCGTTTCAGTTTTACGCCTCTTTTCAACAGTCAGGGTCATATGAGGACAGTTTATCTAACTGAATAAGAACCCACTCGACTATGTAGGTGGGTCTCAATGATATCTGCAAAATTAGGAGCTGTGTCGCGAGGCCTAAGAACTTTAAATTCTGTTAAATGCTTTGCAAATACAATTATGGTTTTAGAGTACTTATGGGTATCACATGCATAACACAATTAATACATAATCATGTAAAACGTTTTCGTATATTATATAATTTTTATACAACGATCTCACTGTTTCAAAAAAGTCGAAGCTACTGTCCTAGCTATAAAATTATTTATGGCCAGTTTTACAAAAGGTGATTATGTCCTATATCTGTTCTGGTAAATGTAGTACTTTCCGTGGGTGTTGCATTAATGATTAACACATTCACTTAGGATAAGTGTCTACTTAATTGGGCATATTGATTCTATATTGCATGCTATTGTTAAACAACGGATGAGGTAAACGATCAGGCTTTGCTCTGTACAGAATTGCAGACAGCAAATTCTATAGGAAATGTGCCTATCTAATTCACCGACTAAATTGCGTCTTCTCCGACGCTCCAGTTAGCGACATCAGCAGATTTTCTTATCATTTTGACCAAAATACGCTTTTCCTTTTAGGATTTATACAACATTTAGTATACCATATATATGACATTAGTATACCATTAATTTATTCAGCTTCATTACCCAGATCATGATTAGTCTACACGATTTCTGGATGATTATCTGAATTTCAAGCTCAGTTTGTTTTTAATTCTAAGCTTTCACGTAGACAATTAAGAACATGACTACAAGCCTACAATTTGTTTTTTCCAATCAGACATGAAAACAAAAGACGATTGACCTTCAGACTGAGAACGAAAGATAATGTATTACATTAACTGCAGCAGCACCTAGTTGTATAATGCATCTGTCAATAATTTGCCCGTACGTGGGGGGCATACACGGGAATTAAGACAGAAGACTCTTTCCGACAGGCGGAAATTTGACTTCCGGGTTCCGGGAAATCGACTTTGGCCGGGTTTGACATCCCTGTCGCATTTGATTCACCAAGTAGGCTCTAGTGTGGGGATGTAGCGAATACGGTTGTCTCTAGGTGGGCATGTAGACATTAGAATTGTAAAAATGACAAAATTCCTTGGGTCAGCCCACCGGCAAAATATTGACAGATGCTTAAACGTTGGTTAAATATAACTTCTGGGTTAAACTAAATTTACCAAAATAAACCAGAAGAAATATGGCTGGCTTTGTTGTACCAGCCGCTGGACGACCTTGACCTTGATTCAAATGAGTAAACGGACACACTAAGGATATTGACGACCTTCTCAACAATATCACTTAAATCTAACTAGAAATGATTTCTTGACAAATTCACTCAAAGTTTTATACAATGATTATCGCTTTACCAAATTTAACCAAAATTTTAACATAACCTCCAAAGCCCAGCGGTTAAAACAACTAAAGTTTATAGATTTGTGTGCTGATGTACAAAGTGCATATATATTTCTATAAAGTTTCGTACAAACTGCGTCATTTTGTAGATTTAACATTTTGCTCAGAATCATCTTATTATACAGGACAAATATTCTAAACCGCTAATCTCACAGGTACGAACTCTAAACCGAGTGAGAAAATCGTGCTAAGAATTGCACTCCATCCAGACAGTCTTGGACAGACGTCTATACAAGTCATGTATTTGTTTACTGCAACATAACATAGACTCGCTGATTTAAATTTGTAGATTTGATTTGTAAAGTATCGGAAAAAATCAATAGCGATAAAAAAATCACCAAACACTGAATTGCGTCTTCTCCGAAGCTCCAATTAGCGACATCAACAAATCAGCAGATTTTCTTATTATTTTGACCAAAATACGCTTTTACTTTTAGAATGATCAGTCTACACGATTTCTAGATGATTATCTTCATTTCCAGCTCAGTTTGGTTTGAATTCTATTTTTTTTTATTGAATCAGATAAAAAAAAACATTTTCAATATAAAGTTCTTATTCCTAATTACTCACACACAATCTCTGTCAACGCCTACAAAAATCTGGTTAAGTAGAAGTTGAGCAATATTAATTACAATTGTTTGAAAAAGTTGCTATTGTATAATACTTTTGGGACAAACATGTTAAAATTTAGAAAAAAAACAAAGCAAATACATGGCAAACAAAATGGAACGGTTGAACGAGTCCGTTAAAGGTTATGACGGCAAATATGCAGAATAATAAAACCATGCATGTAAGTATCTAATGGGGAACAAAAGGAGACTTGGTCACGTGTTTTGAAGCAAATTTTCAGACAGATATTTGAGTGATGAGGTCCGACAGTTGAAGTAAAAGATTGCATAGCTCTTGGAATATAGAAAAGCATGATTGTGCGCATGTCGCAATTGCGTCGACTAATATTGCTATTGGCAAAATATGCATTCATTTTCTTGTCGTTAATTAAAACGCCCACTTGTATTTTACATGATGCAACATGTTAAGTTTCTTGTTATGCTAAAGGCTTCATCGGAGACAATTAGTTTTAACTCTAAGCCATTGCTATTTCTAAATTGAAGCTTCATTCTAGTCTATGTTCGCCTCTCGTAGAAATGCTTCCATGTTCGTGTTGCTCGAAGAAGTTTCGTCTATTGCGCATATTTGTACAAGACCTACTCCTGTTCTCTTGTACTTCAAATACTGGAGAGAATGCGTTCTACACGCTATTTATAATCTGAACTAACGTTATTTACTTTATTATTTACCAGTCGCACGTTAATGACGCCGGTTTGAACACAAACTCCGTTTTTAAAACTTCATAACTTCGGAAAATTATTAATTAAAGACTTTTCTTTAATGATTCTGAATTCCTTTATATCTTAATTCTTTACCAAAGTACATGTATGTTTTTCGTATGTTTGTGTATAATTGTATACGCACATAGACAGAAAATAAGCCTGTAATGTAAACCCTCGAATAAAAGACCCAACTTCGGGACCCGAAAAACGGATAGTCTCGCGTATAAGGAATATTGAACACGGGACAGAAATAAGGTCGCTATTATCAGGTGATAATTGAAGGGGGTCGTTGAATGAGTTACTACTGTATTTGTAAACCTTGCCATGTAATTATACACAGCTCTACGTCTGAACAAGAGGTGGCAAGTGAGTAATGTCGAACGCGAACTAATGTCAACCTATTATTTAGCACGTGTTTAATAATACAATCGACCAACTATTATAGATTTCCACAGGTCTAAATGACAGCTGCGTTTAAAGAAAACTATACACTTACATCTCCAGTTCTTTGATTTTGTTCTGTTAACACTGTAGATTTTACAGTTATAGTTGGAATCAAACTGTTTGTTTTAATAATATAACGGTCAAGTTCAAATAAGGGTTATCTGAGGTCAATAACTATGTCACTAGGTCAAATCTTAGGAAAACTTTGTTAACACTGTAGATGTCACAATTTTGATTGGATCTTCACCACACCTTGTAAGAATGTTTGCCTCAATGGTATATGGGTCGAGGTCGAACATGGGTCAGTCGGGGTAAAAAACTACTTCACCAGGTCAAATCTTAGGTAAAAACCTTGTTAAAGCTCTGGTTGTCACGGTTTTAATTGAATCTTCGTCAAGATTGTTCATCTTAATGATATTGAGGACAAGTTCAAATATGGGCCACCTAGGGTTAAAAACTATGTCACAAGGTCAAATCTATGAAAACCTCATTTACACTGTGGGTGTCAAATTTTAATTGGATCTTTACCAAACCTTGTCAGAATGTTTGTCTTAATGATATGTAAGACAAATTCGAACATGGGTCATCATGGGTCAAAAACTAGGTCACAGGTTAAAAACAATGTTTTAATGAGTAAACAATGATTGTCATGTAAGCGACATAGGGCCATCTTGGCTCTCTTGTTTTGTTAATTGATTATCAATTAGGCAATATAATTTGTACAACTGCTCATGATGTTTTTAATGCTTCATGGTTTATAGGATTTTGTAAATACATATTTTATTGTACATCACAACCTCTCCAGACCAGCCCTTTCTTGAGCAACAACCTCCCTTAAAAACATGATTTTTCCCACTGAGCAATTTTACTATTATTTAACCACTTTAGAGCAACAACCTCTCAATGGCAACATAATTTAACTACTCCCAAAGGGTGTTGTTTTGGAAAGTTTATATGGTATCTATCTCCAGGAAACACTCACTACTTTCTGTTCAGAATTAAAATATATGTATTTATAAACGCTGTGTATTTATCGAGTGGATTCTGGGTGGAAAATACTAGTATATTCATATTTGGTATCAATTTATTCTTAATTTCATGCAGAATAAGATGCATATGGATATGTATTATTAAGTTAAGTGATTTCTTCATAAAAACGATTGTTTACTTCTTTTGCTTGAGAAGATAATTTTGGATAGCTTACAATGACAATTAAATAACAGAACAAATCATTTATTTTCCCCAGATAGGTTACATACATATTGCATGGGTAACTAATTTAACAAAAGATATTTACATAGGTTTTTGTATAAACAGGTATAATCCAGGAATGAATAGAGTAGAAGAAGAAAATAAACGTAATACACGTGTCTGTTTTGATTAGACTTATACATAGATGAGTCATGAATTAACATTTACTATACCGGTATTTGTTAAGCAAACAAAACAACAGCAAACAAATGTATGTATATATATATATATAAATTGGTGCCCGTACTAATTAGATGAAATACAAGCAATTTACATATAAAGACTAGTTTCTGAAATATCCCCTGATATAAATGGATTAATCATTAATCATAAAGTATTAGCCTGGAAGGTGTAAGTTCATAGTTCACCTTGTGTTTAGCAGGTATTTATTCTATTGAAAAGGTCACACCTGCTGTTGAAGATTTTGTCATTTGAATCACAGTTGTAACATAGAGTTTTATTGGTGAATATTGTAAACATTCATTATTCCTTTTAATAACCTTGCCATTGATTGGTCAACAGAGGGTGCTGACCTATCAGTTTTAACAGGAAGTGACCCTAGTTTTTTTTTTTTTGAGTAACTAGGATAACAAATATTGAAAGTTGTACTTAGTCTAATTATTTCTATATGTGTTTTAAGGATATGGGATTTGCTGTAAGTAGTTTTTTATGCTTCTGTTTGAACTTAGTGGTACCACGTTTCTCCGGCTCATATTTTGCAATACATATAATAATTAGATTTATCAAATGATAGGAAAGACCAATACTTGCCTAATTTCACTGCTCTGTTGCTGATAGATCTATTTAGTTTGACTCAATATGCTTCTTTTCATCCTGCACCGGGTTTCATCACAGCAAGCTGTGACAATTGGTGTCACATAATGATGTGGGCCAATGAATGAAATTATTGTCATTTAAATAATTATTTTGTCTGCAAAACCACCAGTTTCACAGGTGCCGGGCGCGTAGCCACCCCGCCCACTATGTCCCATTTGACTTTCCCAGAATTTCGATCAATATGTATTATAGAAAGGTATGCGACTCCGCAAAACCGAAAGTACAATTGTCGGTCAATAGCTATACATAGCTAATGTTTTTTTGTTGTATATAAACCGACTATAAATAAAATTTTGTATCTTGTATTGTACACCAGGGCATCAAAATAACCCCAACAGATGTAGCTACTTATTTGTGTACAGTTTAAGCCATGACATGCATTTAAATAGAGTTCAGCTTGGCCAAAACACAATAAAACCGTTAGTCGACCGACTTAGGACAGACATGCTAACGGTACAATTCCCATACTAATTCAACCGTTCTGGCAGTGAAGCCTGTAAAAACATTGTATTATAATTATTAAATCGTAAAAAAAATACAACTACTTACAATCAGCGCTTCAAGTTATTACTCCGAACGAAGCCTTTTCTGCACTTGGTGTACTTTCATTTCTCTTCGATGCCACTGGGGGCCAACGACGTATCATTGGAGGCGGTTCGCATCGAAAACATGTGTATGGTATGCAACGAAATTTTAAGTAAACAGTCTCTGGTTTTCTGACCTCCACATGCCATTTTGAAATGTTTGACCCGCAGGAAGACGAAATGTCATTTTTTGGATTGTTTTGTTAGTTGTTCTTAACAATTTTGTATTTGCCGTTGTAAAATGCGTTTGCTGTACAATGATTGCGTTGTCATTCATCACATTATGCCAGATTAGTCCGTTATTCTGTATAAAAAGCAGTTTTCCTCAAAATTAGTATGACGATGGAACACATTTGTACAATATTTAGTACCCATGATACAGGCATCATATGTCTGTGAACATAACTTAGCATCTCCCCACCGCTTATCAGATTGAATAGAATGTACATACGTTTATATAACAAGGCCTTTCGCACTAGACAAATGTGTATGGTGTCAACTGAAGTCTCTTTTTTATGTATATGTTACTAACAGAATGTATGGATGTTTCACTCTGAAGTCAATTGTGTATATCAATTAATATTTTGCAGTTGACAGTTATATATTTAATTATGTATGATGGTCTGAAGAGAACAGTTAAAATTGTCAGATGGTCTTATCATTTAATAACTGCATTATGATATGATTTAGGCACATAATTATATTTAATTTACGAGTTTAAACAAATTTAAAATCTGCTGTTATCTAAAATGTTTGATAACATTTCTCCGATTCGTTAACACCATTGCCCTAATTATTAGTATTCAAACTAGTCTCTATAGCAATGTTGCGCTTTGCTCTTCAATTAAAGTGTGATTTGCACCGAATTCGCGCAATTCAGCACCATCTGGTTGAGAAACTTCTGTACTTCCCGGATTCCGCTTGTTTCAGGAACAATTGGCAATGGACAGACTTAGTTGGTGTGTTCACTTTTAGAAATTTCCTTATTGGTCTGTCGCTTGATACACTACAAAATGTATTTGTATGGATTAATTTTTCCAGTTTCCGTGTTCGTTGTCATATCGTCGATGTTGTATATACTGTAATGGCCCTTCATTTTAAGTTACTAGTATATGGTGATATTTAGATGTACCTCTATCATCTGCTTCCCTCGTGAACGTAACGCTCTATATGCTGGAGTTTGCACAGTGCCATTGCACTTCTAAAATGCTGGCAAATGGTGACAGGCAGTACATACACACCGCGTGGTCTGTATTCTGAAATTGATTTCGACTTCAATGAGCAACATACACATGAAGAGTGACATTCGTTTAGCACCGTACGTGTACACACTCTGTGAGAAACTAACACAGTCGTAGTACGCAATAAACCCGTTCATATGTGCTTATTTCACCTACAGAACATTTCTAATGAAGACAAAATGATTGAATAAGTATACCATACCCAAATAAGTATAAGAAATGATACTCACAAATATTTTAATAAAAAATCTACCGAAACAAGACTGTCTACGAACATCCCTAATTTTCCAGCTTAATTCATGTACGTAATCGGTACTAAGTTAACTACATACAACTGTTTCATAGTATTAAACGTTTTTACTCACCATGTTTCGTACTTGGAATGTGATATTCCAGCAAAATAGAATGTCACTACTACGAAAAATGTCATCGTTAGCTTTTCAACCACGTTATATGTACATAACATGGGTCATTTGTCGTTGTATACCATACACATGTTTTCGATGCGAACCACCTCTCGTGATACTTCGTTGGTCCCCAATGGATGCTGTGACCCGGAAGCAACACCTGCATGCGCACTTTGACGTAGTTTTTCCGGCTTACGCTCTTATCACAGCTTCGAAGAGAAATGAAAGTATTGTTATTAAAAAGTAAGTCGGTCGACTAACGGTGTTTTGACCAAGCTGAACTCATTTTAATTGCGTGTCATGCCTAAACTATAGGCCCATTCTCACACAACTTGGACAATTGATGTCCTCAGTATAGAAAATGATGACGATTTTCAATGAAAAGGAAAAAAAGTTAACACTTTGTTTCGTGTGAACAATTAATATGAATACTTAAAAATGAGCTTACATTTTGGTGAATAAATAGCTGTTTTGGTCTAAATTAAGAAGGAATAGTTATGCAGGTGCGTCTAAAATGCTGTGTCTCCAGGTACATAATACAAAACAAAATCCATCCTGTAAAACAGCTACGACATAATTCCAGCACAGTACCGAATATATTTCGTAGTTAGTAATGAGTGCCAGCCAGCCGAACTATTTGTTTTTTAAAAATCTATCAATTAACGAAAATGCACACATTTTGGGTCGTGTCTCCAAATTATCGAAATCAACGGGACAACATTTAACACTCAAGTCTTAATGTACAAAAGAATAACTTTTGACATAGTAAATGTGCTTTTTGAATTCGTAAAATGTAATAAAATGAATGTTGGTTTCAATTTATATCTACGTATTGTACGATAACAAAGGATAGGTCAAGAAATCCGAATTTACTACCGTAATTTTGATGCAATAATCAACGAGTCCGTAGCAAAAACTGAATTGAAATGCATATCATTGCATTTAAAGATGGTATAAAAGCTTAACATGACGAGCTATATTCCCCACCAAGGTATTGCAGAAACTTTTCTTCATACGTGTAAAAAATATTCGATTTTGCTGTGTTAGAATCTAGAAATTTGAAATTAACATAAGCAACGGGACGTAAGCAACGGGACACACACTGTCAGGATAGGACTAAATCTTGCACATTCTTGCCGCTATAATATACATTTGGGCTCATATATGCTTCAAAACGTCAACCATATGTTTATAATTGTCGTCTGCCATCGATTTCAGAAAAATACGGGTAAAAACACATACGCCTAAACTTCGTTTTTGAGGCGAGTAAGGGTTGATATCGTCTAAAGTTGTGAATAGCTTATAATTTATAAGCTGTTACTGATTTTGCTTGTTGACTTATTAATATACCGTTTTCAAGCCACTGCCCTATTTTATAAAGTCTCATAGACGTTTTCTGTGCTATGTAATGAAGGCCTCGTTGATTACGTAGTGATTGTCCCGTTGATTTTTTATTGGACTAACATTTTGATAATAACAGTAACAATTTGTTTAGTATTTATGTACATTTATTAATTTCTAAATATTTTCGGACAGCATGCAGAATTCAAATACACAAGTAAATTTGGTGTAATAATGTCTGATTAGATGTGTAGAGTGCATTTAGCACGCAATCATATTCGATATGTAGGTCAGTATTTACATCTTTGTAAAATATAATTGTTCAATATTAATACAAACTGCACTTAAAGTATAAAAAAGATGTATATAAGTATTTTGCAGTGTCCTGCGTTTAGTATCCCCGTAACATATCGAGCAAAACTGATAACACATTTAAGTGGAACGGAGAAATGCAGTTGTCCCGTTGATTATTCAAGAGTTGTCCCGTTGATTACGTACAACAAATCTATGAATTTTCAGCCATGTTGGTTAGTTATCGAATCGATGCATATACTATTATATTCGCAACCATGCATATTCGTATTTGCATTATGGCGAAGTCCAATTCGCAAAGAATTATAATCTACGGGACAACTCTTGAATAATCAACGGGACAACATTTCATTCGTGTGATAAGTTCAATCAGTTTGTCTGACGAGTAATATATTCGCTTTCACCATCGTAAGCATATACTTGTTTCGATTAAATAGTACTAATACATTTATCTTCTTTAAAGTGGTTTTATTTCACAACTTAATACAAAGTTTTTCAAAAATGAAGTAAAAATTATTAATATATTTTCAAAAAGCATGACATAATCCAAGTATTCCTCACTCAAGGGGGGAAATCGCGAGCTTATATCACATTTTATCCTATTTTGCCTAGATATTTATTGGTTACTTGTACAAAAGTTATACCAATTCATAGTTATATAACATCGAACTAACATGGGTACTGTTTAAAAATGCAGTAAAAAATACAGCAACAAGACCAATTAAACATCCAAATCTCAAAAACTGTTAATATGTTGCTGGTAAAATTTTGGAAATCAGTAGTTTATATGTATCCTGTTATGATGCTAAGGAAATGAGTAAGTTCTGGGAGTACAGAAAAAATCGTTTTTTTTTTACCCAATTGTCCAAGTTGTGTGAGAATGGACCTATACACAAATAAGTATATACATCTGTTGTGGTTGTTTTGATGCCATGGTTGTGAGAATTGCTTGAAATATGACCGAGTGACGGCCTTTTTTCGAAACCAGGTGTACTTTCGGTTTTGCGGAGTCGCATACCTTTCTATAATACATATTGATCGAAATTCTTGGAATGTCAAATGGGGCTTAGTGGGTGGGGTGGCTACGCGCCCGGCACCTGTGATCAGTTTTTCTTTGAATGATAGATTACTTGTTTTTTTAACTTTTTAGTTTAGAATTTTGTATAGCTTACAAGTTTCACAGTTCTTATAAGTTTGGTTCACTTTACTCTTCACCTGTTTCTGTTAAAGTATGTAACTATGTATAAGTGCCTCTGTCTGGTTGAGCTAACTAAGTAGTTAGAGCGTTGGTCTACTGATCAAAAGGTTGTGGGTTTGAACCCCATGCGAGGCGCAAACTGTCCGTGACAAATTTGACTGAATATCTTATATTAAATTGTCCTCCACCTCTGAATTATGTGGGGTATATAGCTTGGCAGTAGCTTGCAGATAGAATGTCGTTAATACTGATTACCGTAAGGCCTAAATGAAGTCTAGGGAAGCTGGTTTTGTGTAACTGCCTTCCACGATATAACTCAAATAATGTTGAACATAATGTTTAATTCGATGAAATAAATAAAACCTGCTTCTGTTCAAATTTATTTCTAGCTACACAATTTAGTTCTGTAATTCTCCTGATTTGAACTAATTAAATGTAAACATTAATTACTTTGTGTTCTTTCGCAATATTTGTATGCTTGTTGTTACTACATTTTTACTTTATCTTGAGTTTCATGTAGAATACCTTAGCATTTATTTTTGTACGTTTGAAGGGACGTAAATGATAAAGCACGACGTCCGTCCGTCCGTTCGATGAGTATGTTCGCACGCATGCGAGGGTGGTTGTGGGGTTAGGGTTAGGGTTAGTACATTTAGGTCTTGTGGGGTTCAGATACGTACAAAATGGACTTGCGGGGATAATTTCGACTTGTGGGGTGCGACTTGTGGGGTTAAAACACCGAAAAGATCAAAGGGATCACCCCACAACATACGTCTCATGAGAACGTCCGTCCGTCCTTTAGTAATTTCGTGTCCGCTCGGTTACTCTTTAACCCCTCGAAGGTTTTCGAAAAAACTTTCCTCAAATGATTATCATATCAAGACGACGTGCAGAGCACACAGTTCAGAAGGCTAGCTTCAATGTCAAGGTCACACTGAGGGATCGAAGGTCATATGACTTATTTTGTTTCCGTTCTGTAACTCTAAGCCTGCAAACGATTTTGAAGTAACTTTACTCAGATGTTCATCACATTGAGATGAAGTGCAGCCCCATGCTTCGGAAGGCTTACTTCAAGGTCAAGGTCACACGTAGGGGTCAATGGTCATATGCACGAAAAGTACCTCAAAATAATGTTTTTAAAGTATCAATTATACCTTTGGGCGTATATTACTCCGCCTTACGGTGATTTTTTGTAGTTTAACTTCATTATACCAAAAAACATGTACACAAATATTCATGTAAGCAATTTATATTTTTCAGAAAACAAAGATGAAGACTAAGCATCCTATGTCAGCCACTGGACAAGAGGTAAGTGCTCAAGTTCTAAATCAGTCCTAAAGCATTACCAGTTTCAGATGACAAAATTCCATCCAAATATGTTGTGTCAAGCGTGCCACCGGGGGTATATGTGTTTAATGAAGACAGGGTCTTGTTTATTCTATCTGATCATCCTGGCAGTCCCATTTGGATGCTGACATTATAACGAACTTCACTTCATCACCCGACCCTTGGCGAATGCACCACGTTTAGTGGTTTGTTCATTGAAAGGAGGTATTATCATCTAGATGTGGTATTGGTCACTCACTCTAAGCCCACTCTTGTCTTCTCACTAGTGATGATACACCAGAATGTGTTCTGTGTAATGCACCACATTCTATCAAACATTTTCTTATTGACTGGATTGACGTTCAACCAGTACCTATTAGACACTAAGATGTCGAAGACAATACCACAGTTTTTGAAACCATCAGGCTTGAAATAATTATTAATAACACAAAAGAAAATTGAACTATGCAATACACTTTTTTAAAACTTTCTTCTACAGTTGATTCTCATGATGACAACTTCACTTATAGGAGAATTATGTTTATGATAAACTAGCTGTTCCTTGCATTGCCGACCTTTTTGTTTTAATTCCTATATGCATACTTTCAATTTTGTTTGTGTTGCGCTTTAATATCAATTTTGTCCACATGACTCTAATAAGCATGTATTTTAAGATATTTTTCTCAAATATAGAGCTGGGGGGGTATTCACGAAAGATCTTAAGGATACATTTTTTCCTGTTAAGGACTTCCTTAAGTATACAAAAATGTGTGTAGAAATCGCATAGAATGTCAAATTCAGGCGGTATGTATTCACATATGGTTTTGCTTTATAGTTTGAACATAATAATTGTATCTGTCAAAGATTCGTACCATCGATTTTGCGTTACTTAGTAATAAGAAATTATTTTAACGAGGCCAATATGACGTGGAGACAGTATTTGCTACACTGGACATATCTGTGATGATTTAATTTCAATTACATGAATTTTTTAAAACATGCTCTCTTAATTCAAAGCTTTTGATACAAAAACTGACAATTTTTAAGCTTAATGTACTTTTCGGATTACAATGAACTACATTATGTACATGTACTTAGTTTCAATATATTAGCATTATATTTATAATACAATTCATATGTCATTGATTGTAAAGGATGTCTAAAAGATGAAGTTATAATTTAATATTTTAAGTCGTAAGCCTTTATTAATCAAAAATAAAAACATTCCTGTTTATTTAAATTCAAGAGGAAAACTACAGTAACTTTAATACTGGTCAAATTATCAAGATTAGGTTAGAAAATTAGAATAATATTTATCAATGAAATAATTGCTAGCGAATGAAAATATAAAAAACCCTCAATCAAGAGTCACCAGTTTGACATGTAATAAAAAGATAACTGATTGCGGAAGTAAACTTGATTAGTTTATAAATTTTCATCTTCATATATATTTAACAAAATTGCTATTCCTAAAGTTACCTTCTACTAAAAGTTTATTTTTCTAGAGTATTACTTATCTTACCGGAAAAGTGTAGGCATGTCATATACGTTGATACTTAATAAAATCATCGCTCATGTATATTTTATTAACAGTTTGTTTTCATTCATGAGTTCCATCCAAAAGTATGTAAAAATGGTAACTTAGGAATTTTGTTAAGTGTATTCGAAACATACAAATAAACACAGTACACAGTCAATGATATTCCCAGTAGAAAAGCGCTGATATTTTTCCAATGCATTTATGCATTATAAAGTATTTTGTTTGACATGAGCGCTTATTGTTTTTGTCCTATTGGTTGAGGCTCGTTTCTAGTGGTAACAGCTTGATCGGGGACGTAGCTTAGACGTGTAGGCCGCGGCCTATACGCCCTATTTACAGGACAGTGAAAATTACATGGCAAAACATTTCTGAGGGGCATGTACCAAGAACCCCAAGAATTCGGATTTCTCGCAGTGTTTTTAATTGGTTCTCATCTTATCTAAGTGGCAGACAGCAAAATGTTGTTCTACCTGATGCTCAATTAAAATAGAATGATGTTAAAGTCAATTTCGGGCCCCCTCATTTTCTTGATATTTGTCGATGACATTGTTTCTGACATCAAGACAAACGTCCATCTGTTTGCAGATGACACAAGGTCAACTATCCATTTGCTCTTTAGGGAGCATTGGTGTTTCACAAACACCTCATTGAGTGAGCGTTTTAGTACCATTATTAAAACTTAAGATATATCAAATAACTTAAAAAAACTTGCGCAGTTGATTTTTCTGAGCTTTTTCCCTACTAGTATTTTTACAAAACTGTATTCTTATCCTAGTAGTTATTTCTCTTAGGTAAAATGTCTTGAACTTAAAATGATTTGCATTTATATTTTTGTCGTATTTTTTGTAATTGTATGTTTCTTTTTTAAACTTATAGTTATGCCCCCACTTCAAAGAAATGTGGGTATATATTGCTGGTTTGCTCATGTCCGTCTTTTTTGCTCGTTTGTAATCAAACCTTGTCTGGCCAATTCGACTGTATAGGTCTCTAAGGTCTTCACTTGGTTTGAAGGTTGGTCAAATACAGATAGATGACCCCTGTTGATAAGGTCTATCAATAGGTGAAAGGTCAACTATCCATTTGCTCTTTAGGGAACATTGGTGTTTCAAAAACACCTCATTAAGTGAGCGTTTTCATACCATTATTTCATCTAAGATACATCAAATAACTTAAAAAAACTTAGCTAGTTGATTTTCCTTACGTTTATCAAAAAATAAAGCTAAGGAAAGATTGACTGCCTAACTAAATTTAATTTTACGCCTTCGAAACCAAACTGCATGAAATTATGTTGATGAAATAAGGAAGGCCAAACTAAACCACAATAAATGTGTTAGCACAAAATCTCCTTTCCTCTTCATCGTCAAAGAAATCATGGTGAACTTGTCTCAAATCTTTCATCTCCTCCAAATTGAGTTCATCTTTGCTTCTCTGTAAGATGGTGATAACACTGTTGAAGATGAAATAACCAAAGCAAACCCTCTGAATGGCATTTGTCGGGATCAAACCCCTCTTAATGAATAGTTAGGTGCACGAACTCTGCAGAATGATGTGAATGTCATCAGCCCTGTCTTGGACTACATTACAATTACAACCTCTGAGATAGAGGATATTATAAAATTTGAACTGTCCACTCGTCTGTGTGACTTTTTGACCAGTCGCTGTCCTCTTCAGTTTTTCCTAGCTCATGGAAAGACGCTTTTGTCACTCCTTGAAGCCATTCTTATGTTGGCAATTGTCAACATATATCTCTACTCTGTACCATAGGGAAAGTTTTTGAAAGGGTAGTACACAAGCATACATTAAACACAATAACAACAATGATCTTCTCACTCTGTCTTAAACCAGGCTTTGTACCTGGTGACTCAACAGTTAACCAACTGACTCATCTATACAACTTTTTCACTGAGGCTGTCAATTCCAGAGCTTTATTCTGCGACATATGCGAGGCTTTTCACTTTGTCTCGCATCGTGCTTTCCTCTTGAGACTCAAAACATTTTGGGAATGCATTGAATCCTTTTTATTGGTTCTCCTTCATCTTATTTAAGTGGCAGACAGCAAAATGTTGTTCTGTCTGATGCTTAATCAAATGGAATGATATTAAAGCTAGCATGGATTCCACAGGAGTTAATTTTGATATTTATCGATGTCATCGTTTCTGACATCAGGGCAAACGTCCATCTATTTTCAGATGACACAAGCCTTTTATAGTTGTCGGGGTTCCATAACTGCTTCACAAACACTGGATTCTGACCTACAAAAAATACATCTTGAATAAGATTTGTTCCATTTTAATAGCTTCATTTTTAGGAGTAGGAGGTGGATTTGGATTTTTTTTCTAGATTTTTATTTCTTAATTACAAACACCTCATTAAGATAGCATTTAAGTGCCGTTATTTTAACTTAAGTTGTAGATTTTATAAAGCTGATGAAAAATCAACTGCCTAAATATTTCTACAATACTTTTTTTCTTATTCCTGTAGTTATTTCTATTAGGTAAAATGTCTTGAATTGAAATGATTTGCATTTATATTTTTGTCATATTTTTGTAATTGTAGGGTTCTTTTTTAAAGTTCTAGTTATGCCCCCATATCAAAGAAATGTGGGTATATATTGCTGGTTTGCTCATGTCCGTCTTTTTTGCTCGTTTGTAATCAAACCTTGTCTGGCCAATTCGACTGTATTGGCCTCTTAGGTCTTCACTTGGTTTGAAGGTTGGTCAAATACAGATAGATGACCCCTGTTGATAAGGTCTATCAATAGGTGAAAGGTCAACTATCCATTTGCTCTTTAGGGAGCATTGGTGTTTCACAAACACCTCATTAAGTGAGCGTTTTAGTACCATTATTTAAACTTAAGATATATCAAATAACTTAAAAAAACTTGCGCTGTTGATTTTTCTGAGCTTTATTCTCTACTAGTATTTTTACAAAACTGTATTCTTATCCTAGTAGTTATTTCTCTTAGGTAAAATGTCTTGAAATTAAAATGATTTGCATTTATATTTTTGTCGTATTTTTTGTAATTGTATGTTTCTTTTTTAAACTTCTAGTTGTGCCCCCACTTCAAAGAAATGGCGGTATATATTGCTGGTTTGCTCATGTCCGTCTTTTTTGCTCGTTTGTAATCAAACCTTGTCTGGCCAATTCGACTGTATTGGCCTCTTAGGTCTTCACTTGGTTTGAAGGTTGGTCAAATACAGATAGATGACCCCTGTTGATAAAGTCTATCAATAGGTGAAAGGTCAACTATCCATTTGCTCTTTAGGGAGCATTGGTGTTTCACAAACACCTCATTAAGTGAGCGTTTTCATACCATTATTTCATCTAAGATACATCAAATAACTTAAAAAAACTTAGCTAGTTGATTTTCCTTACGTTTATCAAAAAATAAAGCTAAGGAAAGATTGACTGCCTAACTAAATTTAATTTTACGCCTTCGAAACCAAACTGCATAAAATTATGTTGATGAAATAAGGAAGGCCAAACTAAACCACAATAAATTTGTTAGCACAAAATCTCCTTTCCTCTTCATCGTCAAAGAAATCATGGTGAACTTGTCTCAAATCTTTCATCTCCTCCAAATTGAGTTCATCTTTGCTTCTCTGTAAGATGGTGATAACACTGTTGAAGATGAAATAACCAAAGCAAACCCTCTGAATGACATTTGTCGCGATCAAACTCCTCTTAATGAATAGTTAGGTGCACGAACTCTGCAGAATGATGTGAATGTCATCAGCCCTGTCTTGGACTACATTACAATTACAACCTCTGAGATAGAGGATATTATACAATTTGAACTGTCCACTCGTCTGTGTGACTTTTTGACCAGTCGCTGTCCTCTTCAGTTTTTCCTAGCTCATGGAAAGACGCTTTTGTCACTCCTTGAAGCCATTCTTATGTTGGCAATTGTCAACATATATCTCTACTCTGTACCATAGGGAAAGTTTTTGAAAGGGTAGTACACAAGCATACATTAAACACAATAACAACAATGATCTTCTCACTCTGTCTTAAACCAGGCTTTGTACCTGGTGACTCAACAGTTAACCAACTGACTCATCTATACAACTTTTTCACTGAGGCTGTCGATTCCAGACCTTTATTCTGCCGACATATGCGAGGCTTTTCACTGTGTCTCGCATCGTGCTTTCCTCTTGAGACTCAAAACATTTTGGGAATGCATTGAATCCTTTTTATTGGTTCTCCTTCATCTTATTTAAGTGGCAGACAGCAAAATGTTGTTCTGTCTGATGCTTAATCAAATGGAATGATATTAAAGCTAGCATGGATTCCACAGGAGTTAATTTTGATATTTATCGATGTCATCGTTTCTGACATCAGGGCAAACGTCCATCTATTTTCAGATGACACAAGCCTTTTATAGTTGTCGGGGTTCCATAACTGCTTCACAAACACTGGATTCTGACCTACAAAAAATACATCTTGAATAAGATTTGTTCCATTTTAATAGCTTCATTTTTAGGAGTAGGAGGTGGATTTGGATTTTTTTTCTAGATTTTTATTTCTTAATTACAAACACCTCATTAAGATAGCATTTAAGTGCCGTTATTTTAACTTAAGTTGTAGATTTTATAAAGCTGATGAAAAATCAACTGCCTAAATATTTCTACAATACTTTTTTTCTTATTCCTGTAGTTATTTCTATTAGGTAAAATGTCTTGAATTGAAATGATTTGCATTTATATTTTTGTCATATTTTTGTAATTGTAGGGTTCTTTTTTAAAGTTCTAGTTATGCCCCCATATCAAAGAAATGTGGGTATATATTGCTGGTTTGCTCATGTCCGTCTTTTTTGCTCGTTTGTAATCAAACCTTGTCTGGCCAATTCGACTGTATTGGCCTCTTAGGTCTTCACTTGGTTTGAAGGTTGGTCAAATACAGATAGATGACCCCTGTTGATAAGGTCTATCAATAGGTGAAAGGTCAACTATCCATTTGCTCTTTAGGGAGCATTGGTGTTTCACAAACACCTCATTAAGTGAGCGTTTTAGTACCATTATTTAAACTTAAGATATATCAAATAACTTAAAAAAACTTGCGCTGTTGATTTTTCTGAGCTTTATTCTCTACTAGTATTTTTACAAAACTGTATTCTTATCCTAGTAGTTATTTCTCTTAGGTAAAATGTCTTGAAATTAAAATGATTTGCATTTATATTTTTGTCGTATTTTTTGTAATTGTATGTTTCTTTTTTAAACTTCTAGTTGTGCCCCCACTTCAAAGAAATGGCGGTATATATTGCTGGTTTGCTCATGTCCGTCTTTTTTGCTCGTTTGTAATCAAACCTTGTCTGGCCAATTCGACTGTATTGGCCTCTTAGGTCTTCACTTGGTTTGAAGGTTGGTCAAATACAGATAGATGACCCCTGTTGATAAAGTCTATCAATAGGTGAAAGGTCAACTATCCATTTGCTCTTTAGGGAGCATTGGTGTTTCACAAACACCTCATTAAGTGAGCGTTTTCATACCATTATTTCATCTAAGATACATCAAATAACTTAAAAAAACTTAGCTAGTTGATTTTCCTTACGTTTATCAAAAAATAAAGCTAAGGAAAGATTGACTGCCTAACTAAATTTAATTTTACGCCTTCGAAACCAAACTGCATAAAATTATGTTGATGAAATAAGGAAGGCCAAACTAAACCACAATAAATTTGTTAGCACAAAATCTCCTTTCCTCTTCATCGTCAAAGAAATCATGGTGAACTTGTCTCAAATCTTTCATCTCCTCCAAATTGAGTTCATCTTTGCTTCTCTGTAAGATGGTGATAACACTGTTGAAGATGAAATAACCAAAGCAAACCCTCTGAATGACATTTGTCGCGATCAAACTCCTCTTAATGAATAGTTAGGTGCACGAACTCTGCAGAATGATGTGAATGTCATCAGCCCTGTCTTGGACTACATTACAATTACAACCTCTGAGATAGAGGATATTATACAATTTGAACTGTCCACTCGTCTGTGTGACTTTTTGACCAGTCGCTGTCCTCTTCAGTTTTTCCTAGCTCATGGAAAGACGCTTTTGTCACTCCTTGAAGCCATTCTTATGTTGGCAATTGTCAACATATATCTCTACTCTGTACCATAGGGAAAGTTTTTGAAAGGGTAGTACACAAGCATACATTAAACACAATAACAACAATGATCTTCTCACTCTGTCTTAAACCAGGCTTTGTACCTGGTGACTCAACAGTTAACCAACTGACTCATCTATACAACTTTTTCACTGAGGCTGTCGATTCCAGACCTTTATTCTGCCGACATATGCGAGGCTTTTCACTGTGTCTCGCATCGTGCTTTCCTCTTGAGACTCAAAACATTTTGGGAATGCATTGAATCCTTTTTATTGGTTCTCCTTCATCTTATTTAAGTGGCAGACAGAAAAATGTTGTTCTGTCTGATGCTTAATCAAATGGAATGATATTAAAGCTAGCATGGATTCCACAGGAGTTAATTTTGATATTTATCGATGTCATCGTTTCTGACATCAGGGCAAACGTCCATCTATTTTCAGATGACACAAGCCTTTTATAGTTGTCGGGGTTCCATAACTGCTTCACAAACACTGGATTCTGACCTACAAAAAATACATCTTGAATAAAATTTGTTCCATTTTAATAGCTTCATTTTTAGGAGTAGGAGGTGGATTTGGATCTTTTTTCTAGATTTTTATTTCTTAATTACAAACACCTCATTAAGATAGCATTTAAGTGCCGTTATTTTAACTTAAATTTTAGATTTTATAAAGCTGATGAAAAATCAACTGCCTAAATATTTCTACAATACTTTTTTTCTTATTCCTGTAGTTATTTCTATTAGGTAAAATGTCTTGAATTGAAATGATTTGCATTTATATTTTTGTCATATTTTTGTAATTGTAGGGTTCTTTTTTAAAGTTCTAGTTATGCCCCCATATCAAAGAAATGTGGGTATATATTGCTGGTTTGCTCATGTCCGTCTTTTTTGCTCGTTTGTAATCAAACCTTTCTGGCCAATTCGACTGTATTGGCCTCTTAGGTCTTCACTTGGTTTGAAGGTTGGTCAAATACAGATAGATGACCCCTGTTGATAAGGTCTATCAATAGGTGAAAGGTCAACTATCCATTTGCTCTTTAGGGAGCATTGGTGTTTCACAAACACCTCATTAAGTGAGCGTTTTAGTACCATTATTTAAACTTAAGATATATCAAATAACTTAAAAAAACTTGCGCAGTTGATTTTTATGAGCTTTATTCTCTACTAGTATTTTTACAAAACTGTATTCTTATCCTAGTAGTTATTTCTCTTAGGTAAAATGTCTTGAACTTAAAATGATTTGCATTTATATTTTTGTCGTATTTTTTGTAATTGTATGTTTCTTTTTTAAACTTCTAGTTGTGCCCCCACTTCAAAGAAATGGCGGTATATATTGCTGGTTTGCTCATGTCCGTCTTTTTTGCTCGTTTGTAATCAAACCTTGTCTGGCCAATTCGACTGTATTGGCCTCTTAGGTCTTCACTTGGTTTGAAGGTTGGTCAAATACAGATAGATGACCCCTGTTGATAAAGTCTATCAATAGGTGAAAGGTCAACTATCCATTTGCTCTTTAGGGAGCATTGGTGTTTCACAAACACCTCATTAAGTGAGCGTTTTCATACCATTATTTCATCTAAGATACATCAAACAACTTAAAAAAACTTAGCTAGTTGATTTTCCTTACGTTTATCAAAAAATAAAGCTAAGGAAAGATTGACTGCCTAACTAAATTTAATTTTACGCCTTCGAAACCAAACTGCATAAAATTATGTTGATGAAATAAGGAAGGCCAAACTAAACCACAATAAATTTGTTAGCACAAAATCTCCTTTCCTCTTCATCGTCAAAGAAATCATGGTGAACTTGTCTCAAATCTTTCATCTCCTCCAAATTGAGTTCATCTTTGCTTCTCTGTAAGATGGTGATAACACTGTTGAAGATGAAATAACCAAAGCAAACCCTCTGAATGACATTTGTCGGGATCAAACCCCTCTTAATGAATAGTTAGGTGCACGAACTCTGCAGAATGATGTGAATGTCATCAGCCCTGTCTTGGACTACATTACAATTACAACCTCTGAGATAGAGGATATTATACAATTTGAACTGTCCACTCGTCTGTGTGACTTTTTGACCAGTCGCTGTCCTCTTCAGTTTTTCCTAGCTCATGGAAAGACGCTTTTGTCACTCCTTGAAGCCATTCTTATGTTGGCAATTGTCAACATATATCTCTACTCTGTACCATAGGGAAAGTTTTTGAAAGGGTAGTACACAAGCATACATTAAACACAATAACAACAATGATCTTCTCACTCTGTCTTAAACCAGGCTTTGTACCTGGTGACTCAACAGTTAACCAACTGACTCATCTATACAACTTTTTCACTGAGGCTGTCGATTCCAGAGCTTTATTCTGCGACATATGCGAGGCTTTTCACTGTGTCTCGCATCGTGCTTTCCTCTTGAGACTCAAAACATTTTGGGAATGCATTGAATCCTTTTTATTGGTTCTCCTTCATCTTATTTAAGTGGCAGACAGCAAAATGTTGTTCTGTCTGATGCTTAATCAAATGGAATGATATTAAAGCTAGCATGGATTCCACAGGAGTTAATTTTGATATGTATCGATGTCATCGTTTCTGACATCAGGGCAAACGTCCATCTATTTTCAGATGACACAAGCCTTTTATAGTTGTCGGGGTTCCATAACTGCTTCACAAACACTGGATTCTGACCTACAAAAAATACATCTTGAATAAAATTTGTTCCATTTTAATAGCTTCATTTTTAGGAGTAGGAGGTGGATTTGGATCTTTTTTCTAGATTTTTATTTCTTAATTACAAACACCTCATTAAGATAGCATTTAAGTGCCGTTATTTTAACTTAAATTTTAGATTTTATAAAGCTGATGAAAAATCAACTGCCTAAATATTTCTACAATACTTTTTTTCTTATTCCTGTAGTTATTTCTATTAGGTAAAATGTCTTGAATTGAAATGATTTGCATTTATATTTTTGTCATATTTTTGTAATTGTAGGGTTCTTTTTTAAAGTTCTAGTTATGCCCCCATATCAAAGAAATGTGGGTATATATTGCTGGTTTGCTCATGTCCGTCTTTTTTGCTCGTTTGTAATCAAACCTTGTCTGGCCAATTCGACTGTATTGGCCTCTTAGGTCTTCACTTGGTTTGAAGGTTGGTCAAATACAGATAGATGACCCCTGTTGATAAGGTCTATCAATAGGTGAAAGGTCAACTATCCATTTGCTCTTTAGGGAGCATTGGTGTTTCACAAACACCTCATTAAGTGAGCGTTTTAGTACCATTATTTAAACTTAAGATATATCAAATAACTTAAAAAAACTTGCGCAGTTGATTTTTCTGAGCTTTATTCTCTACTAGTATTTTTACAAAACTGTATTCTTATCCTAGTAGTTATTTCTCTTAGGTAAAATGTCTTGAAATTAAAATGATTTGCATTTATATTTTTGTCGTATTTTTTGTAATTGTATGTTTCTTTTTTAAACTTCTAGTTGTGCCCCCACTTCAAAGAAATGGCGGTATATATTGCTGGTTTGCTCATGTCCGTCTTTTTTGCTCGTTTGTAATCAAACCTTGTCTGGCCAATTCGACTGTATTGGCCTCTTAGGTCTTCACTTGGTTTGAAGGTTGGTCAAATACAGATAGATGACCCCTGTTGATAAAGTCTATCAATAGGTGAAAGGTCAACTATCCATTTGCTCTTTAGGGAGCATTGGTGTTTCACAAACACCTCATTAAGTGAGCGTTTTCATACCATTATTTCATCTAAGATACATCAAATAACTTAAAAAAACTTAGCTAGTTGATTTTCCTTACGTTTATCAAAAAATAAAGCTAAGGAAAGATTGACTGCCTAACTAAATTTAATTTTACGCCTTCGAAACCAAACTGCATAAAATTATGTTGATGAAATAAGGAAGGCCAAACTAAACCACAATAAATTTGTTAGCACAAAATCTCTTTCCTCTTCATCGTCAAAGAAATCATGGTGAACTTGTCTCAAATCTTTCATCTCCTCCAAATTGAGTTCATCTTTGCTTCTCTGTAAGATGGTGATAACACTGTTGAAGATGAAATAACCAAAGCAAACCCTCTGAATGACATTTGTCGCGATCAAACTCCTCTTAATGAATAGTTAGGTGCACGAACTCTGCAGAATGATGTGAATGTCATCAGCCCTGTCTTGGACTACATTACAATTACAACCTCTGAGATAGAGGATATTATACAATTTGAACTGTCCACTCGTCTGTGTGACTTTTTGACCAGTCGCTGTCCTCTTCAGTTTTTCCTAGCTCATGGAAAGACGCTTTTGTCACTCCTTGAAGCCATTCTTATGTTGGCAATTGTCAACATATATCTCTACTCTGTACCATAGGGAAAGTTTTTGAAAGGGTAGTACACAAGCATACATTAAACACAATAACAACAATGATCTTCTCACTCTGTCTTAAACCAGGCTTTGTTCCTGGTGACTCAACGGTTAACCAACTGACTCATCTATACAACTTTTTCACTGAGGCTGTCGATTCCAGAGCTTTATTCTGCGACATATGCGAGGCTTTTCACTGTGTCTCGCATCGTGCTTTCCTCTTGAGACTCAAAACATTTTGGGAATGCATTGAATCCTTTTTATTGGTTCTCCTTCATCTTATTTAAGTGGCAGACAGCAAAATGTTGCTCTGTCTGATGCTTAATCAAATGGAATGATATTAAAGCTAGCATGGATTCCACAGGAGTTAATTTTGATATTTATCGATGTCATCGTTTCTGACATCAGGGCAAACGTCCATCTATTTTCAGATGACACAAGCCTTTTATAGTTGTCGGGGTTCCATAACTGCTTCACAAACACTGGATTCTGACCTACAAAAAATACATCTTGAATAAAATTTGTTCCATTTTAATAGCTTCATTTTTAGGAGTAGGAGGTGGATTTGGATCTTTTTTCTAGATTTTTATTTCTTAATTACAAACACCTCATTAAGATAGCATTTAAGTGCCGTTATTTTAACTTAAATTTTAGATTTTATAAAGCTGATGAAAAATCAACTGCCTAAATATTTCTACAATACTTTTTTTCTTATTCCTGTAGTTATTTCTATTAGGTAAAATGTCTTGAATTGAAATGATTTGCATTTATATTTTTGTCATATTTTTGTAATTGTAGGGTTCTTTTTTAAAGTTCTAGTTATGCCCCCATATCAAAGAAATGTGGGTATATATTGCTGGTTTGCTCATGTCCGTCTTTTTTGCTCGTTTGTAATCAAACCTTTCTGGCCAATTCGACTGTATTGGCCTCTTAGGTCTTCACTTGGTTTGAAGGTTGGTCAAATACAGATAGATGACCCCTGTTGATAAGGTCTATCAATAGGTGAAAGGTCAACTATCCATTTGCTCTTTAGGGAGCATTGGTGTTTCACAAACACCTCATTAAGTGAGCGTTTTAGTACCATTATTTAAACTTAAGATATATCAAATAACTTAAAAAAACTTGCGCAGTTGATTTTTCTGAGCTTTATTCTCTACTAGTATTTTTACAAAACTGTATTCTTATCCTAGTAGTTATTTCTCTTAGGTAAAATGTCTTGAACTTAAAATGATTTGCATTTATATTTTTGTCGTATTTTTTGTAATTGTATGTTTCTTTTTTAAACTTCTAGTTGTGCCCCCACTTCAAAGAAATGGCGGTATATATTGCTGGTTTGCTCATGTCCGTCTTTTTTGCTCGTTTGTAATCAAACCTTGTCTGGCCAATTCGACTGTATTGGCCTCTTAGGTCTTCACTTGGTTTGAAGGTTGGTCAAATACAGATAGATGACCCCTGTTGATAAAGTCTATCAATAGGTGAAAGGTCAACTATCCATTTGCTCTTTAGGGAGCATTGGTGTTTCACAAACACCTCATTAAGTGAGCGTTTTCATACCATTATTTCATCTAAGATACATCAAACAACTTAAAAAAACTTAGCTAGTTGATTTTCCTTACGTTTATCAAAAAATAAAGCTAAGGAAAGATTGACTGCCTAACTAAATTTAATTTTACGCCTTCGAAACCAAACTGCATAAAATTATGTTGATGAAATAAGGAAGGCCAAACTAAACCACAATAAATTTGTTAGCACAAAATCTCCTTTCCTCTTCATCGTCAAAGAAATCATGGTGAACTTGTCTCAAATCTTTCATCTCCTCCAAATTGAGTTCATCTTTGCTTCTCTGTAAGATGGTGATAACACTGTTGAAGATGAAATAACCAAAGCAAACCCTCTGAATGACATTTGTCGCGATCAAACTCCTCTTAATGAATAGTTAGGTGCACGAACTCTGCAGAATGATGTGAATGTCATCAGCCCTGTCTTGGACTACATTACAATTACAACCTCTGAGATAGAGGATATTATACAATTTGAACTGTCCACTCGTCTGTGTGACTTTTTGACCAGTCGCTGTCCTCTTCAGTTTTTCCTAGCTCATGGAAAGACGCTTTTGTCACTCCTTGAAGCCATTCTTATGTTGGCAATTGTCAACATATATCTCTACTCTGTACCATAGGGAAAGTTTTTGAAAGGGTAGTACACAAGCATACATTAAACACAATAACAACAATGATCTTCTCACTCTGTCTTAAACCAGGCTTTGTACCTGGTGACTCAACAGTTAACCAACTGACTCATCTATACAACTTTTTCACTGAGGCTGTCGATTCCAGAGCTTTATTCTGCGACATATGCGAGGCTTTTCACTGTGTCTCGCATCGTGCTTTCCTCTTGAGACTCAAAACATTTTGGGAATGCATTGAATCCTTTTTATTGGTTCTCCTTCATCTTATTTAAGTGGCAGACAGCAAAATGTTGCTCTGTCTGATGCTTAATCAAATGGAATGATATTAAAGCTAGCATGGATTCCACAGGAGTTAATTTTGATATTTATCGATGTCATCGTTTCTGACATCAGGGCAAACGTCCATCTATTTTCAGATGACACAAGCCTTTTATAGTTGTCGGGGTTCCATAACTGCTTCACAAACATTGGATTCTGACCTACAAAAAATACATCTTGAATAAAATTTGTTCCATTTTAATAGCTTCATTTTTAGGAGTAGGAGGTGGATTTGGATTTTTTTTCTAGATTTTTATTTCTTAATTACAAACACCTCATTAAGATAGCATTTAAGTGCCGTTATTTTAACTTAAATTGTAGATTTTATAAAGCTGATGAAAAATCAACTGCCTAAATATTTCTACAATACTTTTTTTCTTATTCCTGTAGTTATTTCTATTAGGTAAAATGTCTTGAATTGAAATGATTTGCATTTATATTTTTGTCATATTTTTGTAATTGTAGGGTTCTTTTTTAAAGTTCTAGTTATGCCCCCATATCAAAGAAATGTGGGTATATATTGCTGGTTTGCTCATGTCCGTCTTTTTTGCTCGTTTGTAATCAAACCTTGTCTGGCCAATTCGACTGTATTGGCCTCTTAGGTCTTCACTTGGTTTGAAGGTTGGTCAAATACAGATAGATGACCCCTGTTGATAAGGTCTATCAATAGGTGAAAGGTCAACTATCCATTTGCTCTTTAGGGAGCATTGGTGTTTCACAAACACCTCATTAAGTGAGCGTTTTAGTACCATTATTTAAACTTAAGATATATCAAATAACTTAAAAAAACTTGCGCAGTTGATTTTTATGAGCTTTATTCTCTACTAGTATTTTTACAAAACTGTATTCTTATCCTAGTAGTTATTTCTCTTAGGTAAAATGTCTTGAACTTAAAATGATTTGCATTTATATTTTTGTCGTATTTTTTGTAATTGTATGTTTCTTTTTTAAACTTCTAGTTGTGCCCCCACTTCAAAGAAATGGCGGTATATATTGCTGGTTTGCTCATGTCCGTCTTTTTTGCTCGTTTGTAATCAAACCTTGTCTGGCCAATTCGACTGTATTGGCCTCTTAGGTCTTCACTTGGTTTGAAGGTTGGTCAAATACAGATAGATGACCCCTGTTGATAAGGTCTATCAATAGGTGAAAGGTCAACTATCCATTTGCTCTTTAGGGAGCATTGGTGTTTCACAAACACCTCATTAAGTGAGCGTTTTCATACCATTATTTCATCTAAGATACATCAAATAACTTAAAAAAACTTAGCTAGTTGATTTTCCTTACGTTTATCAAAAAATAAAGCTAAGGAAAGATTGACTGCCTAACTAAATTTAATTTTACGCCTTCGAAACCAAACTGCATAAAATTATGTTGATGAAATAAGGAAGGCCAAACTAAACCACAATAAATTTGTTAGCACAAAATCTCCTTTCCTCTTCATCGTCAAAGAAATCATGGTGAACTTGTCTCAAATCTTTCATCTCCTCCAAATTGAGTTCATCTTTGCTTCTCTGTAAGATGGTGATAACACTGTTGAAGATGAAATAACCAAAGCAAACCCTCTGAATGACATTTGTCGCGATCAAACTCCTCTTAATGAATAGTTAGGTGCACGAACTCTGCAGAATGATGTGAATGTCATCAGCCCTGTCTTGGACTACATTACAATTACAACCTCTGAGATAGAGGATATTATACAATTTGAACTGTCCACTCGTCTGTGTGACTTTTTGACCAGTCGCTGTCCTCTTCAGTTTTTCCTAGCTCATGGAAAGACGCTTTTGTCACTCCTTGAAGCCATTCTTATGTTGGCAATTGTCAACATATATCTCTACTCTGTACCATAGGGAAAGTTTTTGAAAGGGTAGTACACAAGCATACATTAAACACAATAACAACAATGATCTTCTCACTCTGTCTTAAACCAGGCTTTGTACCTGGTGACTCAACAGTTAACCAACTGACTCATCTATACAACTTTTTCACTGAGGCTGTCGATTCCAGAGCTTTATTCTGCGACATATGCGAGGCTTTTCACTGTGTCTCGCATCGTGCTTTCCTCTTGAGACTCAAAACATTTTGGGAATGCATTGAATCCTTTTTATTGGTTCTCCTTCATCTTATTTAAGTGGCAGACAGCAAATTGTTGCTCTGTCTGATGCTTAATCAAATGGAATGATATTAAAGCTAGCATGGATTCCACAGGAGTTAATTTTGATATTTATCGATGTCATCGTTTCTGACATCAGGGCAAACGTCCATCTATTTTCAGATGACACAAGCCTTTTATAGTTGTCGGGGTTCCATAACTGCTTCACAAACATTGGATTCTGACCTACAAAAAATACATCTTGAATAAAATTTGTTCCATTTTAATAGCTTCATTTTTAGGAGTAGGAGGTGGATTTGGATTTTTTTTCTAGATTTTTATTTCTTAATTACAAACACCTCATTAAGATAGCATTTAAGTGCCGTTATTTTAACTTAAATTGTAGATTTTATAAAGCTGATGAAAAATCAACTGCCTAAATATTTCTACAATACTTTTTTTCTTATTCCTGTAGTTATTTCTATTAGGTAAAATGTCTTGAATTGAAATGATTTGCATTTATATTTTTGTCATATTTTTGTAATTGTAGGGTTCTTTTTTAAAGTTCTAGTTATGCCCCCATATCAAAGAAATGTGGGTATATATTGCTGGTTTGCTCATGTCCGTCTTTTTTGCTCGTTTGTAATCAAACCTTGTCCGGCCAATTCGACTGTATTGGCCTCTTAGGTCTTCACTTGGTTTGAAGGTTGGTCAAATACAGATAGATGACCCCTGTTGATAAGGTCTATCAATAGGTGAAAGGTCAACTATCCATTTGCTCTTTAGGGAGCATTGGTGTTTCACAAACACCTCATTAAGTGAGCGTTTTAGTACCATTATTTAAACTTAAGATATATCAAATAACTTAAAAAAACTTGCGCAGTTGATTTTTATGAGCTTTATTCTCTACTAGTATTTTTACAAAACTGTATTCTTATCCTAGTAGTTATTTCTCTTAGGTAAAAGCTCTTGAACTTAAAATGATTTGCATTTATATTTTTGTCGTATTTTTTGTAATTGTATGTTTCTTTTTTAAACTTCTAGTTGTGCCCCCACTTCAAAGAAATGGCGGTATATATTGCTGGTTTGCTCATGTCCGTCTTTTTTGCTCGTTTGTAATCAAACCTTGTCTGGCCAATTCGACTGTATTGGCCTCTTAGGTCTTCACTTGGTTTGAAGGTTGGTCAAATACAGATAGATGACCCCTGTTGATAAGGTCTATCAATAGGTGAAAGGTCAACTATCCATTTGCTCTTTAGGGAGCATTGGTGTTTCACAAACACCTCATTAAGTGAGCGTTTTCTTATCATTATTTCATCTAAGATACATCAAATAACTTAAAAAAACTTAGCTAGTTGATTTTCCTTACGTTTATCAAAAAATAAAGCTAAGGAAAGATTGACTGCCTAACTAAATTTAATTTTACGCCTTCGAAACCAAACTGCATAAAATTATGTTGATGAAATAAGGAAGGCCAAACTAAACCACAATAAATTTGTTAGCACAAAATCTCCTTTCCTCTTCATCGTCAAAGAAATCATGGTGAACTTGTCTCAAATCTTTCATCTCCTCCAAATTGAGTTCATCTTTGCTTCTCTGTAAGATGGTGATAACACTGTTGAAGATGAAATAACCAAAGCAAACCCTCTGAATGACATTTGTCGCGATCAAACTCCTCTTAATGAATAGTTAGGTGCACGAACTCTGCAGAATGATGTGAATGTCATCAGCCCTGTCTTGAACTACATTACAATTACAACCTCTGAGATAGAGGATATTATACAATTTGAACTGTCCACTCGTCTGTGTGACTTTTTGACCAGTCGCTGTCCTCTTCAGTTTTTCCTAGCTCATGGAAAGACGCTTTTGTCACTCCTTGAAGCCATTCTTATGTTGGCAATTGTCAACATATATCTCTACTCTGTACCATAGGGAAAGTTTTTGAAAGGGTAGTACACAAGCATACATTAAACACAATAACAACAATGATCTTCTCACTCTGTCTTAAACCAGGCTTTGTACCTGGTGACTCAACAGTTAACCAACTGACTCATCTATACAACTTTTTCACTGAGGCTGTCGATTCCAAAGCTTTATTCTGCGACATATGCGAGGCTTTTCACTGTGTCTCGCATCGTGCTTTCCTCTTGAGACTCAAAACATTTTGGGAATGCATTGAATCCTTTTTATTGGTTCTCCTTCATCTTATTTAAGTGGCAGACAGCAAAATGTTGCTCTGTCTGATGCTTAATCAAATGGAATGATATTAAAGCTAGCATGGATTCCACAGGAGTTAATTTTGATATGTATCGATGTCATCGTTTCTGACATCAGGGCAAACGTCCATCTATTTTCAGATGACACAAGCCTTTTATAGTTGTCGGGGTTCCATAACTGCTTCACAAACATTGGATTCTGACCTACAAAAAATACATCTTGAATAAAATTTGTTCCATTTTAATAGCTTCATTTTTAGGAGTAGGAGGTGGATTTGGATTTTTTTTCTAGATTTTTATTTCTTAATTACAAACACCTCATTAAGATAGCATTTAAGTGCCGTTATTTTAACTTAAATTGTAGATTTTATAAAGCTGATGAAAAATCAACTGCCTAAATATTTCTACAATACTTTTTTTCTTATTCCTGTAGTTATTTCTATTAGGTAAAATGTCTTGAATTGAAATGATTTGCATTTATATTTTTGTCATATTTTTGTAATTGTAGGGTTCTTTTTTAAAGTTCTAGTTATGCCCCCATATCAAAGAAATGTGGGTATATATTGCTGGTTTGCTCATGTCCGTCTTTTTTGCTCGT
The DNA here is from genome assembly GCA_964023205.1 of Lutraria lutraria. NCBI lineage: Eukaryota > Metazoa > Mollusca > Bivalvia > Venerida > Mactridae > Lutraria > Lutraria lutraria. The sequence goes on from OZ026838.1 coordinate 20,055,992, forward strand.
TTGTAATCAAACCTTGTCCGGCCAATTCGACTGTATTGGCCTCTTAGGTCTTCACTTGGTTTGAAGGTTGGTCAAATACAGATAGATGACCCCTGTTGATAAGGTCTATCAATAGGTGAAAGGTCAACTATCCATTTGCTCTTTAGGGAGCATTGGTGTTTCACAAACACCTCATTAAGTGAGCGTTTTAGTACCATTATTTAAACTTAAGATATATCAAATAACTTAAAAAAACTTGCGCAGTTGATTTTTATGAGCTTTATTCTCTACTAGTATTTTTACAAAACTGTATTCTTATCCTAGTAGTTATTTCTCTTAGGTAAAAGCTCTTGAACTTAAAATGATTTGCATTTATATTTTTGTCGTATTTTTTGTAATTGTATGTTTCTTTTTTAAACTTCTAGTTGTGCCCCCACTTCAAAGAAATGGCGGTATATATTGCTGGTTTGCTCATGTCCGTCTTTTTTGCTCGTTTGTAATCAAACCTTGTCTGGCCAATTCGACTGTATTGGCCTCTTAGGTCTTCACTTGGTTTGAAGGTTGGTCAAATACAGATAGATGACCCCTGTTGATAAGGTCTATCAATAGGTGAAAGGTCAACTATCCATTTGCTCTTTAGGGAGCATTGGTGTTTCACAAACACCTCATTAAGTGAGCGTTTTCTTATCATTATTTCATCTAAGATACATCAAATAACTTAAAAAAACTTAGCTAGTTGATTTTCCTTACGTTTATCAAAAAATAAAGCTAAGGAAAGATTGACTGCCTAACTAAATTTAATTTTACGCCTTCGAAACCAAACTGCATAAAATTATGTTGATGAAATAAGGAAGGCCAAACTAAACCACAATAAATTTGTTAGCACAAAATCTCCTTTCCTCTTCATCGTCAAAGAAATCATGGTGAACTTGTCTCAAATCTTTCATCTCCTCCAAATTGAGTTCATCTTTGCTTCTCTGTAAGATGGTGATAACACTGTTGAAGATGAAATAACCAAAGCAAACCCTCTGAATGACATTTGTCGCGATCAAACTCCTCTTAATGAATAGTTAGGTGCACGAACTCTGCAGAATGATGTGAATGTCATCAGCCCTGTCTTGAACTACATTACAATTACAACCTCTGAGATAGAGGATATTATACAATTTGAACTGTCCACTCGTCTGTGTGACTTTTTGACCAGTCGCTGTCCTCTTCAGTTTTTCCTAGCTCATGGAAAGACGCTTTTGTCACTCCTTGAAGCCATTCTTATGTTGGCAATTGTCAACATATATCTCTACTCTGTACCATAGGGAAAGTTTTTGAAAGGGTAGTACACAAGCATACATTAAACACAATAACAACAATGATCTTCTCACTCTGTCTTAAACCAGGCTTTGTACCTGGTGACTCAACAGTTAACCAACTGACTCATCTATACAACTTTTTCACTGAGGCTGTCGATTCCAAAGCTTTATTCTGCGACATATGCGAGGCTTTTCACTGTGTCTCGCATCGTGCTTTCCTCTTGAGACTCAAAACATTTTGGGAATGCATTGAATCCTTTTTATTGGTTCTCCTTCATCTTATTTAAGTGGCAGACAGCAAAATGTTGCTCTGTCTGATGCTTAATCAAATGGAATGATATTAAAGCTAGCATGGATTCCACAGGAGTTAATTTTGATATGTATCGATGTCATCGTTTCTGACATCAGGGCAAACGTCCATCTATTTTCAGATGACACAAGCCTTTTATAGTTGTCGGGGTTCCATAACTGCTTCACAAACACTGGATTCTGACCTACAAAAAATACATCTTGAATAAAATTTGTTCCATTTTAATAGCTTCATTTTTAGGAGTAGGAGGTGGATTTGGATCTTTTTTCTAGATTTTTATTTCTTAATTACAAACACCTCATTAAGATAGCATTTAAGTGCCGTTATTTTAACTTAAATTGTAGATTTTATAAAGCTGATGAAAAATCAACTGCCTAAATATTTCTACAATACTTTTTTTCTTATTCCTGTAGTTATTTCTATTAGGTAAAATGTCTTGAATTGAAATGATTTGCATTTATATTTTTGTCATATTTTTGTAATTGTAGGGTTCTTTTTTAAAGTTCTAGTTATGCCCCCATATCAAAGAAATGTGGGTATATATTGCTGGTTTGCTCATGTCCGTCTTTTTTGCTCGTTTGTAATCAAACCTTGTCTGGCCAATTCGACTGTATTGGCCTCTTAGGTCTTCACTTGGTTTGAAGGTTGGTCAAATACAGATAGATGACCCCTGTTGATAAGGTCTATCAATAGGTGAAAGGTCAACTATCCATTTGCTCTTTAGGGAGCATTGGTGTTTCACAAACACCTCATTAAGTGAGCGTTTTAGTACCATTATTTAAACTTAAGATATATCAAATAACTTAAAAAAACTTGCGCAGTTGATTTTTCTGAGCTTTATTCTCTACTAGTATTTTTACAAAACTGTATTCTTATCCTAGTAGTTATTTCTCTTAGGTAAAATGTCTTGAAATTAAAATGATTTGCATTTATATTTTTGTCGTATTTTTTGTAATTGTATGTTTCTTTTTTAAACTTCTAGTTGTGCCCCCACTTCAAAGAAATGGCGGTATATATTGCTGGTTTGCTCATGTCCGTCTTTTTTGCTCGTTTGTAATCAAACCTTGTCTGGCCAATTCGACTGTATTGGCCTCTTAGGTCTTCACTTGGTTTGAAGGTTGGTCAAATACAGATAGATGACCCCTGTTGATAAAGTCTATCAATAGGTGAAAGGTCAACTATCCATTTGCTCTTTAGGGAGCATTGGTGTTTCACAAACACCTCATTAAGTGAGCGTTTTCATACCATTATTTCATCTAAGATACATCAAATAACTTAAAAAAACTTAGCTAGTTGATTTTCCTTACGTTTATCAAAAAATAAAGCTAAGGAAAGATTGACTGCCTAACTAAATTTAATTTTACGCCTTCGAAACCAAACTGCATAAAATTATGTTGATGAAATAAGGAAGGCCAAACTAAACCACAATAAATTTGTTAGCACAAAATCTCTTTCCTCTTCATCGTCAAAGAAATCATGGTGAACTTGTCTCAAATCTTTCATCTCCTCCAAATTGAGTTCATCTTTGCTTCTCTGTAAGATGGTGATAACACTGTTGAAGATGAAATAACCAAAGCAAACCCTCTGAATGACATTTGTCGCGATCAAACTCCTCTTAATGAATAGTTAGGTGCACGAACTCTGCAGAATGATGTGAATGTCATCAGCCCTGTCTTGGACTACATTACAATTACAACCTCTGAGATAGAGGATATTATACAATTTGAACTGTCCACTCGTCTGTGTGACTTTTTGACCAGTCGCTGTCCTCTTCAGTTTTTCCTAGCTCATGGAAAGACGCTTTTGTCACTCCTTGAAGCCATTCTTATGTTGGCAATTGTCAACATATATCTCTACTCTGTACCATAGGGAAAGTTTTTGAAAGGGTAGTACACAAGCATACATTAAACACAATAACAACAATGATCTTCTCACTCTGTCTTAAACCAGGCTTTGTTCCTGGTGACTCAACGGTTAACCAACTGACTCATCTATACAACTTTTTCACTGAGGCTGTCGATTCCAGAGCTTTATTCTGCGACATATGCGAGGCTTTTCACTGTGTCTCGCATCGTGCTTTCCTCTTGAGACTCAAAACATTTTGGGAATGCATTGAATCCTTTTTATTGGTTCTCCTTCATCTTATTTAAGTGGCAGACAGCAAAATGTTGTTCTGTCTGATGCTTAATCAAATGGAATGATATTAAAGCTAGCATGGATTCCACAGGAGTTAATTTTGATATTTATCGATGTCATCGTTTCTGACATCAGGGCAAACGTCCATCTATTTTCAGATGACACAAGCCTTTTATAGTTGTCGGGGTTCCATAACTGCTTCACAAACATTGGATTCTGACCTACAAAAAATACATCTTGAATAAAATTTGTTCCATTTTAATAGCTTCATTTTTAGGAGTAGGAGGTGGATTTGGATTTTTTTTCTAGAATTTTATTTCTTAATTACAAACACCTCATTAAGATAGCATTTAAGTGCCGTTATTTTAACTTAAATTGTAGATTTTATAAAGCTGATGAAAAATCAACTGCCTAAATATTTCTACAATACTTTTTTTCTTATTCCTGTAGTTATTTCTATTAGGTAAAATGTCTTGAATTGAAATGATTTGCATTTATATTTTTGTCATATTTTTGTAATTGTAGGGTTCTTTTTTAAAGTTCTAGTTATGCCCCCATATCAAAGAAATGTGGGTATATATTGCTGGTTTGCTCATGTCCGTCTTTTTTGCTCGTTTGTAATCAAACCTTGTCTGGCCAATTCGACTGTATTGGCCTCTTAGGTCTTCACTTGGTTTGAAGGTTGGTCAAATACAGATAGATGACCCCTGTTGATAAGGTCTATCAATAGGTGAAAGGTCAACTATCCATTTGCTCTTTAGGGAGCATTGGTGTTTCACAAACACCTCATTAAGTGAGCGTTTTAGTACCATTATTTAAACTTAAGATATATCAAATAACTTAAAAAAACTTGCGCAGTTGATTTTTATGAGCTTTATTCTCTACTAGTATTTTTACAAAACTGTATTCTTATCCTAGTAGTTATTTCTCTTAGGTAAAATGTCTTGAACTTAAAATGATTTGCATTTATATTTTTGTCGTATTTTTTGTAATTGTATGTTTCTTTTTTAAACTTCTAGTTGTGCCCCCACTTCAAAGAAATGGCGGTATATATTGCTGGTTTGCTCATGTCCGTCTTTTTTGCTCGTTTGTAATCAAACCTTGTCTGGCCAATTCGACTGTATTGGCCTCTTAGGTCTTCACTTGGTTTGAAGGTTGGTCAAATACAGATAGATGACCCCTGTTGATAAGGTCTATCAATAGGTGAAAGGTCAACTATCCATTTGCTCTTTAGGGAGCATTGGTGTTTCACAAACACCTCATTAAGTGAGCGTTTTCTTATCATTATTTCATCTAAGATACATCAAATAACTTAAAAAAACTTAGCTAGTTGATTTTCCTTACGTTTATCAAAAAATAAAGCTAAGGAAAGATTGACTGCCTAACTAAATTTAATTTTACGCCTTCGAAACCAAACTGCATAAAATTATGTTGATGAAATAAGGAAGGCCAAACTAAACCACAATAAATTTGTTAGCACAAAATCTCCTTTCCTCTTCATCGTCAAAGAAATCATGGTGAACTTGTCTCAAATCTTTCATCTCCTCCAAATTGAGTTCATCTTTGCTTCTCTGTAAGATGGTGATAACACTGTTGAAGATAAAATAACCAAAGCAAACCCTCTGAATGACATTTGTCGCGATCAAACTCCTCTTAATGAATAGTTAGGTGCACGAACTCTGCAGAATGATGTGAATGTCATCAGCCCTGTCTTGAACTACATTACAATTACAACCTCTGAGATAGAGGATATTATACAATTTGAACTGTCCACTCGTCTGTGTGACTTTTTGACCAGTCGCTGTCCTCTTCAGTTTTTCCTAGCTCATGGAAAGACGCTTTTGTCACTCCTTGAAGCCATTCTTATGTTGGCAATTGTCAACATATATCTCTACTCTGTACCATAGGGAAAGTTTTTGAAAGGGTAGTACACAAGCATACATTAAACACAATAACAACAATGATCTTCTCACTCTGTCTTAAACCAGGCTTTGTACCTGGTGACTCAACAGTTAACCAACTGACTCATCTATACAACTTTTTCACTGAGGCTGTCGATTCCAAAGCTTTATTCTGCGACATATGCGAGGCTTTTCACTGTGTCTCGCATCGTGCTTTCCTCTTGAGACTCAAAACATTTTGGGAATGCATTGAATCCTTTTTATTGGTTCTCCTTCATCTTATTTAAGTGGCAGACAGCAAAATGTTGCTCTGTCTGATGCTTAATCAAATGGAATGATATTAAAGCTAGCATGGATTCCACAGGAGTTAATTTTGATATGTATCGATGTCATCGTTTCTGACATCAGGGCAAACGTCCATCTATTTTCAGATGACACAAGCCTTTTATAGTTGTCGGGGTTCCATAACTGCTTCACAAACACTGGATTCTGACCTACAAAAAATACATCTTGAATAAAATTTGTTCCATTTTAATAGCTTCATTTTTAGGAGTAGGAGGTGGATTTGGATCTTTTTTCTAGATTTTTATTTCTTAATTACAAACACCTCATTAAGATAGCATTTAAGTGCCGTTATTTTAACTTAAATTGTAGATTTTATAAAGCTGATGAAAAATCAACTGCCTAAATATTTCTACAATACTTTTTTTCTTATTCCTGTAGTTATTTCTATTAGGTAAAATGTCTTGAATTGAAATGATTTGCATTTATATTTTTGTCATATTTTTGTAATTGTAGGGTTCTTTTTTAAAGTTCTAGTTATGCCCCCATATCAAAGAAATGTGGGTATATATTGCTGGTTTGCTCATGTCCGTCTTTTTTGCTCGTTTGTAATCAAACCTTGTCTGGCCAATTCGACTGTATTGGCCTCTTAGGTCTTCACTTGGTTTGAAGGTTGGTCAAATACAGATAGATGACCCCTGTTGATAAGGTCTATCAATAGGTGAAAGGTCAACTATCCATTTGCTCTTTAGGGAGCATTGGTGTTTCACAAACACCTCATTAAGTGAGCGTTTTAGTACCATTATTTAAACTTAAGATATATCAAATAACTTAAAAAAACTTGCGCAGTTGATTTTTATGAGCTTTATTCTCTACTAGTATTTTTACAAAACTGTATTCTTATCCTAGTAGTTATTTCTCTTAGGTAAAATGTCTTGAACTTAAAATGATTTGCATTTATATTTTTGTCGTATTTTTTGTAATTGTATGTTTCTTTTTTAAACTTCTAGTTGTGCCCCCACTTCAAAGAAATGGCGGTATATATTGCTGGTTTGCTCATGTCCGTCTTTTTTGCTCGTTTGTAATCAAACCTTGTCTGGCCAATTCGACTGTATTGGCCTCTTAGGTCTTCACTTGGTTTGAAGGTTGGTCAAATACAGATAGATGACCCCTGTTGATAAGGTCTATCAATAGGTGAAAGGTCAACTATCCATTTGCTCTTTAGGGAGCATTGGTGTTTCACAAACACCTCATTAAGTGAGCGTTTTCTTATCATTATTTCATCTAAGATACATCAAATAACTTAAAAAAACTTAGCTAGTTGATTTTCCTTACGTTTATCAAAAAATAAAGCTAAGGAAAGATTGACTGCCTAACTAAATTTAATTTTACGCCTTCGAAACCAAACTGCATAAAATTATGTTGATGAAATAAGGAAGGCCAAACTAAACCACAATAAATTTGTTAGCACAAAATCTCCTTTCCTCTTCATCGTCAAAGAAATCATGGTGAACTTGTCTCAAATCTTTCATCTCCTCCAAATTGAGTTCATCTTTGCTTCTCTGTAAGATGGTGATAACACTGTTGAAGATGAAATAACCAAAGCAAACCCTCTGAATGACATTTGTCGCGATCAAACTCCTCTTAATGAATAGTTAGGTGCACGAACTCTGCAGAATGATGTGAATGTCATCAGCCCTGTCTTGGACTACATTACAATTACAACCTCTGAGATAGAGGATATTATACAATTTGAACTGTCCACTCGTCTGTGTGACTTTTTGACCAGTCGCTGTCCTCTTCAGTTTTTCCTAGCTCATGGAAAGACGCTTTTGTCACTCCTTGAAGCCATTCTTATGTTGGCAATTGTCAACATATATCTCTACTCTGTACCATAGGGAAAGTTTTTGAAAGGGTAGTACACAAGCATACATTAAACACAATAACAACAATGATCTTCTCACTCTGTCTTAAACCAGGCTTTGTACCTGGTGACTCAACAGTTAACCAACTGACTCATCTATACAACTTTTTCACTGAGGCTGTCGATTCCAGAGCTTTATTCTGCGACATATGCGAGGCTTTTCACTGTGTCTCGCATCGTGCTTTCCTCTTGAGACTCAAAACATTTTGGGAATGCATTGAATCCTTTTTATTGGTTCTCCTTCATCTTATTTAAGTGGCAGACAGCAAAATGTTGCTCTGTCTGATGCTTAATCAAATGGAATGATATTAAAGCTAGCATGGATTCCACAGGAGTTAATTTTGATATTTATCGATGTCATCGTTTCTGACATCAGGGCAAACGTCCATCTATTTTCAGATGACACAAGCCTTTTATAGTTGTCGGGGTTCCATAACTGCTTCACAAACATTGGATTCTGACCTACAAAAAATACATCTTGAATAAAATTTGTTCCATTTTAATAGCTTCATTTTTAGGAGTAGGAGGTGGATTTGGATTTTTTTTCTAGATTTTTATTTCTTAATTACAAACACCTCATTAAGATAGCATTTAAGTGCCGTTATTTTAACTTAAATTGTAGATTTTATAAAGCTGATGAAAAATCAACTGCCTAAATATTTCTACAATACTTTTTTTCTTATTCCTGTAGTTATTTCTATTAGGTAAAATGTCTTGAATTGAAATGATTTGCATTTATATTTTTGTCATATTTTTGTAATTGTAGGGTTCTTTTTTAAAGTTCTAGTTATGCCCCCATATCAAAGAAATGTGGGTATATATTGCTGGTTTGCTCATGTCCGTCTTTTTTGCTCGTTTGTAATCAAACCTTGTCTGGCCAATTCGACTGTATTGGCCTCTTAGGTCTTCACTTGGTTTGAAGGTTGGTCAAATACAGATAGATGACCCCTGTTGATAAGGTCTATCAATAGGTGAAAGGTCAACTATCCATTTGCTCTTTAGGGAGCATTGGTGTTTCACAAACACCTCATTAAGTGAGCGTTTTAGTACCATTATTTAAACTTAAGATATATCAAATAACTTAAAAAAACTTGCGCAGTTGATTTTTATGAGCTTTATTCTCTACTAGTATTTTTACAAAACTGTATTCTTATCCTAGTAGTTATTTCTCTTAGGTAAAATGTCTTGAACTTAAAATGATTTGCATTTATATTTTTGTCGTATTTTTTGTAATTGTATGTTTCTTTTTTAAACTTCTAGTTGTGCCCCCACTTCAAAGAAATGGCGGTATATATTGCTGGTTTGCTCATGTCCGTCTTTTTTGCTCGTTTGTAATCAAACCTTGTCTGGCCAATTCGACTGTATTGGCCTCTTAGGTCTTCACTTGGTTTGAAGGTTGGTCAAATACAGATAGATGACCCCTGTTGATAAGGTCTATCAATAGGTGAAAGGTCAACTATCCATTTGCTCTTTAGGGAGCATTGGTGTTTCACAAACACCTCATTAAGTGAGCGTTTTCATACCATTATTTCATCTAAGATACATCAAATAACTTAAAAAAACTTAGCTAGTTGATTTTCCTTACGTTTATCAAAAAATAAAGCTAAGGAAAGATTGACTGCCTAACTAAATTTAATTTTACGCCTTCGAAACCAAACTGCATAAAATTATGTTGATGAAATAAGGAAGGCCAAACTAAACCACAATAAATTTGTTAGCACAAAATCTCCTTTCCTCTTCATCGTCAAAGAAATCATGGTGAACTTGTCTCAAATCTTTCATCTCCTCCAAATTGAGTTCATCTTTGCTTCTCTGTAAGATGGTGATAACACTGTTGAAGATGAAATAACCAAAGCAAACCCTCTGAATGACATTTGTCGCGATCAAACTCCTCTTAATGAATAGTTAGGTGCACGAACTCTGCAGAATGATGTGAATGTCATCAGCCCTGTCTTGGACTACATTACAATTACAACCTCTGAGATAGAGGATATTATACAATTTGAACTGTCCACTCGTCTGTGTGACTTTTTGACCAGTCGCTGTCCTCTTCAGTTTTTCCTAGCTCATGGAAAGACGCTTTTGTCACTCCTTGAAGCCATTCTTATGTTGGCAATTGTCAACATATATCTCTACTCTGTACCATAGGGAAAGTTTTTGAAAGGGTAGTACACAAGCATACATTAAACACAATAACAACAATGATCTTCTCACTCTGTCTTAAACCAGGCTTTGTACCTGGTGACTCAACAGTTAACCAACTGACTCATCTATACAACTTTTTCACTGAGGCTGTCGATTCCAGAGCTTTATTCTGCGACATATGCGAGGCTTTTCACTGTGTCTCGCATCGTGCTTTCCTCTTGAGACTCAAAACATTTTGGGAATGCATTGAATCCTTTTTATTGGTTCTCCTTCATCTTATTTAAGTGGCAGACAGCAAATTGTTGCTCTGTCTGATGCTTAATCAAATGGAATGATATTAAAGCTAGCATGGATTCCACAGGAGTTAATTTTGATATTTATCGATGTCATCGTTTCTGACATCAGGGCAAACGTCCATCTATTTTCAGATGACACAAGCCTTTTATAGTTGTCGGGGTTCCATAACTGCTTCACAAACATTGGATTCTGACCTACAAAAAATACATCTTGAATAAAATTTGTTCCATTTTAATAGCTTCATTTTTAGGAGTAGGAGGTGGATTTGGATTTTTTTTCTAGATTTTTATTTCTTAATTACAAACACCTCATTAAGATAGCATTTAAGTGCCGTTATTTTAACTTAAATTGTAGATTTTATAAAGCTGATGAAAAATCAACTGCCTAAATATTTCTACAATACTTTTTTTCTTATTCCTGTAGTTATTTCTATTAGGTAAAATGTCTTGAATTGAAATGATTTGCATTTATATTTTTGTCATATTTTTGTAATTGTAGGGTTCTTTTTTAAAGTTCTAGTTATGCCCCCATATCAAAGAAATGTGGGTATATATTGCTGGTTTGCTCATGTCCGTCTTTTTTGCTCGTTTGTAATCAAACCTTGTCCGGCCAATTCGACTGTATTGGCCTCTTAGGTCTTCACTTGGTTTGAAGGTTGGTCAAATACAGATAGATGACCCCTGTTGATAAGGTCTATCAATAGGTGAAAGGTCAACTATCCATTTGCTCTTTAGGGAGCATTGGTGTTTCACAAACACCTCATTAAGTGAGCGTTTTAGTACCATTATTTAAACTTAAGATATATCAAATAACTTAAAAAAACTTGCGCAGTTGATTTTTATGAGCTTTATTCTCTACTAGTATTTTTACAAAACTGTATTCTTATCCTAGTAGTTATTTCTCTTAGGTAAAAGCTCTTGAACTTAAAATGATTTGCATTTATATTTTTGTCGTATTTTTTGTAATTGTATGTTTCTTTTTTAAACTTCTAGTTGTGCCCCCACTTCAAAGAAATGGCGGTATATATTGCTGGTTTGCTCATGTCCGTCTTTTTTGCTCGTTTGTAATCAAACCTTGTCTGGCCAATTCGACTGTATTGGCCTCTTAGGTCTTCACTTGGTTTGAAGGTTGGTCAAATACAGATAGATGACCCCTGTTGATAAGGTCTATCAATAGGTGAAAGGTCAACTATCCATTTGCTCTTTAGGGAGCATTGGTGTTTCACAAACACCTCATTAAGTGAGCGTTTTCTTATCATTATTTCATCTAAGATACATCAAATAACTTAAAAAAACTTAGCTAGTTGATTTTCCTTACGTTTATCAAAAAATAAAGCTAAGGAAAGATTGACTGCCTAACTAAATTTAATTTTACGCCTTCGAAACCAAACTGCATAAAATTATGTTGATGAAATAAGGAAGGCCAAACTAAACCACAATAAATTTGTTAGCACAAAATCTCCTTTCCTCTTCATCGTCAAAGAAATCATGGTGAACTTGTCTCAAATCTTTCATCTCCTCCAAATTGAGTTCATCTTTGCTTCTCTGTAAGATGGTGATAACACTGTTGAAGATGAAATAACCAAAGCAAACCCTCTGAATGACATTTGTCGCGATCAAACTCCTCTTAATGAATAGTTAGGTGCACGAACTCTGCAGAATGATGTGAATGTCATCAGCCCTGTCTTGAACTACATTACAATTACAACCTCTGAGATAGAGGATATTATACAATTTGAACTGTCCACTCGTCTGTGTGACTTTTTGACCAGTCGCTGTCCTCTTCAGTTTTTCCTAGCTCATGGAAAGACGCTTTTGTCACTCCTTGAAGCCATTCTTATGTTGGCAATTGTCAACATATATCTCTACTCTGTACCATAGGGAAAGTTTTTGAAAGGGTAGTACACAAGCATACATTAAACACAATAACAACAATGATCTTCTCACTCTGTCTTAAACCAGGCTTTGTACCTGGTGACTCAACAGTTAACCAACTGACTCATCTATACAACTTTTTCACTGAGGCTGTCGATTCCAGAGCTTTATTCTGCGACATATGCGAGGCTTTTCACTGTGTCTCGCATCGTGCTTTCCTCTTGAGACTCAAAACATTTTGGGAATGCATTGAATCCTTTTTATTGGTTCTCCTTCATCTTATTTAAGTGGCAGACAGCAAATTGTTGCTCTGTCTGATGCTTAATCAAATGGAATGATATTAAAGCTAGCATGGATTCCACAGGAGTTAATTTTGATATTTATCGATGTCATCGTTTCTGACATCAGGGCAAACGTCCATCTATTTTCAGATGACACAAGCCTTTTATAGTTGTCGGGGTTCCATAACTGCTTCACAAACATTGGATTCTGACCTACAAAAAATACATCTTGAATAAAATTTGTTCCATTTTAATAGCTTCATTTTTAGGAGTAGGAGGTGGATTTGGATCTTTTTTCTAGATTTTTATTTCTTAATTACAAACACCTCATTAAGATAGCATTTAAGTGCCGTTATTTTAACTTAAATTGTAGATTTTATAAAGCTGATGAAAAATCAACTGCCTAAATATTTCTACAATACTTTTTTTCTTATTCCTGTAGTTATTTCTATTAGGTAAAATGTCTTGAATTGAAATGATTTGCATTTATATTTTTGTCATATTTTTGTAATTGTAGGGTTCTTTTTTAAAGTTCTAGTTATGCCCCCATATCAAAGAAATGTGGGTATATATTGCTGGTTTGCTCATGTCCGTCTTTTTTGCACGTTTGTAATCAAACCTTGTCTGGCCAATTCGACTGTATTGGCCTCTTAGGTCTTCACTTGGTTTGAAGGTTGGTCAAATACAGATAGATGACCCCTGTTGATAAGGTCTATCAATAGGTGAAAGGTCAACTATCCATTTGCTCTTTAGGGAGCATTGGTGTTTCACAAACACCTCATTAAGTGAGCGTTTTAGTACCATTATTTAAACTTAAGATATATCAAATAACTTAAAAAAACTTGCGCAGTTGATTTTTATGAGCTTTATTCTCTACTAGTATTTTTACAAAACTGTATTCTTATCCTAGTAGTTATTTCTCTTAGGTAAAAGCTCTTAAACTTAAAATGATTTGCATTTATATTTTTGTCGTATTTTTTGTAATTGTATGTTTCTTTTTTAAACTTCTAGTTGTGCCCCCACTTCAAAGAAATGGCGGTATATATTGCTGGTTTGCTCATGTCCGTCTTTTTTGCTCGTTTGTAATCAAACCTTGTCTGGCCAATTCGACTGTATTGGCCTCTTAGGTCTTCACTTGGTTTGAAGGTTGGTCAAATACAGATAGATGACCCCTGTTGATAAGGTCTATCAATAGGTGAAAGGTCAACTATCCATTTGCTCTTTAGGGAGCATTGGTGTTTCACAAACACCTCATTAAGTGAGCGTTTTCTTATCATTATTTCATCTAAGATACATCAAATAACTTAAAAAAACTTAGCTAGTTGATTTTCCTTACGTTTATCAAAAAATAAAGCTAAGGAAAGATTGACTGCCTAACTAAATTTAATTTTACGCCTTCGAAACCAAACTGCATAAAATTATGTTGATGAAATAAGGAAGGCCAAACTAAACCACAATAAATTTGTTAGCACAAAATCTCCTTTCCTCTTCATCGTCAAAGAAATCATGGTGAACTTGTCTCAAATCTTTCATCTCCTCCAAATTGAGTTCATCTTTGCTTCTCTGTAAGATGGTGATAACACTGTTGAAGATGAAATAACCAAAGCAAACCCTCTGAATGACATTTGTCGCGATCAAACTCCTCTTAATGAATAGTTAGGTGCACGAACTCTGCAGAATGATGTGAATGTCATCAGCCCTGTCTTGGACTACATTACAATTACAACCTCTGAGATAGAGGATATTATACAATTTGAACTGTCCACTCGTCTGTGTGACTTTTTGACCAGTCGCTGTCCTCTTCAGTTTTTCCTAGCTCATGGAAAGACGCTTTTGTCACTCCTTGAAGCCATTCTTATGTTGGCAATTGTCAACATATATCTCTACTCTGTACCATAGGGAAAGTTTTTGAAAGGGTAGTACACAAGCATACATTAAACACAATAACAACAATGATCTTCTCACTCTGTCTTAAACCAGGCTTTGTACCTGGTGACTCAACAGTTAACCAACTGACTCATCTATACAACTTTTTCACTGAGGCTGTCGATTCCAGAGCTTTATTCTGCGACATATGCGAGGCTTTTCACTGTGTCTCGCATCGTGCTTTCCTCTTGAGACTCAAAACATTTTGGGAATGCATTGAATCCTTTTTATTGGTTCTCCTTCATCTTATTTAAGTGGCAGACAACAAAATGTTGCTCTGTCTGATGCTTAATCAAATGGAATGATATTAAAGCTAGCATGGATTCCACAGGAGTTAATTTTGATATTTATCGATGTCATCGTTTCTGACATCAGGGCAAACGTCCATCTATTTTCAGATGACACAAGCCTTTTATAGTTGTCGGGGTTCCATAACTGCTTCACAAACATTGGATTCTGACCTACAAAAAATACATCTTGAATAAAATTTGTTCCATTTTAATAGCTTCATTTTTAGGAGTAGGAGGTGGATTTGGATTTTTTTTCTAGATTTTTATTTCTTAATTACAAACACCTCATTAAGATAGCATTTAAGTGCCGTTATTTTAACTTAAATTGTAGATTTTATAAAGCTGATGAAAAATCAACTGCCTAAATATTTCTACAATACTTTTTTTCTTATTCCTGTAGTTATTTCTATTAGGTAAAATGTCTTGAATTGAAATGATTTGCATTTATATTTTTGTCATATTTTTGTAATTGTAGGGTTCTTTTTTAAAGTTCTAGTTATGCCCCCATATCAAAGAAATGTGGGTATATATTGCTGGTTTGCTCATGTCCGTCTTTTTTGCTCGTTTGTAATCAAACCTTGTCTGGCCAATTCGACTGTATTGGCCTCTTAGGTCTTCACTTGGTTTGAAGGTTGGTCAAATACAGATAGATGACCCCTGTTGATAAGGTCTATCAATAGGTGAAAGGTCAACTATCCATTTGCTCTTTAGGGAGCATTGGTGTTTCACAAACACCTCATTAAGTGAGCGTTTTAGTACCATTATTTAAACTTAAGATATATCAAATAACTTAAAAAAACTTGCGCAGTTGATTTTTATGAGCTTTATTCTCTACTAGTATTTTTACAAAACTGTATTCTTATCCTAGTAGTTATTTCTCTTAGGTAAAAGCTCTTGAACTTAAAATGATTTGCATTTATATTTTTGTCGTATTTTTTGTAATTGTATGTTTCTTTTTTAAACTTCTAGTTGTGCCCCCACTTCAAAGAAATGGCGGTATATATTGCTGGTTTGCTCATGTCCGTCTTTTTTGCTCGTTTGTAATCAAACCTTGTCTGGCCAATTCGACTGTATTGGCCTCTTAGGTCTTCACTTGGTTTGAAGGTTGGTCAAATACAGATAGATGACCCCTGTTGATAAGGTCTATCAATAGGTGAAAGGTCAACTATCCATTTGCTCTTTAGGGAGCATTGGTGTTTCACAAACACCTCATTAAGTGAGCGTTTTCTTATCATTATTTCATCTAAGATACATCAAATAACTTAAAAAAACTTAGCTAGTTGATTTTCCTTACGTTTATCAAAAAATAAAGCTAAGGAAAGATTGACTGCCTAACTAAATTTAATTTTACGCCTTCGAAACCAAACTGCATAAAATTATGTTGATGAAATAAGGAAGGCCAAACTAAACCACAATAAATTTGTTAGCACAAAATCTCCTTTCCTCTTCATCGTCAAAGAAATCATGGTGAACTTGTCTCAAATCTTTCATCTCCTCCAAATTGAGTTCATCTTTGCTTCTCTGTAAGATGGTGATAACACTGTTGAAGATGAAATAACCAAAGCAAACCCTCTGAATGACATTTGTCGCGATCAAACTCCTCTTAATGAATAGTTAGGTGCACGAACTCTGCAGAATGATGTGAATGTCATCAGCCCTGTCTTGGACTACATTACAATTACAACCTCTGAGATAGAGGATATTATACAATTTGAACTGTCCACTCGTCTGTGTGACTTTTTGACCAGTCGCTGTCCTCTTCAGTTTTTCCTAGCTCATGGAAAGACGCTTTTGTCACTCCTTGAAGCCATTCTTATGTTGGCAATTGTCAACATATATCTCTACTCTGTACCATAGGGAAAGTTTTTGAAAGGGTAGTACACAAGCATACATTAAACACAATAACAACAATGATCTTCTCACTCTGTCTTAAACCAGGCTTTGTACCTGGTGACTCAACAGTTAACCAACTGACTCATCTATACAACTTTTTCACTGAGGCTGTCGATTCCAAAGCTTTATTCTGCGACATATGCTAGGCTTTTCACTGTGTCTCGCATCGTGCTTTCCTCTTGAGACTCAAAACATTTTGGGAATGCATTGAATCCTTTTTATTGGTTCTCCTTCATCTTATTTAAGTGGCAGACAGCAAAATGTTGCTCTGTCTGATGCTTAATCAAATGGAATGATATTAAAGCTAGCATGGATTCCACAGGAGTTAATTTTGATATTTATCGATGTCATCGTTTCTGACATCAGGGCAAACGTCCATCTATTTTCAGATGACACAAGCCTTTTATAGTTGTCGGGGTTCCATAACTGCTTCACAAACATTGGATTCTGACCTACAAAAAATACATCTTGAATAAAATTTGTTCCATTTTAATAGCTTCATTTTTAGGAGTAGGAGGTGGATTTGGATTTTTTTTCTAGATTTTTATTTCTTAATTACAAACACCTCATTAAGATAGCATTTAAGTGCCGTTATTTTAACTTAAATTGTAGATTTTATAAAGCTGATGAAAAATCAACTGCCTAAATATTTCTACAATACTTTTTTTCTTATTCCTGTAGTTATTTCTATTAGGTAAAATGTCTTGAATTGAAATGATTTGCATTTATATTTTTGTCATATTTTTGTAATTGTAGGGTTCTTTTTTAAAGTTCTAGTTATGCCCCCATATCAAAGAAATGTGGGTATATATTGCTGGTTTGCTCATGTCCGTCTTTTTTGCTCGTTTGTAATCAAACCTTGTCTGGCCAATTCGACTGTATTGGCCTCTTAGGTCTTCACTTGGTTTGAAGGTTGGTCAAATAAAGATAGATGACCCCTGTTGATAAGGTCTATCAATAGGTGAAAGGTCAACTATCCATTTGCTCTTTAGGGAGCATTGGTGTTTCACAAACACCTCATTAAGTGAGCGTTTTAGTACCATTATTTAAACTTAAGATATATCAAATAACTTAAAAAAGCTTGCGCAGTTGATTTTTCTGAGCTTTATTCTCTACTAGTATTTTTACAAAACTGTATTCTTATCCTAGTAGTTATTTCTCTTAGGTAAAATGTCTTGAACTTAAAATGATTTGCATTTATATTTTTGTCGTATTTTTTGTAATTGTATGTTTCTTTTTTAAACTTCTAGTTGTGCCCCCACTTCAAAGAAATGGCGGTATATATTGCTGGTTTGCTCATGTCCGTCTTTTTTGCTCGTTTGTAATCAAACCTTGTCTGGCCAATTCGACTGTATTGGCCTCTTAGGTCTTCACTTGGTTTGAAGGTTGGTCAAATACAGATAGATGACCCCTGTTGATAAGGTCTATCAATAGGTGAAAGGTCAACTATCCATTTGCTCTTTAGGGAGCATTGGTGTTTCACAAACACCTCATTAAGTGAGCGTTTTCATACAATTATTTCATCTAAGATACATCAAATAACTTAAAAAAACTTAGCTAGTTGATTTTCCTTACGTTTATCAAAAAATAAAGCTAAGGAAAGATTGACTGCCTAACTAAATTTAATTTTACGCCTTCGAAACCAAACTGCATAAAATTATGTTGATGAAATAAGGAAGGCCAAACTAAACCACAATAAATTTGTTAGCACAAAATCTCCTTTCCTCTTCATCGTCAAAGAAATCATGGTGAACTTGTCTCAAATCTTTCATCTCCTCCAAATTGAGTTCATCTTTGCTTCTCTGTAAGATGGTGATAACACTGTTGAAGATGAAATAACCAAAGCAAACCCTCTGAATGACATTTGT
The DNA here is from genome assembly GCA_964023205.1 of Lutraria lutraria. NCBI lineage: Eukaryota > Metazoa > Mollusca > Bivalvia > Venerida > Mactridae > Lutraria > Lutraria lutraria. Next base: position 20,074,405 of record OZ026838.1, read on the forward strand.
CGCGATCAAACTCCTCTTAATGAATAGTTAGGTGCACGAACTCTGCAGAATGATGTGAATGTCATCAGCCCTGTCTTGGACTACATTACAATTACAACCTCTGAGATAGAGGATATTATACAATTTGAACTGTCCACTCGTCTGTGTGACTTTTTGACCAGTCGCTGTCCTCTTCAGTTTTTCCTAGCTCATGGAAAGACGCTTTTGTCACTCCTTGAAGCCATTCTTATGTTGGCAATTGTCAACATATATCTCTACTCTGTACCATAGGGAAAGTTTTTGAAAGGGTAGTACACAAGCATACATTAAACACAATAACAACAATGATCTTCTCACTCTGTCTTAAACCAGGCTTTGTTCCTGGTGACTCAACGGTTAACCAACTGACTCATCTATACAACTTTTTCACTGAGGCTGTCGATTCCAGAGCTTTATTCTGCGACATATGCGAGGCTTTTCACTGTGTCTCGCATCGTGCTTTCCTCTTGAGACTCAAAACATTTTGGGAATGCATTGAATCCTTTTTATTGGTTCTCCTTCATCTTATTTAAGTGGCAGACAGCAAAATGTTGCTCTGTCTGATGCTTAATCAAATGGAATGATATTAAAGCTAGCATGGATTCCACAGGAGTTAATTTTGATATTTATCGATGTCATCGTTTCTGACATCAGGGCAAACGTCCATCTATTTTCAGATGACACAAGCCTTTTATAGTTGTCGGGGTTCCATAACTTCTTCACAAACATTGGATTCTGACCTACAAAAAATACATCTTGAATAAAATTTGTTCCATTTTAATAGCTTCATTTTTAGGAGTAGGAGGTGGATTTGGATTTTTTTTCTAGATTTTTATTTCTTAATTACAAACACCTCATTAAGATAGCATTTAAGTGCCGTTATTTTAACTTAAATTGTAGATTTTATAAAGCTGATGAAAAATCAACTGCCTAAATATTTCTACAATACTTTTTTTCTTATTCCTGTAGTTATTTCTATTAGGTAAAATGTCTTGAATTGAAATGATTTGCATTTATATTTTTGTCATATTTTTGTAATTGTAGGGTTCTTTTTTAAAGTTCTAGTTATGCCCCCATATCAAAGAAATGTGGGTATATATTGCTGGTTTGCTCATGTCCGTCTTTTTTGCTCGTTTGTAATCAAACCTTGTCTGGCCAATTCGACTGTATTGGCCTCTTAGGTCTTCACTTGGTTTGAAGGTTGGTCAAATACAGATAGATGACCCCTGTTGATAAGGTCTATCAATAGGTGAAAGGTCAACTATCCATTTGCTCTTTAGGGAGCATTGGTGTTTCACAAACACCTCATTAAGTGAGCGTTTTAGTACCATTATTTAAACTTAAGATATATCAAATAACTTAAAAAAACTTGCGCAGTTGATTTTTATGAGCTTTATTCTCTACTAGTATTTTTACAAAACTGTATTCTTATCCTAGTAGTTATTTCTCTTAGGTAAAATGTCTTGAACTTAAAATGATTTGCATTTATATTTTTGTCGTATTTTTTGTAATTGTATGTTTCTTTTTTAAACTTCTAGTTGTGCCCCCACTTCAAAGAAATGGCGGTATATATTGCTGGTTTGCTCATGTCCGTCTTTTTTGCTCGTTTGTAATCAAACCTTGTCTGGCCAATTCGACTGTATTGGCCTCTTAGGTCTTCACTTGGTTTGAAGGTTGGTCAAATACAGATAGATGACCCCTGTTGATAAGGTCTATCAATAGGTGAAAGGTCAACTATCCATTTGCTCTTTAGGGAGCATTGGTGTTTCACAAACACCTCATTAAGTGAGCGTTTTCTTATCATTATTTCATCTAAGATACATCAAATAACTTAAAAAAACTTAGCTAGTTGATTTTCCTTACGTTTATCAAAAAATAAAGCTAAGGAAAGATTGACTGCCTAACTAAATTTAATTTTACGCCTTCGAAACCAAACTGCATAAAATTATGTTGATGAAATAAGGAAGGCCAAACTAAACCACAATAAATTTGTTAGCACAAAATCTCCTTTCCTCTTCATCGTCAAAGAAATCATGGTGAACTTGTCTCAAATCTTTCATCTCCTCCAAATTGAGTTCATCTTTGCTTCTCTGTAAGATGGTGATAACACTGTTGAAGATGAAATAACCAAAGCAAACCCTCTGAATGACATTTGTCGCGATCAAACTCCTCTTAATGAATAGTTAGGTGCACGAACTCTGCAGAATGATGTGAATGTCATCAGCCCTGTCTTGGACTACATTACAATTACAACCTCTGAGATAGAGGATATTATACAATTTGAACTGTCCACTCGTCTGTGTGACTTTTTGACCAGTCGCTGTCCTCTTCAGTTTTTCCTAGCTCATGGAAAGACGCTTTTGTCACTCCTTGAAGCCATTCTTATGTTGGCAATTGTCAACATATATCTCTACTCTGTACCATAGGGAAAGTTTTTGAAAGGGTAGTACACAAGCATACATTAAACACAATAACAACAATGATCTTCTCACTCTGTCTTAAACCAGGCTTTGTACCTGGTGACTCAACAGTTAACCAACTGACTCATCTATACAACTTTTTCACTGAGGCTGTCGATTCCAAAGCTTTATTCTGCGACATATGCGAGGCTTTTCACTGTGTCTCGCATCGTGCTTTCCTCTTGAGACTCAAAACATTTTGGGAATGCATTGAATCCTTTTTATTGGTTCTCCTTCATCTTATTTAAGTGGCAGACAGCAAAATGTTGCTCTGTCTGATGCTTAATCAAATGGAATGATATTAAAGCTAGCATGGATTCCACAGGAGTTAATTTTGATATTTATCGATGTCATCGTTTCTGACATCAGGGCAAACGTCCATCTATTTTCAGATGACACAAGCCTTTTATAGTTGTCGGGGTTCCATAACTGCTTCACAAACATTGGATTCTGACCTACAAAAAATACATCTTGAATAAAATTTGTTCCATTTTAATAGCTTCATTTTTAGGAGTAGGAGGTGGATTTGGATTTTTTTTCTAGATTTTTATTTCTTAATTACAAACACCTCATTAAGATAGCATTTAAGTGCCGTTATTTTAACTTAAATTGTAGATTTTATAAAGCTGATGAAAAATCAACTGCCTAAATATTTCTACAATACTTTTTTTCTTATTCCTGTAGTTATTTCTATTAGGTAAAATGTCTTGAATTGAAATGATTTGCATTTATATTTTTGTCATATTTTTGTAATTGTAGGGTTCTTTTTTAAAGTTCTAGTTATGCCCCCATATCAAAGAAATGTGGGTATATATTGCTGGTTTGCTCATGTCCGTCTTTTTTGCTCGTTTGTAATCAAACCTTGTCTAACCAATTCGACTGTATTGGCCTCTTAGGTCTTCACTTGGTTTGAAGGTTGGTCAAATACAGATAGATGACCCCTGTTGATAAGGTCTATCAATAGGTGAAAGGTCAACTATCCATTTGCTCTTTAGGGAGCATTGGTGTTTCACAAACACCTCATTAAGTGAGCGTTTTAGTACCATTATTTAAACTTAAGATATATCAAATAACTTAAAAAAACTTGCGCAGTTGATTTTTCTGAGCTTTATTCTCTACTAGTATTTTTACAAAACTGTATTCTTATCCTAGTAGTTATTTCTCTTAGGTAAAATGTCTTGAACTTAAAATGATTTGCATTTATATTTTTGTCGTATTTTTTGTAATTGTATGTTTCTTTTTTAAACTTCTAGTTGTGCCCCCACTTCAAAGAAATGGCGGTATATATTGCTGGTTTGCTCATGTCCGTCTTTTTTGCTCGTTTGTAATCAAACCTTGTCTGGCCAATTCGACTGTATTGGCCTCTTAGGTCTTCACTTGGTTTGAAGGTTGGTCAAATACAGATAGATGACCCCTGTTGATAAGGTCTATCAATAGGTGAAAGGTCAACTATCCATTTGCTCTTTAGGGAGCATTGGTGTTTCACAAACACCTCATTAAGTGAGCGTTTTCATACCATTATTTCATCTAAGATACATCAAATAACTTAAAAAAACTTAGCTAGTTGATTTTCCTTACGTTTATCAAAAAATAAAGCTAAGGAAAGATTGACTGCCTAACTAAATTTAATTTTACGCCTTCGAAACCAAACTGCATAAAATTATGTTGATGAAATAAGGAAGGCCAAACTAAACCACAATAAATTTGTTAGCACAAAATCTCCTTTCCTCTTCATCGTCAAAGAAATCATGGTGAACTTGTCTCAAATCTTTCATCTCCTCCAAATTGAGTTCATCTTTGCTTCTCTGTAAGATGGTGATAACACTGTTGAAGATGAAATAACCAAAGCAAACCCTCTGAATGACATTTGTCGCGATCAAACTCCTCTTAATGAATAGTTAGGTGCACGAACTCTGCAGAATGATGTGAATGTCATCAGCCCTGTCTTGGACTACATTACAATTACAACCTCTGAGATAGAGGATATTATACAATTTGAACTGTCCACTCGTCTGTGTGACTTTTTGACCAGTCGCTGTCCTCTTCAGTTTTTCCTAGCTCATGGAAAGACGCTTTTGTCACTCCTTGAAGCCATTCTTATGTTGGCAATTGTCAACATATATCTCTACTCTGTACCATAGGGAAAGTTTTTGAAAGGGTAGTACACAAGCATACATTAAACACAATAACAACAATGATCTTCTCACTCTGTCTTAAACCAGGCTTTGTTCCTGGTGACTCAACGGTTAACCAACTGACTCATCTATACAACTTTTTCACTGAGGCTGTCGATTCCAGAGCTTTATTCTGCGACATATGCGAGGCTTTTCACTGTGTCTCGCATCGTGCTTTCCTCTTGAGACTCAAAACATTTTGGGAATGCATTGAATCCTTTTTATTGGTTCTCCTTCATCTTATTTAAGTGGCAGACAGCAAAATGTTGCTCTGTCTGATGCTTAATCAAATGGAATGATATTAAAGCTAGCATGGATTCCACAGGAGTTAATTTTGATATTTATCGATGTCATCGTTTCTGACATCAGGGCAAACGTCCATCTATTTTCAGATGACACAAGCCTTTTATAGTTGTCGGGGTTCCATAACTTCTTCACAAACATTGGATTCTGACCTACAAAAAATACATCTTGAATAAAATTTGTTCCATTTTAATAGCTTCATTTTTAGGAGTAGGAGGTGGATTTGGATTTTTTTTCTAGATTTTTATTTCTTAATTACAAACACCTCATTAAGATAGCATTTAAGTGCCGTTATTTTAACTTAAATTGTAGATTTTATAAAGCTGATGAAAAATCAACTGCCTAAATATTTCTACAATACTTTTTTTCTTATTCCTGTAGTTATTTCTATTAGGTAAAATGTCTTGAATTGAAATGATTTGCATTTATATTTTTGTCATATTTTTGTAATTGTAGGGTTCTTTTTTAAACTTCTAGTTATGCCCCCATATCAAAGAAATGTGGGTATATATTGCTGGTTTGCTCATGTCCGTCTTTTTTGCTCGTTTGTAATCAAACCTTGTCTGGCCAATTCGACTGTATTGGCCTCTTAGGTCTTCACTTGGTTTGAAGGTTGGTCAAATACAGATAGATGACCCCTGTTGATAAGGTCTATCAATAGGTGAAAGGTCAACTATCCATTTGCTCTTTAGGGAGCATTGGTGTTTCACAAACACCTCATTAAGTGAGCGTTTTAGTACCATTATTTAAACTTAAGATATATCAAATAACTTAAAAAAACTTGCGCAGTTGATTTTTATGAGCTTTATTCTCTACTAGTATTTTTACAAAACTGTATTCTTATCCTAGTAGTTATTTCTCTTAGGTAAAATGTCTTGAACTTAAAATGATTTGCATTTATATTTTTGTCGTATTTTTTGTAATTGTATGTTTCTTTTTTAAACTTCTAGTTGTGCCCCCACTTCAAAGAAATGGCGGTATATATTGCTGGTTTGCTCATGTCCGTCTTTTTTGCTCGTTTGTAATCAAACCTTGTCTGGCCAATTCGACTGTATTGGCCTCTTAGGTCTTCACTTGGTTTGAAGGTTGGTCAAATACAGATAGATGACCCCTGTTGATAAGGTCTATCAATAGGTGAAAGGTCAACTATCCATTTGCTCTTTAGGGAGCATTGGTGTTTCACAAACACCTCATTAAGTGAGCGTTTTCTTATCATTATTTCATCTAAGATACATCAAATAACTTAAAAAAACTTAGCTAGTTGATTTTCCTTACGTTTATCAAAAAATAAAGCTAAGGAAAGATTGACTGCCTAACTAAATTTAATTTTACGCCTTCGAAACCAAACTGCATAAAATTATGTTGATGAAATAAGGAAGGCCAAACTAAACCACAATAAATTTGTTAGCACAAAATCTCCTTTCCTCTTCATCGTCAAAGAAATCATGGTGAACTTGTCTCAAATCTTTCATCTCCTCCAAATTGAGTTCATCTTTGCTTCTCTGTAAGATGGTGATAACACTGTTGAAGATGAAATAACCAAAGCAAACCCTCTGAATGACATTTGTCGCGATCAAACTCCTCTTAATGAATAGTTAGGTGCACGAACTCTGCAGAATGATGTGAATGTCATCAGCCCTGTCTTGGACTACATTACAATTACAACCTCTGAGATAGAGGATATTATACAATTTGAACTGTCCACTCGTCTGTGTGACTTTTTGACCAGTCGCTGTCCTCTTCAGTTTTTCCTAGCTCATGGAAAGACGCTTTTGTCACTCCTTGAAGCCATTCTTATGTTGGCAATTGTCAACATATATCTCTACTCTGTACCATAGGGAAAGTTTTTGAAAGGGTAGTACACAAGCATACATTAAACACAATAACAACAATGATCTTCTCACTCTGTCTTAAACCAGGCTTTGTTCCTGGTGACTCAACGGTTAACCAACTGACTCATCTATACAACTTTTTCACTGAGGCTGTCGATTCCAGAGCTTTATTCTGCGACATATGCGAGGCTTTTCACTGTGTCTCGCATCGTGCTTTCCTCTTGAGACTCAAAACATTTTGGGAATGCATTGAATCCTTTTTATTGGTTCTCCTTCATCTTATTTAAGTGGCAGACAGCAAAATGTTGCTCTGTCTGATGCTTAATCAAATGGAATGATATTAAAGCTAGCATGGATTCCACAGGAGTTAATTTTGATATTTATCGATGTCATCGTTTCTGACATCAGGGCAAACGTCCATCTATTTTCAGATGACACAAGCCTTTTATAGTTGTCGGGGTTCCATAACTTCTTCACAAACATTGGATTCTGACCTACAAAAAATACATCTTGAATAAAATTTGTTCCATTTTAATAGCTTCATTTTTAGGAGTAGGAGGTGGATTTGGATTTTTTTTCTAGATTTTTATTTCTTAATTACAAACACCTCATTAAGATAGCATTTAAGTGCCGTTATTTTAACTTAAATTGTAGATTTTATAAAGCTGATGAAAAATCAACTGCCTAAATATTTCTACAATACTTTTTTTCTTATTCCTGTAGTTATTTCTATTAGGTAAAATGTCTTGAATTGAAATGATTTGCATTTATATTTTTGTCATATTTTTGTAATTGTAGGGTTCTTTTTTAAACTTCTGGTTATGCCCCCATATCAAAGAAATGTGGGTATATATTGCTGGTTTGCTCATGTCCGTCTTTTTTGCTCGTTTGTAATCAAACCTTGTCTGGCCAATTCGACTGTATTGGCCTCTTAGGTCTTCACTTGGTTTGAAGGTTGGTCAAATACAGATAGATGACCCCTGTTGATAAGGTCTATCAATAGGTGAAAGGTCAACTATCCATTTGCTCTTTAGGGAGCATTGGTGTTTCACAAACACCTCATTAAGTGAGCGTTTTAGTACCATTATTTAAACTTAAGATATATCAAATAACTTAAAAAAACTTGCGCAGTTGATTTTTATGAGCTTTATTCTCTACTAGTATTTTTACAAAACTGTATTCTTATCCTAGTAGTTATTTCTCTTAGGTAAAATGTCTTGAACTTAAAATGATTTGCATTTATATTTTTGTCGTATTTTTTGTAATTGTATGTTTCTTTTTTAAACTTCTAGTTGTGCCCCCACTTCAAAGAAATGGCGGTATATATTGCTGGTTTGCTCATGTCCGTCTTTTTTGCTCGTTTGTAATCAAACCTTGTCTGGCCAATTCGACTGTATTGGCCTCTTAGGTCTTCACTTGGTTTGAAGGTTGGTCAAATACAGATAGATGACCCCTGTTGATAAGGTCTATCAATAGGTGAAAGGTCAACTATCCATTTGCTCTTTAGGGAGCATTGGTGTTTCACAAACACCTCATTAAGTGAGCGTTTTCTTATCATTATTTCATCTAAGATACATCAAATAACTTAAAAAAACTTAGCTAGTTGATTTTCCTTACGTTTATCAAAAAATAAAGCTAAGGAAAGATTGACTGCCTAACTAAATTTAATTTTACGCCTTCGAAACCAAACTGCATAAAATTATGTTGATGAAATAAGGAAGGCCAAACTAAACCACAATAAATTTGTTAGCACAAAATCTCCTTTCCTCTTCATCGTCAAAGAAATCATGGTGAACTTGTCTCAAATCTTTCATCTCCTCCAAATTGAGTTCATCTTTGCTTCTCTGTAAGATGGTGATAACACTGTTGAAGATGAAATAACCAAAGCAAACCCTCTGAATGACATTTGTCGCGATCAAACTCCTCTTAATGAATAGTTAGGTGCACGAACTCTGCAGAATGATGTGAATGTCATCAGCTCTGTCTTGGACTACATTACAATTACAACCTCTGAGATAGAGGATATTATACAATTTGAACTGTCCACTCGTCTGTGTGACTTTTTGACCAGTCGCTGTCCTCTTCAGTTTTTCCTAGCTCATGGAAAGACGCTTTTGTCACTCCTTGAAGCCATTCTTATGTTGGCAATTGTCAACATATATCTCTACTCTGTACCATAGGGAAAGTTTTTGAAAGGGTAGTACACAAGCATACATTAAACACAATAACAACAATGATCTTCTCACTCTGTCTTAAACCAGGCTTTGTACCTGGTGACTCAACAGTTAACCAACTGACTCATCTATACAACTTTTTCACTGAGGCTGTCGATTCCAAAGCTTTATTCTGCGACATATGCGAGGCTTTTCACTGTGTCTCGCATCGTGCTTTCCTCTTGAGACTCAAAACATTTTGGGAATGCATTGAATCCTTTTTATTGGTTCTCCTTCATCTTATTTAAGTGGCAGACAGCAAAATGTTGCTCTGTCTGATGCTTAATCAAATGGAATGATATTAAAGCTAGCATGGATTCCACAGGAGTTAATTTTGATATTTATCGATGTCATCGTTTCTGACATCAGGGCAAACGTCCATCTATTTTCAGATGACACAAGCCTTTTATAGTTGTCGGGGTTCCATAACTGCTTCACAAACATTGGATTCTGACCTACAAAAAATACATCTTGAATAAAATTTGTTCCATTTTAATAGCTTCATTTTTAGGAGTAGGAGGTGGATTTGGATTTTTTTTCTAGATTTTTATTTCTTAATTACAAACACCTCATTAAGATAGCATTTAAGTGCCGTTATTTTAACTTAAATTGTAGATTTTATAAAGCTGATGAAAAATCAACTGCCTAAATATTTCTACAATACTTTTTTTCTTATTCCTGTAGTTATTTCTATTAGGTAAAATGTCTTGAATTGAAATGATTTGCATTTATATTTTTGTCATATTTTTGTAATTGTAGGGTTCTTTTTTAAAGTTCTAGTTATGCCCCCATATCAAAGAAATGTGGGTATATATTGCTGGTTTGCTCATGTCCGTCTTTTTTGCTCGTTTGTAATCAAACCTTGTCTAACCAATTCGACTGTATTGGCCTCTTAGGTCTTCACTTGGTTTGAAGGTTGGTCAAATACAGATAGATGACCCCTGTTGATAAGGTCTATCAATAGGTGAAAGGTCAACTATCCATTTGCTCTTTAGGGAGCATTGGTGTTTCACAAACACCTCATTAAGTGAGCGTTTTAGTACCATTATTTAAACTTAAGATATATCAAATAACTTAAAAAAACTTGCGCAGTTGATTTTTCTGAGCTTTATTCTCTACTAGTATTTTTACAAAACTGTATTCTTATCCTAGTAGTTATTTCTCTTAGGTAAAATGTCTTGAACTTAAAATGATTTGCATTTATATTTTTGTCGTATTTTTTGTAATTGTATGTTTCTTTTTTAAACTTCTAGTTGTGCCCCCACTTCAAAGAAATGGCGGTATATATTGCTGGTTTGCTCATGTCCGTCTTTTTTGCTCGTTTGTAATCAAACCTTGTCTGGCCAATTCGACTGTATTGGCCTCTTAGGTCTTCACTTGGTTTGAAGGTTGGTCAAATACAGATAGATGACCCCTGTTGATAAGGTCTATCAATAGGTGAAAGGTCAACTATCCATTTGCTCTTTAGGGAGCATTGGTGTTTCACAAACACCTCATTAAGTGAGCGTTTTCATACCATTATTTCATCTAAGATACATCAAATAACTTAAAAAAACTTAGCTAGTTGATTTTCCTTACGTTTATCAAAAAATAAAGCTAAGGAAAGATTGACTGCCTAACTAAATTTAATTTTACGCCTTCGAAACCAAACTGCATAAAATTATGTTGATGAAATAAGGAAGGCCAAACTAAACCACAATAAATTTGTTAGCACAAAATCTCCTTTCCTCTTCATCGTCAAAGAAATCATGGTGAACTTGTCTCAAATCTTTCATCTCCTCCAAATTGAGTTCATCTTTGCTTCTCTGTAAGATGGTGATAACACTGTTGAAGATGAAATAACCAAAGCAAACCCTCTGAATGACATTTGTCGCGATCAAACTCCTCTTAATGAATAGTTAGGTGCACGAACTCTGCAGAATGATGTGAATGTCATCAGCCCTGTCTTGGACTACATTACAATTACAACCTCTGAGATAGAGGATATTATACAATTTGAACTGTCCACTCGTCTGTGTGACTTTTTGACCAGTCGCTGTCCTCTTCAGTTTTTCCTAGCTCATGGAAAGACGCTTTTGTCACTCCTTGAAGCCATTCTTATGTTGGCAATTGTCAACATATATCTCTACTCTGTACCATAGGGAAAGTTTTTGAAAGGGTAGTACACAAGCATACATTAAACACAATAACAACAATGATCTTCTCACTCTGTCTTAAACCAGGCTTTGTTCCTGGTGACTCAACGGTTAACCAACTGACTCATCTATACAACTTTTTCACTGAGGCTGTCGATTCCAGAGCTTTATTCTGCGACATATGCGAGGCTTTTCACTGTGTCTCGCATCGTGCTTTCCTCTTGAGACTCAAAACATTTTGGGAATGCATTGAATCCTTTTTATTGGTTCTCCTTCATCTTATTTAAGTGGCAGACAGCAAAATGTTGCTCTGTCTGATGCTTAATCAAATGGAATGATATTAAAGCTAGCATGGATTCCACAGGAGTTAATTTTGATATTTATCGATGTCATCGTTTCTGACATCAGGGCAAACGTCCATCTATTTTCAGATGACACAAGCCTTTTATAGTTGTCGGGGTTCCATAACTTCTTCACAAACATTGGATTCTGACCTACAAAAAATACATCTTGAATAAAATTTGTTCCATTTTAATAGCTTCATTTTTAGGAGTAGGAGGTGGATTTGGATTTTTTTTCTAGATTTTTATTTCTTAATTACAAACACCTCATTAAGATAGCATTTAAGTGCCGTTATTTTAACTTAAATTGTAGATTTTATAAAGCTGATGAAAAATCAACTGCCTAAATATTTCTACAATACTTTTTTTCTTATTCCTGTAGTTATTTCTATTAGGTAAAATGTCTTGAATTGAAATGATTTGCATTTATATTTTTGTCATATTTTTGTAATTGTAGGGTTCTTTTTTAAACTTCTAGTTATGCCCCCATATCAAAGAAATGTGGGTATATATTGCTGGTTTGCTCATGTCCGTCTTTTTTGCTCGTTTGTAATCAAACCTTGTCTGGCCAATTCGACTGTATTGGCCTCTTAGGTCTTCACTTGGTTTGAAGGTTGGTCAAATACAGATAGATGACCCCTGTTGATAAGGTCTATCAATAGGTGAAAGGTCAACTATCCATTTGCTCTTTAGGGAGCATTGGTGTTTCACAAACACCTCATTAAGTGAGCGTTTTAGTACCATTATTTAAACTTAAGATATATCAAATAACTTAAAAAAACTTGCGCAGTTGATTTTTATGAGCTTTATTCTCTACTAGTATTTTTACAAAACTGTATTCTTATCCTAGTAGTTATTTCTCTTAGGTAAAATGTCTTGAACTTAAAATGATTTGCATTTATATTTTTGTCGTATTTTTTGTAATTGTATGTTTCTTTTTTAAACTTCTAGTTGTGCCCCCACTTCAAAGAAATGGCGGTATATATTGCTGGTTTGCTCATGTCCGTCTTTTTTGCTCGTTTGTAATCAAACCTTGTCTGGCCAATTCGACTGTATTGGCCTCTTAGGTCTTCACTTGGTTTGAAGGTTGGTCAAATACAGATAGATGACCCCTGTTGATAAGGTCTATCAATAGGTGAAAGGTCAACTATCCATTTGCTCTTTAGGGAGCATTGGTGTTTCACAAACACCTCATTAAGTGAGCGTTTTCTTATCATTATTTCATCTAAGATACATCAAATAACTTAAAAAAACTTAGCTAGTTGATTTTCCTTACGTTTATCAAAAAATAAAGCTAAGGAAAGATTGACTGCCTAACTAAATTTAATTTTACGCCTTCGAAACCAAACTGCATAAAATTATGTTGATGAAATAAGGAAGGCCAAACTAAACCACAATAAATTTGTTAGCACAAAATCTCCTTTCCTCTTCATCGTCAAAGAAATCATGGTGAACTTGTCTCAAATCTTTCATCTCCTCCAAATTGAGTTCATCTTTGCTTCTCTGTAAGATGGTGATAACACTGTTGAAGATGAAATAACCAAAGCAAACCCTCTGAATGACATTTGTCGCGATCAAACTCCTCTTAATGAATAGTTAGGTGCACGAACTCTGCAGAATGATGTGAATGTCATCAGCCCTGTCTTGGACTACATTACAATTACAACCTCTGAGATAGAGGATATTATACAATTTGAACTGTCCACTCGTCTGTGTGACTTTTTGACCAGTCGCTGTCCTCTTCAGTTTTTCCTAGCTCATGGAAAGACGCTTTTGTCACTCCTTGAAGCCATTCTTATGTTGGCAATTGTCAACATATATCTCTACTCTGTACCATAGGGAAAGTTTTTGAAAGGGTAGTACACAAGCATACATTAAACACAATAACAACAATGATCTTCTCACTCTGTCTTAAACCAGGCTTTGTACCTGGTGACTCAACAGTTAACCAACTGACTCATCTATACAACTTTTTCACTGAGGCTGTCGATTCCAAAGCTTTATTCTGCGACATATGCGAGGCTTTTCACTGTGTCTCGCATCGTGCTTTCCTCTTGAGACTCAAAACATTTTGGGAATGCATTGAATCCTTTTTATTGGTTCTCCTTCATCTTATTTAAGTGGCAGACAGCAAAATGTTGCTCTGTCTGATGCTTAATCAAATGGAATGATATTAAAGCTAGCATGGATTCCACAGGAGTTAATTTTGATATTTATCGATGTCATCGTTTCTGACATCAGGGCAAACGTCCATCTATTTTCAGATGACACAAGCCTTTTATAGTTGTCGGGGTTCCATAACTGCTTCACAAACATTGGATTCTGACCTACAAAAAATACATCTTGAATAAAATTTGTTCCATTTTAATAGCTTCATTTTTAGGAGTAGGAGGTGGATTTGGATTTTTTTTCTAGATTTTTATTTCTTAATTACAAACACCTCATTAAGATAGCATTTAAGTGCCGTTATTTTAACTTAAATTGTAGATTTTATAAAGCTGATGAAAAATCAACTGCCTAAATATTTCTACAATACTTTTTTTCTTATTCCTGTAGTTATTTCTATTAGGTAAAATGTCTTGAATTGAAATGATTTGCATTTATATTTTTGTCATATTTTTGTAATTGTAGGGTTCTTTTTTAAAGTTCTAGTTAAGCCCCCATATCAAAGAAATGTGGGTATATATTGCTGGTTTGCTCATGTCCGTCTTTTTTGCTCGTTTGTAATCAAACCTTGTCTAACCAATTCGACTGTATTGGCCTCTTAGGTCTTCACTTGGTTTGAAGGTTGGTCAAATACAGATAGATGACCCCTGTTGATAAGGTCTATCAATAGGTGAAAGGTCAACTATCCATTTGCTCTTTAGGGAGCATTGGTGTTTCACAAACACCTCATTAAGTGAGCGTTTTAGTACCATTATTTAAACTTAAGATATATCAAATAACTTAAAAAAACTTGCGCAGTTGATTTTTCTGAGCTTTATTCTCTACTAGTATTTTTACAAAACTGTATTCTTATCCTAGTAGTTATTTCTCTTAGGTAAAATGTCTTGAACTTAAAATGATTTGCATTTATATTTTTGTCGTATTTTTTGTAATTGTATGTTTCTTTTTTAAACTTCTAGTTGTGCCCCCACTTCAAAGAAATGGCGGTATATATTGCTGGTTTGCTCATGTCCGTCTTTTTTGCTCGTTTGTAATCAAACCTTGTCTGGCCAATTCGACTGTATTGGCCTCTTAGGTCTTCACTTGGTTTGAAGGTTGGTCAAATACAGATAGATGACCCCTGTTGATAAGGTCTATCAATAGGTGAAAGGTCAACTATCCATTTGCTCTTTAGGGAGCATTGGTGTTTCACAAACACCTCATTAAGTGAGCGTTTTCATACCATTATTTCATCTAAGATACATCAAATAACTTAAAAAAACTTAGCTAGTTGATTTTCCTTACGTTTATCAAAAAATAAAGCTAAGGAAAGATTGACTGCCTAACTAAATTTAATTTTACGCCTTCGAAACCAAACTGCATAAAATTATGTTGATGAAATAAGGAAGGCCAAACTAAACCACAATAAATTTGTTAGCACAAAATCTCCTTTCCTCTTCATCGTCAAAGAAATCATGGTGAACTTGTCTCAAATCTTTCATCTCCTCCAAATTGAGTTCATCTTTGCTTCTCTGTAAGATGGTGATAACACTGTTGAAGATGAAATAACCAAAGCAAACCCTCTGAATGACATTTGTCGCGATCAAACTCCTCTTAATGAATAGTTAGGTGCACGAACTCTGCAGAATGATGTGAATGTCATCAGCCCTGTCTTGGACTACATTACAATTACAACCTCTGAGATAGAGGATATTATACAATTTGAACTGTCCACTCGTCTGTGTGACTTTTTGACCAGTCGCTGTCCTCTTCAGTTTTTCCTAGCTCATGGAAAGACGCTTTTGTCACTCCTTGAAGCCATTCTTATGTTGGCAATTGTCAACATATATCTCTACTCTGTACCATAGGGAAAGTTTTTGAAAGGGTAGTACACAAGCATACATTAAACACAATAACAACAATGATCTTCTCACTCTGTCTTAAACCAGGCTTTGTACCTGGTGACTCAACAGTTAACCAACTGACTCATCTATACAACTTTTTCACTGAGGCTGTCGATTCCAGAGCTTTATTCTGCGACATATGCGAGGCTTTTCACTGTGTCTCGCATCGTGCTTTCCTCTTGAGACTCAAAACATTTTGGGAATGCATTGAATCCTTTTTATTGGTTCTCCTTCATCTTATTTAAGTGGCAGACAACAAAATGTTGCTCTGTCTGATGCTTAATCAAATGGAATGATATTAAAGCTAGCATGGATTCCACAGGAGTTAATTTTGATATTTATCGATGTCATCGTTTCTGACATCAGGGCAAACGTCCATCTATTTTCAGATGACACAAGCCTTTTATAGTTGTCGGGGTTCCATAACTGCTTCACAAACATTGGATTCTGACCTACAAAAAATACATCTTGAATAAAATTTGTTCCATTTTAATAGCTTCATTTTTAGGAGTAGGAGGTGGATTTGGATTTTTTTTCTAGATTTTTATTTCTTAATTACAAACACCTCATTAAGATAGCATTTAAGTGCCGTTATTTTAACTTAAATTGTAGATTTTATAAAGCTGATGAAAAATCAACTGCCTAAATATTTCTACAATACTTTTTTTCTTATTCCTGTAGTTATTTCTATTAGGTAAAATGTCTTGAATTGAAATGATTTGCATTTATATTTTTGTCATATTTTTGTAATTGTAGGGTTCTTTTTTAAAGTTCTAGTTATGCCCCCATATCAAAGAAATGTGGGTATATATTGCTGGTTTGCTCATGTCCGTCTTTTTTGCTCGTTTGTAATCAAACCTTGTCTGGCCAATTCGACTGTATTGGCCTCTTAGGTCTTCACTTGGTTTGAAGGTTGGTCAAATACAGATAGATGACCCCTGTTGATAAGGTCTATCAATAGGTGAAAGGTCAACTATCCATTTGCTCTTTAGGGAGCATTGGTGTTTCACAAACACCTCATTAAGTGAGCGTTTTAGTACCATTATTTAAACTTAAGATATATCAAATAACTTAAAAAAACTTGCGCAGTTGATTTTTCTGAGCTTTATTCTCTACTAGTATTTTTACAAAACTGTATTCTTATCCTAGTAGTTATTTCTCTTAGGTAAAATGTCTTGAACTTAAAATGATTTGCATTTATATTTTTGTCGTATTTTTTGTAATTGTATGTTTCTTTTTTAAACTTCTAGTTGTGCCCCCACTTCAAAGAAATGGCGGTATATATTGCTGGTTTGCTCATGTCCGTCTTTTTTGCTCGTTTGTAATCAAACCTTGTCTGGCCAATTCGACTGTATTGGCCTCTTAGGTCTTCACTTGGTTTGAAGGTTGGTCAAATACAGATAGATGACCCCTGTTGATAAGGTCTATCAATAGGTGAAAGGTCAACTATCCATTTGCTCTTTAGGGAGCATTGGTGTTTCACAAACACCTCATTAAGTGAGCGTTTTCATACCATTATTTCATCTAAGATACATCAAATAACTTAAAAAAACTTAGCTAGTTGATTTTCCTTACGTTTATCAAAAAATAAAGCTAAGGAAAGATTGACTGCCTAACTAAATTTAATTTTACGCCTTCGAAACCAAACTGCATAAAATTATGTTGATGAAATAAGGAAGGCCAAACTAAACCACAATAAATTTGTTAGCACAAAATCTCCTTTCCTCTTCATCGTCAAAGAAATCATGGTGAACTTGTCTCAAATCTTTCATCTCCTCCAAATTGAGTTCATCTTTGCTTCTCTGTAAGATGGTGATAACACTGTTGAAGATGAAATAACCAAAGCAAACCCTCTGAATGACATTTGTCGCGATCAAACTCCTCTTAATGAATAGTTAGGTGCACGAACTCTGCAGAATGATGTGAATGTCATCAGCCCTGTCTTGGACTACATTACAATTACAACCTCTGAGATAGAGGATATTATACAATTTGAACTGTCCACTCGTCTGTGTGACTTTTTGACCAGTCGCTGTCCTCTTCAGTTTTTCCTAGCTCATGGAAAGACGCTTTTGTCACTCCTTGAAGCCATTCTTATGTTGGCAATTGTCAACATATATCTCTACTCTGTACCATAGGGAAAGTTTTTGAAAGGGTAGTACACAAGCATACATTAAACACAATAACAACAATGATCTTCTCACTCTGTCTTAAACCAGGCTTTGTACCTGGTGACTCAACAGTTAACCAATTGACTCATCTATACAACTTTTTCACTGAGGCTGTCGATTCCAGAGCTTAATTCTGCGACATATGCGAGGCTTTTCACTGTGTCTCGCATCGTGCTTTCCTCTTGAGACTCAAAACATTTTGGGAATGCATTGAATCCTTTTTATTGGTTCTCCTTCATCTTATTTAAGTGGCAGACAACAAAATGCTGCTCTGTCTGATGCTTAATCAAATGGAATGATATTAAAGCTAGCATGGATTCCACAGGAGTTAATTTTGATATTTATCGATGTCATCGTTTCTGACATCAGGGCAAACGTCCATCTATTTTCAGATGACACAAGCCTTTTATAGTTGTCGGGGTTCCATAACTGCTTCACAAACATTGGATTCTGACCTACAAAAAATACATCTTGAATAAAATTTGTTCCATTTTAATAGCTTCATTTTTAGGAGTAGGAGGTGGATTTGGATTTTTTTTCTAGATTTTTATTTCTTAATTACAAACACCTCATTAAGATAGCATTTAAGTGCCGTTATTTTAACTTAAATTGTAGATTTTATAAAGCTGATGAAAAATCAACTGCCTAAATATTTCTACAATACTTTTTTTCTTATTCCTGTAGTTATTTCTATTAGGTAAAATGTCTTGAATTGAAATGATTTGCATTTATATTTTTGACATATTTTTGTAATTGTAGGGTTCTTTTTTAAAGTTCTAGTTATGCCCCCATATCAAAGAAATGTGGGTATTTATTGCTGGTTTGCTCATGTCCGTCTTTTTTGCTCGTTTGTAATCAAACCTTGTCTGGCCAATTCGACTGTATTGGCCTCTTAGGTCTTCACTTGGTTTGAAGGTTGGTCAAATACAGATAGATGACCCCTGTTGATAAGGTCTATCAATAGGTGAAAGGTCAACTATCCATTTGCTCTTTAGGGAGCATTGGTGTTTCACAAACACCTCATTAAGTGAGCGTTTTAGTACCATTATTTAAACTTAAGATATATCAAATAACTTAAAAAAACTTGCGCAGTTGATTTTTCTGAGCTTTATTCTCTACTAGTATTTTTACAAAACTGTATTCTTATCCTAGTAGTTATTTCTCTTAGGTAAAATGTCTTGAACTTAAAATGATTTGCATTTATATTTTTGTCGTATTTTTTGTAATTGTATGTTTCTTTTTTAAACTTCTAGTTGTGCCCCCACTTCAAAGAAATGGCGGTATATATTGCTGGTTTGCTCATGTCCGTCTTTTTTGCTCGTTTGTAATCAAACCTTGTCTGGCCAATTCGACTGTATTGGCCTCTTAGGTCTTCACTTGGTTTGAAGGTTGGTCAAATACAGATAGATGACCCCTGTTGATAAGGTCTATCAATAGGTGAAAGGTCAACTATCCATTTGCTCTTTAGGGAGCATTGGTGTTTCACAAACACCTCATTAAGTGAGCGTTTTCATACCATTATTTCATCTAAGATACATCAAATAACTTAAAAAAACTTAGCTAGTTGATTTTCCTTACGTTTATCAAAAAATAAAGCTAAGGAAAGATTGACTGCCTAACTAAATTTAATTTTACGCCTTCGAAACCAAACTGCATAAAATTATGTTGATGAAATAAGGAAGGCCAAACTAAACCACAATAAATTTGTTAGCACAAAATCTCCTTTCCTCTTCATCGTCAAAGAAATCATGGTGAACTTGTCTCAAATCTTTCATCTCCTCCAAATTGAGTTCATCTTTGCTTCTCTGTAAGATGGTGATAACACTGTTGAAGATGAAATAACCAAAGCAAACCCTCTGAATGACATTTGTCGCGATCAAACTCCTCTTAATGAATAGTTAGGTGCACGAACTCTGCAGAATGATGTGAATGTCATCAGCCCTGTCTTGGACTACATTACAATTACAACCTCTGAGATAGAGGATATTATACAATTTGAACTGTCCACTCGTCTGTGTGACTTTTTGACCAGTCGCTGTCCTCTTCAGTTTTTCCTAGCTCATGGAAAGACGCTTTTGTCACTCCTTGAAGCCATTCTTATGTTGGCAATTGTCAACATATATCTCTACTCTGTACCATAGGGAAAGTTTTTGAAAGGGTAGTACACAAGCATACATTAAACACAATAACAACAATGATCTTCTCACTCTGTCTTAAACCAGGCTTTGTACCTGGTGACTCAACAGTTAACCAACTGACTCATCTATACAACTTTTTCACTGAGGCTGTCGATTCCAGAGCTTTATTCTGCGACATATGCGAGGCTTTTCACTGTGTCTCGCATCGTGCTTTCCTCTTGAGACTCAAAACATTTTGGGAATGCATTGAATCCTTTTTATTGGTTCTCCTTCATCTTATTTAAGTGGCAGACAACAAAATGTTGCTCTGTCTGATGCTTAATCAAATGGAATGATATTAAAGCTAGCATGGATTCCACAGGAGTTAATTTTGATATTTATCGATGTCATCGTTTCTGACATCAGGGCAAACGTCCATCTATTTTCAGATGACACAAGCCTTTTATAGTTGTCGGGGTTCCATAACTGCTTCACAAACATTGGATTCTGACCTACAAAAAATACATCTTGAATAAAATTTGTTCCATTTTAATAGCTTCATTTTTAGGAGTAGGAGGTGGATTTGGATTTTTTTTCTAGATTTTTATTTCTTAATTACAAACACCTCATTAAGATAGCATTTAAGTGCCGTTATTTTAACTTAAATTGTAGATTTTATAAAGCTGATGAAAAATCAACTGCCTAAATATTTCTACAATACTTTTTTTCTTATTCCTGTAGTTATTTCTATTAGGTAAAATGTCTTGAATTGAAATGATTTGCATTTATATTTTTGTCATATTTTTGTAATTGTAGGGTTCTTTTTTAAAGTTCTAGTTATGCCCCCATATCAAAGAAATGTGGGTATATATTGCTGGTTTGCTCATGTCCGTCTTTTTTGCTCGTTTGTAATCAAACCTTGTCTGGCCAATTCGACTGTATTGGCCTCTTAGGTCTTCACTTGGTTTGAAGGTTGGTCAAATACAGATAGATGACCCCTGTTGATAAGGTCTATCAATAGGTGAAAGGTCAACTATCCATTTGCTCTTTAGGGAGCATTGGTGTTTCACAAACACCTCATTAAGTGAGCGTTTTAGTACCATTATTTAAACTTAAGATATATCAAATAACTTAAAAAAACTTGCGCAGTTGATTTTTCTGAGCTTTATTCTCTACTAGTATTTTTACAAAACTGTATTCTTATCCTAGTAGTTATTTCTCTTAGGTAAAATGTCTTGAACTTAAAATGATTTGCATTTATATTTTTGTCGTATTTTTTGTAATTGTATGTTTCTTTTTTAAACTTCTAGTTGTGCCCCCACTTCAAAGAAATGGCGGTATATATTGCTGGTTTGCTCATGTCCGTCTTTTTTGCTCGTTTGTAATCAAACCTTGTCTGGCCAATTCGACTGTATTGGCCTCTTAGGTCTTCACTTGGTTTGAAGGTTGGTCAAATACAGATAGATGACCCCTGTTGATAAGGTCTATCAATAGGTGAAAGGTCAACTATCCATTTGCTCTTTAGGGAGCATTGGTGTTTCACAAACACCTCATTAAGTGAGCGTTTTCATACCATTATTTCATCTAAGATACATCAAATAACTTAAAAAAACTTAGCTAGTTGATTTTCCTTACGTTTATCAAAAAATAAAGCTAAGGAAAGATTGACTGCCTAACTAAATTTAATTTTACGCCTTCGAAACCAAACTGCATAAAATTATGTTGATGAAATAAGGAAGGCCAAACTAAACCACAATAAATTTGTTAGCACAAAATCTCCTTTCCTCTTCATCGTCAAAGAAATCATGGTGAACTTGTCTCAAATCTTTCATCTCCTCCAAATTGAGTTCATCTTTGCTTCTCTGTAAGATGGTGATAACACTGTTGAAGATGAAATAACCAAAGCAAACCCTCTGAATGACATTTGTCGCGATCAAACTCCTCTTAATGAATAGTTAGGTGCACGAACTCTGCAGAATGATGTGAATGTCATCAGCCCTGTCTTGGACTACATTACAATTACAACCTCTGAGATAGAGGATATTATACAATTTGAACTGTCCACTCGTCTGTGTGACTTTTTGACCAGTCGCTGTCCTCTTCAGTTTTTCCTAGCTCATGGAAAGACGCTTTTGTCACTCCTTGAAGCCATTCTTATGTTGGCAATTGTCAACATATATCTCTACTCTGTACCATAGGGAAAGTTTTTGAAAGGGTAGTACACAAGCATACATTAAACACAATAACAACAATGATCTTCTCACTCTGTCTTAAACCAGGCTTTGTACCTGGTGACTCAACAGTTAACCAACTGACTCATCTATACAACTTTTTCACTGAGGCTGTCGATTCCAGAGCTTTATTCTGCGACATATGCGAGGCTTTTCACTGTGTCTCGCATCGTGCTTTCCTCTTGAGACTCAAAACATTTTGGGAATGCATTGAATCCTTTTTATTGGTTCTCCTTCATCTTATTTAAGTGGCAGACAACAAAATGTTGCTCTGTCTGATGCTTAATCAAATGGAATGATATTAAAGCTAGCATGGATTCCACAGGAGTTAATTTTGATATTTATCGATGTCATCGTTTCTGACATCAGGGCAAACGTCCATCTATTTTCAGATGACACAAGCCTTTTATAGTTGTCGGGGTTCCATAACTGCTTCACAAACATTGGATTCTGACCTACAAAAAATACATCTTGAATAAAATTTGTTCCATTTTAATAGCTTCATTTTTAGGAGTAGGAGGTGGATTTGGATTTTTTTTCTAGATTTTTATTTCTTAATTACAAACACCTCATTAAGATAGCATTTAAGTGCCGTTATTTTAACTTAAATTGTAGATTTTATAAAGCTGATGAAAAATCAACTGCCTAAATATTTCTACAATACTTTTTTTCTTATTCCTGTAGTTATTTCTATTAGGTAAAATGTCTTGAATTGAAATGATTTGCATTTATATTTTTGTCATATTTTTGTAATTGTAGGGTTCTTTTTTAAAGTTCTAGTTATGCCCCCATATCAAAGAAATGTGGGTATATATTGCTGGTTTGCTCATGTCCGTCTTTTTTGCTCGTTTGTAATCAAACCTTGTCTGGCCAATTCGACTGTATTGGCCTCTTAGGTCTTCACTTGGTTTGAAGGTTGGTCAAATACAGATAGATGACCCCTGTTGATAAGGTCTATCAATAGGTGAAAGGTCAACTATCCATTTGCTCTTTAGGGAGCATTGGTGTTTCACAAACACCTCATTAAGTGAGCGTTTTAGTACCATTATTTAAACTTAAGATATATCAAATAACTTAAAAAAACTTGCGCAGTTGATTTTTATGAGCTTTATTCTCTACTAGTATTTTTACAAAACTGTATTCTTATCCTAGTAGTTATTTCTCTTAGGTAAAATGTCTTGAACTTAAAATGATTTGCATTTATATTTTTGTCGTATTTTTTGTAATTGTATATTTCTTTTTTAAACTTCTAGTTTTGCCCCCACTTCAAAGAAATGGCGGTATATATTGCTGGTTTGCTCATGTCCGTCTTTTTTGCTCGTTTGTAATCAAACCTTGTCTGGCCAATTCGACTGTATTGGCCTCTTAGGTCTTCACTTGGTTTGAAGGTTGGTCAAATACAGATAGATGACCCCTGTTGATAAGGTCTATCAATAGGTGAAAGGTCAACTATCCATTTGCTCTTTAGGGAGCATTGGTGTTTCACAAACACCTCATTAAGTGAGCGTTTTCTTATCATTATTTCATCTAAGATACATCAAATAACTTAAAAAAACTTAGCTAGTTGATTTTCCTTACGTTTATCAAAAAATAAAGCTAAGGAAAGATTGACTGCCTAACTAAATTTAATTTTACGCCTTCGAAACCAAACTGCATAAAATTATGTTGATGAAATAAGGAAGGCCAAACTAAACCACAATAAATTTGTTAGCACAAAATCTCCTTTCCTCTTCATCGTCAAAGAAATCATGGTGAACTTGTCTCAAATCTTTCATCTCCTCCGAATTGAGTTCATCTTTGCTTCTCTGTAAGATGGTGATAACACTGTTGAAGATGAAATAACCAAAGCAAACCCTCTGAATGACATTTGTCGGGATCAAACCCCTCTTAATGAATAGTTAGGTGCACGAACTCTGCAGAATGATGTGAATGTCATCAGCCCTGTCTTGGACTACATTACAATTACAACCTCTGAGATAGAGGATATTATACAATTTGAACTGTCCACTCGTCTGTGTGACTTTTTGACCAGTCGCTGTCCTCTTCAGTTTTTCCTAGCTCATGGAAAGACGCTTTTGTCACTCCTTGAAGCCATTCTTATGTTGGCAATTGTCAACATATATCTCTACTCTGTACCATAGGGAAAGTTTTTGAAAGGGTAGTACACAAGCATACATTAAACACAATAACAACAATGATCTTCTCACTCTGTCTTAAACCAGGCTTTGTACCTGGTGACTCAACAGTTAACCAACTGACTCATCTATACAACTTTTTCACTGAGGCTGTCGATTCCAGAGCTTTATTCTGCGACATATGCGAGGCTTTTCACTGTGTCTCGCATCGTGCTTTCCTCTTGAGACTCAAAACATTTTGGGAATGCATTGAATCCTTTTTATTGGTTCTCCTTCATCTTATTTAAGTGGCAGACAACAAAATGTTGCTCTGTCTGATGCTTAATCAAATGGAATGATATTAAAGCTAGCATGGATTCCACAGGAGTTAATTTTGATATTTATCGATGTCATCGTTTCTGACATCAGGGCAAACGTCCATCTATTTTCAGATGACACAAGCCTTTTATAGTTGTCGGGGTTCCATAACTGCTTCACAAACATTGGATTCTGACCTACAAAAAATACATCTTGAATAAAATTTGTTCCATTTTAATAGCTTCATTTTTAGGAGTAGGAGGTGGATTTGGATTTTTTTTCTAGATTTTTATTTCTTAATTACAAACACCTCATTAAGATAGCATTTAAGTGCCGTTATTTTAACTTAAATTGTAGATTTTATAAAGCTGATGAAAAATCAACTGCCTAAATATTTCTACAATACTTTTTTTCTTATTCCTGTAGTTATTTCTATTAGGTAAAATGTCTTGAATTGAAATGATTTGCATTTATATTTTTGTCATATTTTTGTAATTGTAGGGTTCTTTTTTAAAGTTCTAGTTATGCCCCCATATCAAAGAAATGTGGGTATATATTGCTGGTTTGCTCATGTCCGTCTTTTTTGCTCGTTTGTAATCAAACCTTGTCTGGCCAATTCGACTGTATTGGCCTCTTAGGTCTTCACTTGGTTTGAAGGTTGGTCAAATACAGATAGATGACCCCTGTTGATAAGGTCTATCAATAGGTGAAAGGTCAACTATCCATTTCCTCTTTAGGGAGCATTGGTGTTTCACAAACACCTCATTAAGTGAGCGTTTTAGTACCTTTATTTAAACTTAAGATATATCAAATAACTTAAAAAAACTTGCGCAGTTGATTTTTCTGAGCTTTATTCTCTACTAGTATTTTTACAAAACTGTATTCTTATCCTAGCAGTTATTTCTATTAGGTAAAATGTCTTGAAATTAAAATGTTTTGCATTTATATTTTTGTCGTATTTTTTGTAATTGTATGTTTCTTTTTTAAACTTCTAGTTGTGCCCCCACTTCAAAGAAATGGCGGTATATATTGCTGGTTTGCTCATATCCGTCTTTTTTGCTCGTTTGTAATCAAACCTTGTCTGGCCAATTCGACTGTATTGGCCTCTTAGGTCTTCACTTGGTTTGAAGGTTGGTCAAATACAGATAGATGACCCCTGTTGATAAGGTCTATCAATAGCTGAAAGGTCAACTATCCATTTGCTCTTTAGGGAGCATTGGTGTTTCACAAACACCTCATTAAGTGAGCGTTTTCATACCATTATTTCATCTAAGATACATCAAATAACTTAAAAAAAACTTAGCTAGTTGATTTTCCTTACGTTTATCAAAAAATAAAGCTAAGGAAAGATTGACTGCCTAACTAAATTTAATTTTACGCCTTCGAAACCAAACTGCATAAAATTATTTTGATGAAACAAGGAAGGCCAAACTAAACCACAATAAATTTGTTAGCACAAAATCTCCTTTCCTCTTCATCGTCAAAGAAATCATGGTGAACTTGTCTCAAATCTTTCATCTCCTCCAAATTGAGTTCATCTTTGCTTCTCTGTAAGATTGTGATAACACTGTTGAAGATGAAATAACCAAAGCAAACCCTCTGAATGACATTTGTCGGGATCAAACCCCTCTTAATAAATAGTTAGGTGCACGAACTCTGCAGAATGATGTGAATGTCATCAGCCCTGTCTTGGACTACATTACAATTACAACCTCTGAGATAGAGGATATTATACAATTTGAACTGTCCACTCGTCTGTGTGACTTTTTGACCAGTCGCTGTCCTCTTCAGTTTTTCCTAGCTCATGGAAAGACGCTTTTGTCACTCCTTGAAGCCATTCTTATGTTGGCAATTGTCAACATATATCTCTACTCTGTACCATAGGGAAAGTTTTTGAAAGGGTAGTACACAAGCATACATTAAACACAATAACAACAATGATCTTCTCACTCTGTCTTAAACCAGGCTTTGTACCTGGTGACTCAACAGTTAACCAACTGACTCATCTATACAACTTTTTCACTGAGGCTGTCGATTCCAGAGCTTTATTCTGCGACATATGCGAGGCTTTTCACTGTGTCTCGCATCGTGCTTTCCTCTTGAGACTCAAAACATTTTGGGAATGCATTGAATCCTTTTTATTGGTTCTCCTTCATCTTATTTAAGTGGCAGACAACAAAATGTTGCTCTGTCTGATGCTTAATCAAATGGAATGATATTAAAGCTAGCATGGATTCCACAGGAGTTAATTTTGATATTTATCGATGTCATCGTTTCTGACATCAGGGCAAACGTCCATCTATTTTCAGATGACACAAGCCTTTTATAGTTGTCGGGGTTCCATAACTGCTTCACAAACATTGGATTCTGACCTACAAAAAATACATCTTGAATAAAATTTGTTCCATTTTAATAGCTTCATTTTTAGGAGTAGGAGGTGGATTTGGATTTTTTTTCTAGATTTTTATTTCTTAATTACAAACACCTCATTAAGATAGCATTTAAGTGCCGTTATTTTAACTTAAATTGTAGATTTTATAAAGCTGATGAAAAATCAACTGCCTAAATATTTCTACAATACTTTTTTTCTTATTCCTGTAGTTATTTCTATTAGGTAAAATGTCTTGAATTGAAATGATTTGCATTTATATTTTTGTCATATTTTTGTAATTGTAGGGTTCTTTTTTAAAGTTCTAGTTATGCCCTCATATCAAAGAAATGTGGGTATATATTGCTGGTTTGCTCATGTCCGTCTTTTTTGCTCGTTTGTAATCAAACCTTGTCTGGCCAATTCGACTGTATTGGCCTCTTAGGTCTTCACTTGGTTTGAAGGTTGGTCAAATACAGATAGATGACCCCTGTTGATAAGGTCTATCAATAGGTGAAAGGTCAACTATCCATTTGCTCTTTAGGGAGCATTGGTGTTTCACACACACCTCATTAAGTGAGCGTTTTCATACCATTATTTAAACTTAAGATATATCAAATAACTTAAAAAAACTTGCGCAGTTGATTTTTCTGAGCTTTATTCTCTACTAGTATTTTTACAAAACTGTATTCTTATCCTAGCAGTTATTTCTCTTAGGTAAAATGTCTTGAAATTGAAATGATTTGCATTTATATTTTTGTCGTATTTTTTGTAATTGTATGTTTCTTTTTTAAACTTCTAGTTATGCCCCCACTTCAAAGAAATGGCGGTATATATTGCTGGTTTGCTCATGTCCGTCTTTTTTGCTCGTTTGTAATCAAACCTTGTCTGGCCAATTCGACTGTATTGGCCTCTTAGGTCTTCACTTGGTTTGAAGGTTGGTCAAATGCAGATAGATGACCCCTGTTGATAAGGTCTATCAATAGGTGAAAGGTCAACTATCCATTTGCTCTTTAGGGAGCATTGGTGTTTCACAAACACCTCATTAAGTGAGCGTTTTCATACCATTATTTCATCTAAGATACATCAAATAACTTAAAAAAACTTAGCTAGTTGATTTTCCTTACGTTTATCAAAAAATAAAGCTAAGGAAAGATTGACTGCCTAACTAAATTTAATTTTACGCCTTCGAAACCAAACTGCATAAAATTATGTTGATGAAATAAGGAAGGCCAAACTAAACCACAATAAATTTGTTAGCACAAAATCTCCTTTCCTCTTCATCGTCAAAGAAATCATGGTGAACTTGTCTCAAATCTTTCATCTCCTCCAAATTGAGTTCATCTTTGCTTCTCTGTAAGATGGTGATAACACTGTTGAAGATGAAATAACCAAAGCAAACCCTCTGAATGACATTTGTCGCGATCAAACTCCTCTTAATGAATAGTTAGGTGCACGAACTCTGCAGAATGATGTGAATGTCATCAGCCCTGTCTTGGACTACATTACAATTACAACCTCTGAGATAGAGGATATTATACAATTTGAACTGTCCACTCGTCTGTGTGACTTTTTGACCAGTCGCTGTCCTCTTCAGTTTTTCCTAGCTCATGGAAAGACGCTTTTGTCACTCCTTGAAGCCATTCTTATGTTGGCAATTGTCAACATATATCTCTACTCTGTACCATAGGGAAAGTTTTTGAAAGGGTAGTACACAAGCATACATTAAACACAATAACAACAATGATCTTCTCACTCTGTCTTAAACCAGGCTTTGTACCTGGTGACTCAACAGTTAACCAACTGACTCATCTATACAACTTTTTCACTGAGGCTGTCGATTCCAGAGCTTTATTCTGCGACATATGCGAGGCTTTTCACTGTGTCTCGCATCGTGCTTTCCTCTTGAGACTCAAAACATTTTGGGAATGCATTGAATCCTTTTTATTGGTTCTCCTTCATCTTATTTAAGTGGCAGACAGCAAAATGTTGCTCTGTCTGATGCTTAATCAAATGGAATGATATTAAAGCTAGCATGGATTCCACAGGAGTTAATTTTGATATTTATCGATGTCATCGTTTCTGACATCAGGGCAAACGTCCATCTATTTTCAGATGACACAAGCCTTTTATAGTTGTCGGGGTTCCATAACTGCTTCACAAACATTGGATTCTGACCTACAAAAAATACATCTTGAATAAAATTTGTTCCATTTTAATAGCTTCATTTTTAGGAGTAGGAGGTGGATTTGGATTTTTTTTCTAGATTTTTATTTCTTAATTACAAACACCTCATTAAGATAGCATTTAAGTGCCGTTATTTTAACTTAAATTGTAGATTTTATAAAGCTGATGAAAAATCAACTGCCTAAATATTTCTACAATACTTTTTTTCTTATTCCTGTAGTTATTTCTATTAGGTAAAATGTCTTGAATTGAAATGATTTGCATTTATATTTTTGTCATATTTTTGTAATTGTAGGGTTCTTTTTTAAAGTTCTAGTTATGCCCTCATATCAAAGAAATGTGGGTATATATTGCTGGTTTGCTCATGTCCGTCTTTTTTGCTCGTTTGTAATCAAACCTTGTCTGGCCAATTCGACTGTATTGGCCTCTTAGGTCTTCACTTGGTTTGAAGGTTGGTCAAATACAGATAGATGACCCCTGTTGATAAGGTCTATCAATAGGTGAAAGGTCAACTATCCATTTGCTCTTTAGGGAGCATTGGTGTTTCACACACACCTCATTAAGTGAGCGTTTTCATACCATTATTTAAACTTAAGATATATCAAATAACTTAAAAAAACTTGCGCAGTTGATTTTTCTGAGCTTTATTCTCTACTAGTATTTTTACAAAACTGTATTCTTATCCTAGCAGTTATTTCTATTAGGTAAAATGTCTTGAAATTGAAATGATTTGCATTTATATTTTTGTCGTATTTTTTGTAATTGTATGTTTCTTTTTTAAACTTCTAGTTATGCCCCCACTTCAAAGAAATGGCAGTATATATTGCTGGTTTGCTCATGTCCGTCTTTTTTGCTCGTTTGTAATCAAACCTTGTCTGGCCAATTCGACTGTATTGGCCTCTTAGGTCTTCACTTGGTTTGAAGGTTGGTCAAATACAGATAGATGACCCCTGTTGATAAGGTCTATCAATAGGTGAAAGGTCAACTATCCATTTGCTCTTTAGGGAGCATTGGTGTTTCACAAACACCTCATTAAGTGAGCGTTTTCTTATCATTATTTCATCTAAGATACATCAAATAACTTAAAAAAACTTAGCTAGTTGATTTTCCTTACGTTTATCAAAAAATAAAGCTAAGGAAAGATTGACTGCCTAACTAAATTTAATTTTACGCCTTCGAAACCAAACTACATAAAATTATGTTGATGAAATAAGGAAGGCCAAACTAAACCACAATAAATTTGTTAGCACAAAATCTCCTTTCCTCTTCATCGTCAAAGAAATCATGGTGAACTTGTCTCAAATCTTTCATCTCCTCCAAATTGAGTTCATCTTTGCTTCTCTGTAAGATGGTGATAAAACTGTTGAAGATGAAATAACCAAAGCAAACCCTCTGAATGACATTTGTCGCGATCAAACTCCTCTTAATGAATAGTTAGGTGCACGAACTCTGCAGAATGATGTGAATGTCATCAGCCCTGTCTTGGACTACATTACAATTACAACCTCTGAGATAGAGGATATTATACAATTTGAACTGTCCACTCGTCTGTGTGACTTTTTGACCAGTCGCTGTCCTCTTCAGTTTTTCCTAGCTCATGGAAAGACGCTTTTGTCACTCCTTGAAGCCATTCTTATGTTGGCAATTGTCAACATATATCTCTACTCTGTACCATAGGGAAAGTTTTTGAAAGGGTAGTACACAAGCATACATTAAACACAATAACAACAATGATCTTCTCACTCTGTCTTAAACCAGGCTTTGTACCTGGTGACTCAACAGTTAACCAACTGACTCATCTATACAACTTTTTCACTGAGGCTGTCGATTCCAGAGCTTTATTCTGCGACATATGCGAGGCTTTTCACTGTGTCTCGCATCGTGCTTTCCTCTTGAGACTCAAAACATTTTGGGAATGCATTGAATCCTTTTTATTGGTTCTCCTTCATCTTATTTAAGTGGCAGACAACAAAATGTTGCTCTGTCTGATGCTTAATCAAATGGAATGATATTAAAGCTAGCATGGATTCCACAGGAGTTAATTTTGATATTTATCGATGTCATCGTTTCTGACATCAGGGCAAACGTCCATCTATTTTCAGATGACACAAGCCTTTTATAGTTGTCGGGGTTCCATAACTGCTTCACAAACACTGGATTCTGACCTACAAAAAATACATCTTGAATAAAATTTGTTCCATTTTAATAGCTTCATTTTTAGGAGTAGGAGGTGGATTTGGATTTTTTTTCTAGATTTTTATTTCTTAATTACAAACACCTCATTAAGATAGCATTTAAGTGCCGTTATTTTAACTTAAATTGTAGATTTTATAAAGCTGATGAAAAATCAACTGCCTAAATATTTCTACAATACTTTTTTTCTTATTCCTGTAGTTATTTCTATTAGGTAAAATGTCTTGAATTTAAATGATTTGCATTTATATTTTTGTCATATTTTTGTAATTGTAGGGTTCTTTTTTAAAGTTCTAGTTATGCCCCCATATCAAAGAAATGTGGGTATATATTGCTGTTTGCTCATGTCCGTCTTTTTTGCTCGTTTGTAATCAAACCTTGTCTGGCCAATTCGACTGTATTGGCCTCTTAGGTCTTCACTTGGTTTGAAGGTTGGTCAAATACAGATAGATGACCCCTGTTGATTAGGTCTATCAATAGGTGAAAGGTCAACTATCCATTTGCTCTTTAGGGAGCATTGGTGTTTCACAAACACCTCATTAAGTGAGCGTTTTCATACCATTATTTAAACTTAAGATATATCAAATAACTTAAAAAAACTTGCGCAGTTGATTTTTCTGAGCTTTATTCTCTACTAGTATTTTTACAAAACTGTATTCTTATCCTAGTAGTTATTTCTCTTAGGTAAAATGTCTTGAAATTGAAATGATTTGCATTTATATTTTTGTCGTATTTTTTGTAATTGTATGTTTCTTTTTTAAACTTCTAGTTGTGCCCCCACTTCAAAGAAATGGCGGTATATATTGCTGGTTTGCTCATGTCCGTCTTTTTTGCTCGTTTGTAATCAAACCTTGTCTGGCCAATTCGACTGTATTGGCCTCTTAGGTCTTCACTTGGTTTGAAGGTTGGTCAAATACAGATAGATGACCCCTGTTGATAAAGTCTATCAATAGGTGAAAGGTCAACTATCCATTTGCTCTTTAGGGAGCATTGGTGTTTCACAAACACCTCATTAAGTGAGCGTTTTCATACCATTATTTCATCTAAGATACATCAAATAACTTAAAAAAACTTAGCTAGTTGATTTTCCTTACGTTTATCAAAAAATAAAGCTAAGGAAAGATTGACTGCCTAACTAAATTTAATTTTACGCCTTCGAAACCAAACTGCATAAAATTATGTTGATGAAATAAGGAAGGCCAAACTAAACCACAATAAATTTGTTAGCACAAAATCTCCTTTCCTCTTCATCGTCAAAGAAATCATGGTGAACTTGTCTCAAATCTTTCATCTCCTCCAAATTGAGTTCATCTTTGCTTCTCTGTAAGATGGTGATAACACTGTTGAAGATGAAATAACCAAAGCAAACCCTCTGAATGACATTTGTCGGGATCAAACCCCTCTTAATGAATAGTTAGGTGCACGAACTCTGCAGAATGATGTGAATGTCATCAGCCCTGTCTTGGACTACATTACAATTACAACCTCTGAGATAGAGGATATTATACAATTTGAACTGTCCACTCGTCTGTGTGACTTTTTGACCAGTCGCTGTCCTCTTCAGTTTTTCCTAGCTCATGGAAAGACGCTTTTGTCACTCCTTGAAGCCATTCTTATGTTGGCAATTGTCAACATATATCTCTACTCTGTACCATAGGGAAAGTTTTTGAAAGGGTAGTACACAAGCATACATTAAACACAATAACAACAATGATCTTCTCACTCTGTCTTAAACCAGGCTTTGTACCTGGTGACTCAACAGTTAACCAACTGACTCATCTATACAACTTTTTCACTGAGGCTGTCGATTCCAGAGCTTTATTCTGCGACATATGCGAGGCTTTTCACTGTGTCTCGCATCGTGCTTTCCTCTTGAGACTCAAAACATTTTGGGAATGCATTGAATCCTTTTTATTGGTTCTCCTTCATCTTATTTAAGTGGCAGACAGCAAAATGTTGCTCTGTCTGATGCTTAATCAAATGGAATGATATTAAAGCTAGCATGGATTCCACAGGAGTTAATTTTGATATTTATCGATGTCATCGTTTCTGACATCAGGGCAAACGTCCATCTATTTTCAGATGACACAAGCCTTTTATAGTTGTCGGGGTTCCATAACTGCTTCACAAACATTGGATTCTGACCTACAAAAAATACATCTTGAATAAAATTTGTTCCATTTTAATAGCTTCATTTTTAGGAGTAGGAGGTGGATTTGGATTTTTTTTCTAGATTTTTATTTCTTAATTACAAACACCTCATTAAGATAGCATTTAAGTGCCGTTATTTTAACTTAAATTGTAGATTTTATAAAGCTGATGAAAAATCAACTGCCTAAATATTTCTACAATACTTTTTTTCTTATTCCTGTAGTTATTTCTATTAGGTAAAATGTCTTGAATTGAAATGATTTGCATTTATATTTTTGTCATATTTTTGTAATTGTAGGGTTCTTTTTTAAAGTTCTAGTTATGCCCTCATATCAAAGAAATGTGGGTATATATTGCTGGTTTGCTCATGTCCGTCTTTTTTGCTCGTTTGTAATCAAACCTTGTCTGGCCAATTCGACTGTATTGGCCTCTTAGGTCTTCACTTGGTTTGACGGTTGGTCAAATACAGATAGATGACCCCTGTTGATAAGGTCTATCAATAGGTGAAAGGTCAACTATCCATTTGCTCTTTAGGGAGCATTGGTGTTTCACACACACCTCATTAAGTGAGCGTTTTCATACCATTATTTAAACTTAAGATATATCAAATAACTTAAAAAAACTTGCGCAGTTGATTTTTCTGAGCTTTATTCTCTACTAGTATTTTTACAAAACTGTATTCTTATCCTAGCAGTTATTTCTCTTAGGTAAAATGTCTTGAAATTGAAATGATTTGCATTTATATTTTTGTCGTATTTTTTGTAATTGTAGGTTTCTTTTTTAAACTTCTAGTTATGCCCCCACTTCAAAGAAATGGCGGTATATATTGCTGGTTTGCTCATGTCCGTCATTTTTGCTCGTTTGTAATCAAACCTTGTCTGGCCAATTCGACTGTATTGGCCTCTTAGGTCTTCACTTGGTTTGAAGGTTGGTCAAATACAGATAGATGACCCCTGTTGATAAGGTCTATCAATAGGTGAAAGGTCAACTATCCATTTGCTCTTTAGGGAGCATTGGTGTTTCACAAACACCTCATTAAGTGAGCGTTTTCTTATCATTATTTCATCTAAGATACATCAAATAACTTAAAAAAACTTAGCTAGTTGATTTTCCTTACGTTTATCAAAAAATAAAGCTAAGGAAAGATTGACTGCCTAACTAAATTTAATTTTACGCCTTCGAAACCAAACTGCATAAAATTATGTTGATGAAATAAGGAAGGCCAAACTAAACCACAATAAATTTGTTAGCACAAAATCTCCTTTCCTCTTCATCGTCAAAGAAATCATGGTGAACTTGTCTCAAATCTTTCATCTCCTCCAAATTGAGTTCATCTTTGCTTCTCTGTAAGATGGTGATAACACTGTTGAAGATGAAATAACCAAAGCAAACCCTCTGAATGACATTTGTCGGGATCAAACCCCTCTTAATGAATAGTTAGGTGCACGAACTCTGCAGAATGATGTGAATGTCATCAGCCCTGTCTTGGACTACATTACAATTACAACCTCTGAGATAGAGGATATTATACAATTTGAACTGTCCACTCGTCTGTGTGACTTTTTGACCAGTCGCTGTCCTCTTCAGTTTTTCCTAGCTCATGGAAAGACGCTTTTGTCACTCCTTGAAGCCATTCTTATGTTGGCAATTGTCAACATATATCTCTACTCTGTACCATAGGGAAAGTTTTTGAAAGGGTAGTACACAAGCATACATTAAACACAATAACAACAATGATCTTCTCACTCTGTCTTAAACCAGGCTTTGTACCTGGTGACTCAACAGTTAACCAACTGACTCATCTATACAACTTTTTCACTGAGGCTGTCGATTCCAGAGCTTTATTCTGCGACATATGCGAGGCTTTTCACTGTGTCTCGCATCGTGCTTTCCTCTTGAGACTCAAAACATTTTGGGAATGCATTGAATCCTTTTTATTGGTTCTCCTTCATCTTATTTAAGTGGCAGACAGCAAAATGTTGCTCTGTCTGATGCTTAATCAAATGGAATGATATTAAAGCTAGCATGGATTCCACAGGAGTTAATTTTGATATTTATCGATGTCATCGTTTCTGACATCAGGGCAAACGTCCATCTATTTTCAGATGACACAAGCCTTTTATAGTTGTCGGGGTTCCATAACTGCTTCACAAACATTGGATTCTGACCTACAAAAAATACATCTTGAATAAAATTTGTTCCATTTTAATAGCTTCATTTTTAGGAGTAGGAGGTGGATTTGGATTTTTTTTCTAGATTTTTATTTCTTAATTACAAACACCTCATTAAGATAGCATTTAAGTGCCGTTATTTTAACTTAAATTGTAGATTTTATAAAGCTGATGAAAAATCAACTGCCTAAATATTTCTACAATACTTTTTTTCTTATTCCTGTAGTTATTTCTATTAGGTAAAATGTCTTGAATTGAAATGATTTGCATTTATATTTTTGTCATATTTTTGTAATTGTAGGGTTCTTTTTTAAAGTTCTAGTTATGCCCTCATATCAAAGAAATGTGGGTATATATTGCTGGTTTGCTCATGTCCGTCTTTTTTGCTCGTTTGTAATCAAACCTTGTCTGGCCAATTCGACTGTATTGGCCTCTTAGGTCTTCACTTGGTTTGAAGGTTGGTCAAATACAGATAGATGACCCCTGTTGATAAGGTCTATCAATAGGTGAAAGGTCAACTATCCATTTGCTCTTTAGGGAGCATTGGTGTTTCACACACACCTCATTAAGTGAGCGTTTTCATACCATTATTTAAACTTAAGATATATCAAATAACTTAAAAAAACTTGAGCAGTTGATTTTTCTGAGCTTTATTCTCTACTAGTATTTTTACAAAACTGTATTCTTATCCTAGCAGTTATTTCTCTTAGGTAAAATGTCTTGAAATTGAAATGATTTGCATTTATATTTTTGTCGTATTTTTTGTAATTGTATGTTTCTTTTTTAAACTTCTAGTTATGCCCCCACTTCAAAGAAATGGCGGTATATATTGCTGGTTTGCTCATGTCCGTCTTTTTTGCTCGTTTGTAATCAAACCTTGTCTGGCCAATTCGACTGTATTGGCCTCTTAGGTCTTCACTTGGTTTGAAGGTTGGTCAAATACAGATAGATGACCCCTGTTGATAAGGTCTATCAATAGGTGAAAGGTCAACTATCCATTTGCTCTTTAGGTAGCATTGGTGTTTCACAAACACCTCATTAAGTGAGCGTTTTCTTATCATTATTTCATCTAAGATACATCAAATAACTTAAAAAAACTTAGCTAGTTGATTTTCCTTACGTTTATCAAAAAATAAAGCTAAGGAAAGATTGACTGCCTAACTAAATTTAATTTTACGCCTTCGAAACCAAACTGCATAAAATTATGTTGATGAAATAAGGAAGGCCAAACTAAACCACAATAAATTTGTTAGCACAAAATCTCCTTTCCTCTTCATCGTCAAAGAAATCATGGTGAACTTGTCTCAAATCTTTCATCTCCTCCAAATTGAGTTCATCTTTGCTTCTCTGTAAGATGGTGATAACACTGTTGAAGATGAAATAACCAAAGCAAACCCTCTGAATGACATTTGTCGGGATCAAACCCCTCTTAATGAATAGTTAGGTGCACGAACTCTGCAGAATGATGTGAATGTCATTAGCCCTGTCTTGGACTACATTACAATTACAACCTCTGAGATAGAGGATATTATACAATTTGAACTGTCCACTCGTCTGTGTGACTTTTTGACCAGTCGCTGTCCTCTTCAGTTTTTCCTAGCTCATGGAAAGACGCTTTTGTCACTCCTTGAAGCCATTCTTATGTTGGCCATTGTCAACCTATATCTCTACTCTGTACCATAGGGAAAGTTTTTGAAAGGGTAGTACACAAGCATACATTAAACACAATAACAACAATGATCTTCTCACTCTGTCTTAAACCAGGCTTTGTACCTGGTGACTCAACAGTTAACCAACTGACTCATCTATACAACTTTTTCACTGAGGCTGTCGATTCCAGAGCTTTATTCTGCGACATATGCGAGGCTTTTCACTGTGTCTCGCATCGTGCTTTCCTCTTGAGACTCAAAACATTTTGGGAATGCATTGAATCCTTTTTATTGGTTCTCCTTCATCTTATTTAAGTGGCAGACAGCAAAATGTTGCTCTGTCTGATGCTTAATCAAATGGAATGATATTAAAGCTAGCATGGATTCCACAGGAGTTAATTTTGATATTTATCGATGTCATTGTTTCTGACATCAGGGCAAACGTCCATCTATTTTTAGATGACACAAGCCTTTTATAGTTGTCGGGGTTCCATAACTGCTTCACAAACATTGGATTCTGACCTACAAAAAATACATCTTGAATAAAATTTGTTCCATTTTAATAGCTTCATTTTTAGGAGTAGGAGGTGGATTTGGATTTTTTTTCTAGATTTTTATTTCTTAATTACAAACACCTCATTAAGATAGCATTTAAGTGCCGTTATTTTAACCTAAATTGTAGATTTTATAAAGCTGATGAAAAATCAACTGCCTAAATATTTCTACAATACTTTTTTCTTATTCCTGTAGTTATTTCTATTAGGTAAAAGGTCTTGAATTGAAATGATTTGCATTTATATTTTTGTCATATTTTTGTAATTGTAGGGTTCTTTTTTAAAGTTCTAGTTATGCCCCCATATCAAAGAAATGTGGGTATATATTGCTGGTTTGCTCATGTCCGTCTTTTTTGCTCGTTTGTAATCAAACCTTGTCTGGCCAATTCGACTGTATTGGCCTCTTAGGTCTTCACTTGGTTTGAAGGTTGGTCAAATACAGATAGATGACCCCTGTTGATAAGGTCTATCAATAGGTGAAAGGTCAACTATCCATTTGCTCTTTAGGGAGCATTGGTGTTTCACACACACCTCATTAAGTGAGCGTTTTCATACCATTATTTAAACTTAAGATATATCAAATAACTTAAAAAAACTTAGGTAGTTGATTTTTCTGAGCTTTATTCTCTACTAGTATTTTTACAAAACTGTATTCTTATCCTAGCAGTTATTTCTATTAGGTAAAATGTCTTGAAATTGAAATGATTTGCATTTATATTTTTGTCGTATTTTTTGTAATTGTAGGTTTCTTTTTTAAACTTCTAGTTATGCCCCCTATTCAAAGAAATGGCGGTATATATTGCTGGTTTGCTCATGTCCGTCTTTTTTGCTCGTTTGTAATCAAACCTTGTCTGGCCAATTCGACTGTATTGGTCTCTTAGGTCTTCACTTGGTTTGAAGGTTGGTCAAATACAGATAGATGACCCCTGTTGATAAGGTCTATCAATAGGTGAAAGGTCAACTATCCATTTGCTCTTTAGGGAGCATTGGTGTTTCACAAACACCTCATTAAGTGAGCGTTTTCATACCATTATTTCATCTAAGATACATCAAATAACTTAAAAAAAACATAGCTAGTTGATTTTCCTTACGTTTATCAAAAAAATAAAGCTAAGGAAAGATTGACTGCCTAACTAAATTTAATTTTACGCCTTCGAAACCAAACTGCATAAAATTATGTTGATGAAATAAGGAAGGCCAAACTAAACCACAATAAATTTGTTAGCACAAAATCTCCTTTCCTCTTCATCGTCAAAGAAATCATGGTGAACTTGTCTCAAATCTTTCATCTCCTCCAAATTGAGTTCATCTTTGCTTCTCTGTAAGATGGTGATAACACTGTTGAAGATGAAATAACCAAAGCAAACCCTCTGAATGACATTTGTCGGGATCAAACCCCTCTTAATGAATAGTTAGGTGCACGAACTCTGCAGAATGATGTGAATGTCATCAGCCCTGTCTTGGACTACATTACAATTACAACCTCTGAGATAGAGGATATTATACAATTTGAACTGTCCACTCGTCTGTGTGACTTTTTGACCAGTCGCTGTCCTCTTCAGTTTTTCCTAGCTCATGGAAAGACGCTTTTGTCACTCCTTGAAGCCATTCTTATGTTGTATTTTTACAAAACTGTACTCTTATCCTAGCAGTTATTTCTATTAGGTAAAATGTCTTGAAATTGAAATTATTTGCATTTATATTTTTGTCGTATTTTTTGTAATTGTAGGTTTCTTTTTTAAACTTCTAGTTATGCCCCCACTTCACAGAAATGGCGGTATATATTGCTGGTTTGCTCATGTCCGTCTTTTTTGCTCGTTTGTAATCAAACCTTGTCTGGCCAATTCGACTGTATTGGCCTCTTAGGTCTTCACTTGGTTTGAAGGTTGGTCAAATACAGATAGATGACCCCTGTTGATAAGATCTATCAATAGGTGAAAGGTCAACTATCCATTTGCTCTTTAGGGAGCATTGGTGTTTCACAAACACCTCATTAAGTGAGCGTTTTCATACCATTATTTCATCTAAGATACATCAAATAACTTAAAATAACTTAGCGAGTTGATTTTCCTTACGTTTATCAAAAAATAAAGCTAAGGAAAGATTGACTGCCTAACTAAATTTAATTTTACGCCTTCGAAACCAAACTGCATAAAATTATGTTGATGAAATAAGGAAGGCCAAACTAAACCACAATAAATTTGTTAGCACAAAATCTCCTTTCCTCTTCATCGTCAAAGAAATCATGGTGAACTTGTCTCAAATCTTTCATCTCCTCCAAATTGAGTTCATCTTTGCTTCTCTGTAAGATGGTGATAACACTGTTGAAGATGAAATAACCAAAGCAAACCCTCTGAATGACATTTGTCGGGATCAAACCCCTCTTAATGAATAGTTAGGTGCACGAACTCTGCAGAATGATGTGAATGTCATCAGCCCTGTCTTGGACTACATTACAATTACAACCTCTGAGATAGAGGATATTATACAATTTGAACTGTCCACTCGTCTGTGTGACTTTTTGACCAGTCGCTGTCCTCTTCAGTTTTTCCTAGCTCATGGAAAGACGCTTTTGTCACTCCTTGAAGCCATTCTTATGTTGGCAATTGTCAACATATATCTCTACTCTGTACCATAGGGAAAGGTTTTGAAAGGGTAGTACACAAGCACACATTAAACACAATAACAACAATGATCTTCTCACTCTGTCTTAAACCAGGCTTTGTACCTGGTGACTCAACAATTAACCAACTTTATGTGGCATTGGTGTTTCCCAAACAACTCATTAATTGAGCGTTTTAGTACCCTTATTTAACCTAAGATACTTGAAATAACTTAAAGAACTTAGGGAGTTGATTTTCTTTAAGTTTATCAAAAAAAGCTTAGGAAAGATTGACTGCCTAAGTATTTATGTGCCTTTGAAAACAAACTGTTGATGAAATAAGAAAGGCCAAACTTAATCACAATAATATGTTAGAAAAAATTTTTTTCTCCTCTATCGTCATCGAAATCGTGGTGGCATTGTCTCAAATCTTTCATCTCCTCCAAATCAAGTTCATCCTTGCTTCAATGCAGGATAGTAACAACACTGTGGGAAATGAAATCACCAAGGCAAAGCTTCTGAATAACATTTGTCGGCATCAAACCCTTCTTGATGAATTAGGTGCTCAAACTCTGCCAAATGATGTGAATGGCATCAGTCCTGTAATCTTTCATCTCCAAATTAAGTTCATCCTTGCTTCACTGCAAGATGGTGATAACACCGTGGAAGTTGAAATCACCAAGGCAAACCTTCTGAATAACATTTGACGGGATCAAACCCT
This sequence comes from Lutraria lutraria, assembly GCA_964023205.1. NCBI lineage: Eukaryota > Metazoa > Mollusca > Bivalvia > Venerida > Mactridae > Lutraria > Lutraria lutraria. The sequence goes on from OZ026838.1 coordinate 20,115,476, forward strand.
TCTTGGTGAATTAGGTTCTCAAACTCCGCAAAATGATGTGAATGACATCAGTCCGTTTTTGGACCATATTACAAAGTTACAACCGCTAAGGTAGAATATATCTTAAAATCTGAACTGTTCACACCTCTGTGTGTCTTTTTTAACCAGTCACGTTCCTCTCCTGTTTTCCTAGCTGATGGAAAGACGCTTTTTTCACACATGGAAGACATTCTCATGTTGGCAATCATCAACCTATATCTCCACTCTGTACCATAGGGAATGTCCTTGAAAGGGTAGTCCACAAGCATACGTTAAACCATACTAGCGATAATGAGCTTCAAATCAGACTTTGTACCTTTACCACCTGGCTTATCTATACAAATTCTTCACTAAGGATGTCAATTCCAGAGCTGTATTCTGCGATATAAGCAAGGCTTTTGACTGTGTCTTGCATCATGGTCTCAAACATTTTGGGATTTCTCGCAGTCTATCTAATTGGTTCTCATCTTAGTGGCTGACAGCAAAATGTTGTTCTGCCTGATGCTCAAACAAAATGGAATGATATTAAAGCTGGGATTCCACAGGAGTCAATTTCGCCCCCCCCCCCCTCATTTTCTTGATATTGATCAATGACATTGTTTCTGACATCATAAATATTAGCAAATGACACAAGCCTTTACATAGTTGACAGTGTTCCATAAACTACTTCACAAACACTTAATTCTGACCTACAAACAATATCTCTTGAATAAAATTTGTTCCATTTTAATAGCTTCATTTTTAGGCGGTGAATATGGATTTTTAGCTCATCTGATTTTATCAGGTGAGCTTTTAGGATCGATGATTGTCCGTCGTCCGTCCACAATTAATCTGTTTACACTCTAGCACCCACAGCCCTTAACGAATCGTGATTAAACTTGCTCACAATATATTTGGCCACAATTTCTCGGCTAAGTTCGATAATGGGCAAAATCGGACAATATTGAATAACTTCTAGAGTCATGGGCCCTTGAATTACAGTATTTGCTATATTTAGCTTGTTTACACTCTAGCGCCTTCATTTATTCACCGATCCTGGTCATATTTAGAATGAATATGTATTACCTTACGGTATTGGACAAATTAAGTTATGGGTGGAATCGGACCACAGCTTCAAGAGTTATGGGCCCTTGGATTAGAAAATTTGCTACGTTTTGGATTGTTTATCAGTATTATACCTTCATTGTTGGTTTTGATCTCAAAATCTACGTAAAAATGGGTTATACGAGATGGAAACTATATTATCTGGTCATTAATTATAGTGCCTTTTGTTCTCAGGTGAGCGAACAAGGGCCACCTTGGCCCTCTTGTTTAAAAATGTTGTTTCTTAATCACAAACACCTCATTAAGATACCATTTGCAGTGTCCACCCTCTAAGTCGACCAATTTTCAACCGATCTTCAGTAAACTTGGTGATTATGTTCATTGACAATCAGCATTTTTGACAAATGTTGCTTATTTTTAAAAAAATATGTAATTTGCCATTCATAGTATCCCAAACATTTTTATGGGTGAATTTTGTGACATTTTTGCACTCTTGCTTGTTTTGTTTTAAAGCCCAATAAGCTTTTTGCTATAAAACTTATATGCAAAAATCAAACAATGGCTGATATCATACCAATATAATTATTACCGAGGAAACAAGCCATTTTTCTTTTTAAAAAACTCATTTCACTGTGATTTTTGCTTTTGTAAACTTGAAATATGTAGAGCGCGTGACGTCACTTTACTACGTGTGCATATCATGACTGCGGGAAAACTCAGGTGATCTATAAATAGTATTTTATTTCAATGATAATGAAAAAAATACGATAGTAGTTTCGGAAACATTTTTTCTTGCTATAAAGTATGCACGGGAGGAAAACACACCGGGTTCCTCCGTTATAGAACAAACAGAAACTATTAGGACCAATACATTTATAAGCATTTTGTGTCATATTTCATTGCTAACGTTCGAAAAGTGAACGGTTCTTCACCAAAGATGTCATTATTGTCTTTACCTGGATTTACCGCCTCTGATATAGGTAATAATTTATAATCACTTATAATATATTTGAATGTGTCATAATCTTTCACTACCTTTGGCTAATCACACCCGTAAACCGCTCCCGCTATGTTCGGTTTGTCCTGCTAGGTACAGTCGTGCTGCTATGTTCGGCTTTTATCGTACAGGAAATGAGCAAAGGAAGTTTTTACTTGATTTTCATATATTCCGTTTTAATAAGGAAGAAAATAATTGTTGCTATATATCTAGGTGGCTTTTAATTGCAAGTCATAAAAATCCTAGACTATTTACTCATTAAATAATAAAGATACTGCGAGTTAAAGTGCAAGGTAATTGCGAAAAATAGATGTTTTGCTGTTTGTCGACTATTTACAGTCTCAAAGCATAAGAAAGCGTATTTTTGAAAATAAAATCATAAACTGCAATGCTTACTGCATACTCTGACAAAAAGATTTTGTTATTGTCCGTTTTATAGTGGAAAAATCGACTTGTAAACAAACATAGGTGAACATAATTGGTCCTGCTCCGGGTAGACTTAGGTCCTGCTCGGGGTAGACTCATCCTGCTACGTGTGCAACTTATCCTGCTACGTGTGCGGCCAATGTCCCGCTACGTGTGCGGTTAAGGTCCCGCTACGTGTGCGGCTAAGGGCCCGCTACGTGTGCGGCTACATTTTATGTATGATACACAGGAAAATATATGATATACAGGAAAACACACGCATAACGGAAAATAGGATACCATGCATGTGATTATTTCCTATGCTGCTACTGTCCGGAAAGGTTTGATGTCATAATTATATATCTGTATTGTGTATAAGTTGTGACTTCTGCCATTTCACTACATGGTATCGTCAGTGATCTTTATCATTACTAAATATTTGCAAAGAATAAATACAACTGTTATAACATATTGAAACACTTTATAAATGGAGGACAATATTAACATAAAAATACATATAAACTCAGTAACTACAAGTATAAATAATGTATGTTTATCGTACAGATTCATTATATATTAATGCATGAATGGATACATATACATTTTGTAGATGTATGTTACCACGGCTATCTTCCCATCAAAACAATTTTTCAAATTTGGTGTCATTTACTTAGAAGTGACACGATAAAGTAAAACAACGAATAAGACTGGAGCCATAACGTCTTAAAACCTTTCGGATTTCTTTTTGTAGAATGTTTAGAAGTATAAACTATATTATATTTCTAGTTTTGACATTGTAACTATCAAGTTCTACTGTCTCAATGCTGGAAACGTCAAGGAGAGAACCGTCAATGATCTTAAATTATTGGTCCTACACGTAATCATGTAAACTTAAATCAGTCGCTTTGGCATCAGTTTCTGACATATAAAAATAAATAAAAAACATATGATGTAAGAGTTTAACCCATTAATACCATGCTGAGGGCAATTTAATTGCGCATGCAAACGGTGTTGAAATAAGGCCACTGTCGAATTCTTTCGTGTCTAGTATGGTTCCAAATTGTTTGACGCAGAGTCAATACTTCTTCTAAACTTTGAGTTAAGTCAGTAAATATTTTTTGTACAACCGGGACCAGACACAGGAAGTCCAAATTCGGCAATTAGCATGCTGCAGATACTTTCGCTAAATACGATAAATTTTCATATCGAACAAAAATTACAGAATACAATACATATTACGGTACAGTGGATTTTTGAAGAAAAAATCCGTAATCATGAATTTTAAAAGGCACACCGTAGACCCTCTTGAATTTGAAACCTATACTCATTTAGCTTTTGAACATTTGCACCCGGATTACAACTGAGGTGTCGAGAGTAATTAACTCACCCATGTATAGCCGAATAAAATCGAAGAAGATTTTGACTAAAACCCTTGGGACATGTAGATCTATACAGGCAAAAAACAGAAACGAAATGTACACTCTACATGTCATGTTCATCGGACACAAAAATTAGCAAACATAAAGAATCATGGATTGAGGTTTGACTGGGCAGAGGTGTTTATATCAGTTGTCGAGTGTTTTATTCAATTGCTCATTACGCTTTTAAAATGATTTTGCGACTATCGGAATTTGATGACATCCGAAAACTTCCAAACAGCTTTAGTTTTCCTGTATATCATACATGTTCCTGTATATCATACATAAAATGTAGCCGCACACGTAGCGGGTCCTTAGCCGCACACGTAGCGGGTCCTTAGCCGCACACGTAGCGGGACCTTAACCGCACACGTAGCGGGACCTTGGCCGCACACGCAGCAGGATGAGTTGCACACGTAGCAGGATGAGTCTACCCCGAGCAGGACCTAAGTCTACCCGGAGCAGGACCAATTATTTTCACCTATTTTTGTTTACAAGTCGATTTCTCCACTATGAAACGGACAATAACAAACTCTTTTTGTCAGAGTATGCAGTAAGCATTGCAGTTTATGATTTTATTTTCAAAAATACGCTTTCTTATGCTTTGAGACTGTAAATAGTCGACAAACAGCAAAACATCTATTTTTCGCAATTACCTTGCACTTTAACTCGCAGTATCTTTCTTATTTTATGAGTAAATAGTCTAGGATTTTTATAACTTGCAATTAAAAGCCACCTAAATATATAGCAACAATTATTTTCTTCCTTATTAAAACGGAATATATGAAAATCAAGTAAAAACTTCCTTTGCTCATTTCCTGTACGATAAAAACCGAACATAGCAGCACGACTGTACCTAGCAGGACAAACCGAACATAGCGGGAGCGGTTTACGGGTGTGCTAATATGGAGTTGAAGTCCTTTGTGGTATAATCAGTGTACTTGGCTTTTATCATGTATCATTTCATCAATGCATTTTGTAGTCGAAGGGGCTTTGACGATGATACGTTTGCATTGCAGTTCATCGTCAAAGCCACTTGTTCTTTAAAAGCTAACAGGTAAACGACTCAATCTGAGTCGCGTTCGTTTTCCTATTTAACGCACAAATTTCCGTAAAATTTGTGTACAATTCGATGAAATATAGTATAATCTATCAATACGACCAAAAATATACCTTCAACAGACGAAAGTTATCAAATATTTTGCCGATGTTTCATACTACCCATAATTTCAAAATTTTCCTCGTAAATGCTTTGGATTAAGTCCGTAGCATTCCGGAAAGCATGTAAATTGATCTGATTCAATAGACGCATGAACAAGCGTTTTAAGCTGTTGACTTTGTAAGAGGACAATTCCATAACTAAAATGGTCAACAAGACGAAATAAAAAAGACCAATTTAGTTATGGGACCCAGAACTATGCATTTTGCTGCAAGTTTTGGCAGTGGAACCAATCAGTTACACACACCACATCGATTTGATCAAAACAATTGATAACTTCTGTCCCTTCAACCCACCATCTACAACTGAATCTCAAAAATTTAGCATTATGATGACTGGCAAATCTATCGACATTGTGCGGACCCCAAACATTGTTTAATTGAATAAAAACTTTTTCTGAAATTGACCAGTCGTCGCAATTTGAACATTTACATAAAATAATCTGCTCTTTGCTTGATTTGTCATGGAATCCAATTTACAATCAAATCAACATTGTGTTCTTTCGTAAAATTCATATACATTATACAGTGCAAGCTCTCCAAAGCAACACCCTTTGGGAGCATCAAAATTATGTTGTTGCTCTTGAGAAGTTAAATTAGTACTTAAATCATGCAGTGGGAAAAAATCACGCTTTTGTTGAAGGGAGGTTGTTGCTTAAGAGAGGGCCGCTCTGGAGAGGTTGTACTGTATTTTCAAACTGATTTCATGATATCTGTCGTTATAACTACCTAATCTAACAATATAAGTAATGTTTATTATCTGTGAAGATTTTTCGAATACATTTAGACTAGACAACAATATTCTGTACACAGCCTCTAAATCTTGCTAAGTTGAGCTTTTTCTTGCCTCATCCTTCCAAGTAGCTATTAATTCTGACATGTTTATCAATAATACTTTTTCATTACACATACCTACTTCGACAACCCTTGTTGTTTCAGTTAATGTATCTGAACAAAATTTGCTTCTTACGTTTTGTACCTGACTCGGTGTTCAGCCCTTTCAGGCTTGGACGAATACTGATCTTACTTCACTTACTTCCTGAGGTGTGAACAATGAACTAACCTCACCCACTTTCAAGGCTGTGAATACAAAACCAACCTCACCAGTGTCTGCGGGTAATGACGCTGACCCTTCCCACCCATTTCCGGTGGGAGGGGATGAACACTCGCTCATCCCCATCCACTTCCAGAGGTGTGATCTATGTACTAACCTCACTCATTTCAGGGGGGGGGTGAATACAAACCCAACCTCACCAGTTTCTGAGAGTATGAAAGCTGACCCCTTCCCACCCATTTCCGTTGGGGGTGAACACTCGCCATCCCCATCCACTTCGGGTTTAGTGAACACTCCCATCCCCACCCACTTCTGGGGGTGAATGCTGATTATACCTCACATGCTTCCGGTGGTGTGAGCGCTAAAACTTTCCTATCCCTTTTCGGGGGTGTAAATTCCGACAAAACCTCAACCACTTCCTGGGGGTGTAAAATGACCTACCTTCAGAGATCACATATTGTCCTGTAGCATTGTTTCTGGTTGTCTTAACCCTTAAAATCATCTTTCAAATGTTTATCGCTGTTTGCATAACCTACCAGAGATTTTTTTTTTTATTAATTTTATAAGTTCATTAACTTCACTATTGGTTTTAAATTATGTAGGACCTGAAACTGTTTATAACAAGTTTGTTTAATGTAACCGCCGTAACCAATGACACTTGCGTCCGAGTATATTATAAAATCTACATTTCTGTTATCTTTCAATCTCCTACCTTTTTAGCATGATTATTCGAAGAATAGGGTAAGCTTTTGCCATCGCCATTGCATTGGCATCAGTGTCAGTGTGCATATGGTGAAAGTTACACATGCAAGTTATTATCATGCACATATCTCAGAAAGCACTTATGGGATTGTCTTGAAACATCATTTAAGTGTCCAGGGGTATCAGACAGACAGACATGTTAGACAACACTATCCATAAAATTATAAATAACACTTCCGCTACATTAGTGCAAAAATATGAAATAATATGATAATATTTCTTTGTCTGTTACATTGTTGTACAGACAGCTCTTTTTAAGTAAGTTTGTTTTTTATCAATCACTGAGAATAGTCGAGCATGCTGTCTATCTTCTCGCTTATAATAAACAATTTATTTGATTGAAAATCTAATGTATGACCTATCCAATTTGCTTTGCGTACTGGCATCCAGTTACATTTATCTTCTGCTGTCAAAAAAATACAAGTTTTATAGAATTTTTCTTACATCAGTGCTTGTACGAAAGCTCTTTTGATCTGTTGTCAAGGATTGTTACGACTGTATGAACTAATGAATGCCAATGCTTTATCACACATCTAACAATTCTGGTAAAAATATGACCTGATGATATGATAAGCACTATTTAATAAATCAAATACAAAAATGAAACTGCGACTCATCGGACATAGAGCTTACCTTTGCCTTGTTGCAGCTTTCATTATTGCTGACTTTCTGGCTCTCTTAGAAGTTAGATATTCGTTTCACCTTGTTCCGTATTGATAGTGTTGTATAATGGAGGTCATATTCATTTATCCAAGTTCCTTATTGATTGTGATCAGTCTGACAGTCCAACTCGTGGTTTTTCCAGGTTTGTCAAAATTCAATACTGATTAGTCCGCCAAACATCAAAGTCTTACAAAACACTTTTCTTCTTTTTCTCATGCGTTTTTTCTAAAAGAACAACAGAGAGATTAACACATCATTGAGAGACACAATATATTCATCTCTACTTCAATAACAGGTTCACAGCGCATGAGCAAACAGTGAGTGATCATGAAACACCGACAGTACTAGAGCAACTTGTATCTATCATTGTAACTCCTGTTTTGTAAAACAAGATGAAATAATAGGAACAACAAATGAGATAAAGATTGTTTCAATATTTAGTCCTATTTGAAAGTTAATCATTATTATAGTCTTGAAAAATATCCTTTATTTTTTGGAGTAGAGTATGTAACTGACGTTCAAAAATTTTAATATGTCAGTTTCTTAAACGCGAAAACAGTGTAAGTGACATTTCATGCAAATATTTGATATAATGAAAAAAAAGCTATGAAGAACCAATAGTATATGAATAAACCTATAAGTTATGGAAACTGTGATTATGAATGACTGCACATACACACTTTTCACATTTATTTTTTTGTACAATTTTCTTGTTTTTTAAGTGTGAAACTGTACTAAGTGACATTAATACTAGTATCTTTTTTATGGTGGTGTAATTTTAAGATCTAAAATATGTGGTTGTGAAGAAAGCAATTGTTCACATATATTAAAAATAAAAGTAATTTTCATAAGGTAACAATAAAAATGGAATGTTTTTTCATTCTCCTGAAAAATTACTGAAAATGCACTTGCACTAGTTTCGCTTTCAACCCTCGAAATTATGTTTTGTTGCGTATGTATAAGTTTCAATTTCCGCTGAAGAGCTTAAGGCCAAAATCATGATATGAGTTTTTAGCTCATCAGAGCACGAAGTGCTCAAGGTGAGCTATTGTGATCACGTGTTGTCCGTCGTCTGTGCGTGTGTAAGTCCGTGTAAGTCCGTACGCACCCAGGTGTCATTATGGGGTTAGGGTTAGGGTAAGTACAAGTTGTCGTTATGGGGTTCCAGTACGTACAAACCGACGTTGTCGGGAAAATTTGTGCTTATGGGGTGCAAAACTGTTGCTTGTGGGTTCAGAAGATCAAAAGAAGATCAAAGGCGGCACTCCACAACGTCACTTCAGTGAGTACGTCCGTCCGTCCGTCAACGAAATTTTACAGGAATGTTCCTAGCATGAAGCTCTACCAAAGTTGTTAAAAATTAAATTTCATTAAAAACTCTGGTTGCCATGGCAACCAATAGGAAAAACTTTAAAAATCTTCTTGTCCAAAACCACAGGTCCTAGAGCTCAGATATTTGGTGTGTAGCATTGTCTGATGGAACTCTACCAAGTTTGTTTAAATTATTCCCTAGGGTCAAAATTGGCTCTGTCCCAGGGGTAACTTGATTTTACATAGAGCTATACATGAAACTTTTAAAAGTCTTCTTGTCAAAACCACTAGGCCTAGAGCTTAGATATTTTGTATGTGGCATTGTCCAGTGGACCTCTGCCAAGCTTGTTCAAATTATTGCTCTTGGGTCAAAATTGGCCTGGTCCTGGGGTTTACTCTATCTTATATTGGACAATTTAAAAATCTTCTTGTCCCAAACCACTAGGCTATTTCGGATGTAGCATTGTCTTGCGGACCTCCCTCTGCCAAATTTGTTTAAATTATTGCCGCGGGGTCAAAATTTGCGATTTGATATTTTAAAATTGCTTTTTTTTCAAATGTCGCCGAGACTATATGATTTGTCGTTGATTTCTCATAATATTTCATTATTCTAATGTCAACATAGAAACATATTTTAACTATCTTGTACAATGTATTTCTAAGCGCGTTTCTTTTGCCGTAAAGTGTAGATTCTAGAACTTTTTCACATCTCGTTGATATGAATGATCTAACGTTGAAATAAGGAATGATTGTATAGTCCGTTTATAATCAATGTGCTGATTTTCAAAAAAGCTCGAAGCCAGAAATAGGTAAGAAAATAATAATAAAAAAAATATGTACGTAAAAGAAAAATAATACAAAGTTTGCCATTTTATTAATTAAATTTTGGATGGGCTCTCTAGGGTGAGGAAGCATTGCGGAATAATGTCGAAAAACAAAATTTAATAAAAAAAATACCACACAAAATTCTTACATTTATAATGATATCTCATATACATAAAATTATTTTTTTCATGCGACCCAAAAAAAATAGAATTCTCAGTGGGACAAGCTCATGTATGAACATATTTTGGGAACCTTCATGTATTTTTGTAGGTTTCCATGATATAGAATCACTGACCGATAGATTTTTCAAAACCGTGATATTCCTTGCAGCAATTGTCCCTTTAACATTGCATTGAAAGTCTATGGGAGTAGCCATTGTTTCACAGATTAATGAAAAAAAAGATCCTTTTCAATGAAAACGCATAATAAAGAGATGCTGAAACAGTTCTAATCCAATTCAATAAAGAAAAATATAGATCACTGTGCAATATCTTAATAATAGAAATTGATAGTTTCAGTCAATTTTTCAACATGGGCAATAACTCTTATAAAAGTTTCAAAATATGTCATTAATAATTCCATGTATCAATTGTAACTTTCATAGAAATTATGATATATGGACATGCTATTTTTCTAATACGAGCATTACCATTTTTGATTAGCATTGATCTGATAAGCAAAGTTAGTAAAGTTGTGTATTAATATATATACCATTGAGCGATATTTGAGAAATATAAACGGCACAACGATCAGTCCCAAAACGATGTTTGTAAACTAAGGGAGATAATTGCATTGTCATCATCGAAGTTTCCTCCCTGGTAACCTTCCTTGCTTTAGTGATTTGGTTGTATTTACAGTCAAATCAGAACTAATGTTTACCTTTGATTAAGAACCATGTTTTAAACAATCTTAAAGTAGAAGGCATATTTTGATACAACAAACCCAGTAAATTGTTCAACGAATGCAATATTTTCTCTCTCTTAATGGCCTTGGTGAACAAGTTTTATTGTTGCGTTTTCTCTAGAGTTATCATAGCTCCAACAGCCGGGATCATTCGGCGCCTTTCCAGCCTTAACGACGAATGATAACCCTATTCGAATACCTGAGTAGAACCTCCGACCCTCCGTGAGCTAGCCAAACAGCTTCCTTACATATCATAGTTGTTCCGTGTGAGATCCGAACTCATATACAAGCAATTTATCAAAAGTGTAGCTGAGTGAAATATATATTACAATGTATTTGAATAAATATTTTGGCTGTGATATTGTCAAGCCCGATAAATTAGCTCAGTCGATAGAGCATGCGACTTGCAAGCAGGAGGTCGCGGGTTTGAGCCCCGCATCGGGTACATTATTTTCCTCCTCCTTTTACACAAGTAAGCGATCACGGAAGTCCTCAGGTTTAAATGCATACACATGTGTAATGGTATACTTTTTGTACTTTACATTGTTGATGGACTGATATGTCTTACTATCACTCTCTGTGACTGTCATTTATGCCACGTACCTGGGTATTGGAATCATATCAAACTTTGAAATCGGTTTCTGAACATATATTTCATACTTGATCTAATACTGTTTCTAATTGGTATAACGTGGCACTAACAGCCGGGTCATTTATTTTACATAATGTTTTAGGTCGAAAAACTTTTCATTTATATTTCTTAAGTATTTTATTTGAATATTGGAGGTACGGTAAGTACCTAAATAGTATATTAAAGTTAGGCAATTAAACAGAAAAGACAATGTTAGGGGATTTTACTTTTGGTCCTTGGAAGTGTATGGAAAGGCAAAACAAAATGGAAAAGTGGATCTAACGTTCCCTGAATCTACTTAAAATCTAGGGTCCTGGGGAGGGGAACTACAGTAGGAAAGGTCGAGTGACAAGAAACAAACAAACACTTGTTTACGCCATACGGTCAACCCTTTTAGACCCTATTATTGTATCATATCCATATTTCACTATATCCGTTACAAGGAAACTGAAGGGAGTACTCCGAGGGACAATGATTATTTCACTATTTCCCATTTTTCACTTTAATATATTATATCCTATTACACCGTACCCGGGTTTTTCTGTATAGTTAAATGGTTTGTGTATACATTGTATGTACTTCGTTTCTTTATTTACAAAACGATACTGTATGCCTATCATTTCTCAATACACTAATTGATAGTGAATGAATAATGCTCACATAACTATCAGGCCAGATAAAAAAAGTCACGTTTCTTGTTTACCGACCGACCCTGTTATCCCCATCGGTCGATTGTTGGTCTAATGGTAACAAAAGGTAGTTGTTCGAGCCTCTGATCTGTCTTCTGGTATTTCAAGGACACTAACTTCTGAGGCCAGTATTTACTGTGTTAAGAAGACCACATGAAACGGATAAGGCGTACATTGGTACTTTACACTGATCACGATAAAGAACCAGGAAAAAACTATTCGAAATATGAGTAAGGATATGAATGCCCGATTCTCCTATTTAGCTTCTCTATACCTCTCTCTGTGCTGGCTCTGAAATGTCCACAGCTGTCGCATGGGGCGTTAAACAACATATTTTATTAAACCATTTTCCGAAAATTCCGAAGTACGGAAATATTTAGGGACGAACCATACCTCCAAATTACGAACGGTAGTTGTTATCACAACTTGTTACATAAATGTATTCATACAAGTGTATGTCCAATGTAGATATAGCTGAAATGTTTTGAAATGGGAATGTAAATCATGCAGTGTTGTGATGATGATTTTACAAGCTTAAGAAAATATGGTGTTGGTCACGTACAAAATACGAATTGTATGAAGTAATTATGCCATTATAATACATTGTATATAATATCGGAGTAATGTTACTATTGCACTTTACAAAAATAAATAAACTTATTATTGCACTACAGCTATATAGTACATGTATATACATGTACACAACTTGTCTTCTTAAAGATGAAATACTTATGAATTCAACATTATAAAATGCCCTGTTTTTGCAAGCTACACAATATAGGACTCCATCTACATTGGACATGTTTACGTTCAATAACGTTTCATATCAACTGACCCTTTGGTAAATTAATTTCTGATACGAATATATCTTACACAAAACCATAATAGAACTCCATATATGGCGTTTTGAATAAAAATGAAGTGTATTGAAATTTTCTGCGAACTTTTTGAACATCCTTCGTAAATAATTATGATAGGATGAATATACATTATGTATAGAAACATATTTATTTAAATTGTGATTTCATAATTTCTTATTCATACATGTATATTATGAAAGCAGTTCAGTTGTAGAATAAAGAGTAAGATAAATAGTTATAACTCAGAATTAACACGAATCAGGTACGATACTATAGAATCAGGCAAAACATAAATATGAGTTCCTATAGATTCCATCACAACGTAGGAAAAAGTAAAATCTAGTCATGATTTATATTTGAAGTTATATGACCAAGTCTAGCTTGCTTCCATGTGTTAAGTTGTACATGAATTCATCACAATTCACATACACGGATTGCCGGCTCTGCATTTTTCACAGAGGTCTGCTCTATGTGGCTTCTTCATATCACCATGGCGCGTCTTGTCACAGTTACACGTGCGTGCGTCCATACCACATCTCGAACACGTGGTCTCCTCGACCCGATAAGGCTGGCACATGATCTTGCATTGCTTGCATTCTTGTCCGTAATACTGAAACAAACAAAAAACAGAATAGAGACCTACACCCATGGTTGAATGGAACTTATCACTAAAAAGTGTAGTCGTCGTTGTTGTTGTTGTCGTCGTTGTTGTTGTTGTTGCTGCTGCTGCTGCGCTATCACTTTTAAAACGCACATTAAAGATCACATATCTCATATTGCGTAATATTTAATCATACATGTAATTTATATTTACATGTAATTTGAAGATGTACTACTTTAGATAAATAAACATATCAAAGAAGTAATCCAAATACGAGTACTCAACAGGCATTTATCGATTATTTGGTTTACAAAATATTAATGCCGAGAACATGATCTTTACATAGATAGATAGATTGATTCCAATATACAATGTGTCAACATGGCTGTATCAATAAAACATACATTTATATCTACAGATATTAAAATAACAAGATGTGTGCATTTATGAAAAGCCACACCAAACAACATTATATATCAAAGATAACACAAAAAAGAGTAATAATAAACCCTTAATCCCATTGAGGTCCTTCAAATATAAAACTCAGCATACTGCTTAATTGAAATAATTATGCGTAAGTGTTAAACTGTCAAATTCATCATGAATAATTATCATGAACCTTTGAAATAAGTTAGTAAAATTGTAATGGAAAACCGCGGAAGTAAATACCATAGTGTAAAGTCGCCTTGTACCTCAATTTCTGTTACTAAATCAATTTCCATTTATTTGATGAGTTGTTCTTAATCATGAAAATCTGTTCTAGATTGTAGATTCAACTTGAGAATACTTTTAATTTATACAAAATTCCGTTTACTGAGTATGAAGCGCGAGTAAAATCTTGATAGATAGATAGATTCTTTATTTTCCTCCATAATTGAAGAGTATAACATATTTACAATAACAATATGACATCATATAACAAGACATAAACTAAACAATTACATGCATATATAATATATTACAAGGAAAACGTATTACTGTACCTAACGTCTGTTGTAGACTGACCTTGTCGAAACGAAAAACAAGATACAGAGAACAGACTTAGAATTTTGACATACACGTTTACTAGTTACATAAACTTTATCTTGTCTGATAAAATAATTATGTAATTAGTAGTATCAAGAGTGAATTTAAATTAACAAACAGACATGTATACACACTGCTATAATACAATTATCTATCATATTATCATTACCAACATAACATACGATTCAGTATATGTACACATATAATGACATACACATATAAGGGAAATAATTACATATCTGCACACTTGAAACAACGAGAGAAACAATGCTTACTGAATACTGACCAATACAGGTCAAACGATTATTTTAGAGCACTAGGTACGTAAAACATTGAATAGCGCGTATGTAAGTGACAGAGAGTACGGCTGTCCTATGTTATACTGCGTTCCGAGTCCCAGTAAGTTGGAACACTGCCTTTCAATAGGAGACGTGATAAATTCTCCAAACCAGTCATATCCATTAACATCGATAAGTGCGTCCCATAACTTTCGTCGTACACTATCCCGAGCAACACAGAAACACATATTATGCTCGACCACATTTTCTATCATCAGTTACATTGTTTACATGTCCTTGGAAACTGCCGAGATATAAGGGAACCTATGCTGTTGAGAAGAATTTTATACACCTTGCAAAGATTCGGATTGTCCTTCACTCGTTGCCATAATGATGCACAGTTCTCAAGTGAAAGGTGGTTGTTATCTAGACGATCCTGCAATTTTATTAAAGTTCTAGTTTGCATGCGTCATGAATAGTTCGTTTCAATAACGTTTTCCAGGCACCTTTGGATACGAAATTTCCAGTTACTAAATACTCTTCGAGAACATAAATCAGGCTGTACTTTTGTAGAAGACGATACACGTCAGGTATAAAACCACGCGATTGTTTATCATAGTTAATGAAGCGTAACAACCTATTAACAAACACAGTCTTTGCTAAATAGTCCACGGGTAGTCTACAAAGTTTGCCGAGCATTAGCAGCTTTCTATAGTCAATATCTAATTCAATTGGTGACATGTTTATAGTTATATACACAAAGTCTGAGTTTAAATGTCGTCCAAATTCTTGCATGTGTTTGATACAGAATCGGTGGGCCCGTTCAAGAACGATCCCATCAGAGAGAGCACAAGAAGTCCATGTTTCGCATCCGTGCAATGCTTTTGGCACAACAGTAGATTGATATATTGTCCGTAGCACCAATGGGTTCAAGTTCTTTGATTGTAATCCGTTTTTGACAATATTTATGTATGTCCCTCGTAGTTTTACACTCGCTTCACGAAGTTGAGTCTTAGTTGATAGATATGCGTCACACGTGATACCCAGGTGAACTTGTGTTTCAACTTCCTGTACTATTTCATTCCCTATGTGAAATACTCTATCTTCGAATGGTTTTTGAAATTCATTAAACACAGTCACAGCACATTTGTTGGCATTATAAAAGTATCTCCATTTACACGAATATTTGAAGCATATGTCAAGCATGCGGTCCATTCCAAACTTGGAAAATGATAACAAAGCCATGTCGTCGGCAAATGTCGGGGAAGAAACATCTACACCATATAAACAAATACCCTCACCACTTGCCTCCAGTTCTTTGATAACACCGTCAATAAATGTAAGATACATCAACGGAGAGCTCTTTCCACCTTGTTTGGTTCCTTGCATAACGGGGAAATCCGATGAACAAAGTCCGTTAAATTTAACATGTCACTTGGCGTTACAATACATATTCCGGAACGAGGCTAAAGTTGTAGAGTCAGCATTCAATTCGACAAGCTTATAAAACAATCCGTCGTGCCATACGTGATCATACGCTTGCTTTCCGTCTAGGCAACACATGAATACCTTCGAAGATTGTTCACGAGCATTGTGAAGTGTCTCTCTTAGAATAAACGATGACATGTTGCATCCTAGTTATTTTTGGAAGCCTCCTTGCTGTTTACTTAATGAGGAAATAATGCGGTCACTACATCGCTCCATTAAAACTACCATACCCAACTTTCGCGGACATGCTGATTTGGAAAATCAATAAAAAATTACATTAAACAAAGAAAGGGATTTTCACTATAATCGTCATAACTTTTATTCTATTCAAAATACGAAATTTGTAATCATCACAAAAGTTTAATTAATATTTTATCTTTCTAATGGTGTATTTTTTATTATCTTGAATTAATGCTTTCTTCGACCCTTTTGCGTTTGAAAAAGACACCTATCGTTTCCCTCTATATTCAATGTAAAAAGCGTAAAATTGGTAGATTTTTAAATGAAAATTTGATGTTTTCAGCATCATAACTCTTTTGAGGGAAATGTGATCAAATTTGTACTCATTGCATTCGTTTTGAAAAGTTAATTTCTTTCACCATGTAAAATATGAAAACAATCAAATGATATCTTCTTCGACCCTTTTGATGATTTTTAAAACTACCCCTTAGAAGTTCAATTTGTCAATCGTTCGGCAAATCTCGGATATTTACGTACGTTTACGGAAACAACGTGCATTTGGCGATGATCATAACTGCTGATTAGGTATCCATGTATATACAGTCACAGCATGATGCATTATACAGGGTAATACAAATTGGACGCGTTGAATCAAGTTTTAGGATAATTGAGGTTGAAGACTAAAACATATTACAACATGGATGAAAATATTAGAATATGTCAAATATTTTACTTTACTTCCGTATAAAAGCAAATCGATATTTATAACCAAATTTGGTGATATTATAAAAAAAAACATAAATAAAAAAATGGTTTTCACTATTGTTAAAGCCCCATTAGCTTTTTGGATGTTAAAATTGAAGTAGGTCTTATTTTACCTAGACAGATGTGAAACTGACTTTTACTTGCAATAAAAACGTTCCAATTTTTTTTCACAAATTACATATAGAAATACAGCACAGTATTTTTTTAATCATGTTGCAAAAAATAAGAAAAGGCATCTGACAACTATTTTATGAGATATGCGTAATGGAAGGCATTATGTAAATATTGTTACAGATCAAGTAATATATATTTCTTATATACGATTGTTCTAATGTTTTCATCTATTGTTCTAATGGGCCTTAAATAGACGATGATATTTCATTAAATGAAATTTATTATTAATTCATTTTTGATAATATAATTATATGCTAAATATATCATTTTGGCATACGTCCACATGTCACTTATAAAAACATGTCATAAAATAATATAGATTACCTACTTTGTATATTTATTTTTTCAATGATGTGTAAACAAAGAACGGATAATAAAATCATATTTTTGAGATCCCTTTATATGGTTGCTAACTTTACCTGATTATTGATTTTTTATACGCCTCTCACATTGACTCACAAACAATTAGGCACGTCGAGTTATATTTGTTAAATATCATTTCAATTAAGACGGATGGAAATTGCCATAAAATTGCAGAAATTGATTGTACCCGTATTCACAAACGTTTTTAGTTTTCCGAGTTAAGAATTTTCTTTGTCTTAAATTTTGACTAAGACATAAGAAATTTCTTAGTCTTCATCTTAGATTTATTCTAAGCGTAAACTAAGACGGAATTATTCTTAGTTTGAAAAGAAATCTTAGTTTTGAAAATTTACCGTTGTCAGGGTTTTTTCCACGGAATTCCCATACGTCATAACCTACGATTGGCGATTAGTTTAACCTGTCATACACTTTCTCAATTTTACGGATCCGATTGGTATTTTTTCAGCCACAGATGACACAAATCTAATTGTTGGTCATGTTTGCAAGAATACAAACAGGTTCCTTACAAACAGTGTCACTGATAATTATATCAATTCAAATTAATATCTTTGATATTTTGTAATTTTATGAAGTATGCAGTAATTCGGTAAAGTTCCAACAACAGTAGTATCAAAAATAAAAATATGTACCATTAGGGCATCAGAACCCAAGTATCATTGATCACTCATGTTTTTAATTGATTCTTACTATGAAATATGTATACATGTATGTATTTTGTTTACTGTCTGATATATTTCTGCTTGTCATATCATTACTCACAGTTGGGAGATTTTATAACAACAGAGGCTCAGTATAGCTGTAGAATATTTCATCCATAACTGAACATTGATGGTTAATAACACAAACATCTTTCAGTTGTGCAACATTAATTTCAAATTCATACAAACGCATTTTATAAAGTTTACTGATATCATTTGCTTCACTTTATTCATATTGTCAAGGATACAATTGCATGTTTACTGGCAGTTTCAAAATTGCTTATACCTGTATCATACTCTATTCAACAAACTGCACAAAATAATAAATAAATTACAATTGATGATATACTAAAGTCACAATGAAATTCTTGCATGCATGTGCTTTCAGTTGGAACAAACTTTATCACAATAACATGCATTAACAAGAATATGTAAACAAGGTAATAAAGATTTATGATTATACTGTTGTCTTTGGATTTCATGTTCATATCAAACATTAATACAGCAAAACAGTGGCTGAATATATTTGCACCCAAATTCATGGAAAGCAATGTTTATCTATCTAAATGTTTATCACATCAAAATCACATTAGGCACTGGTATCTGTCTTTACTAATGTCACCAAAATTGTTTCATGGAGTCCTCAAAAGAATCTGTGAATACAAAGTACATCATTCAATTCATAGCAAGTCTTCATAGTTGATAATCTCAGAAACTGATGCTGAATTATTCATGAAGAAGCAAAAACGACATAAATAACGAAAGATATTAAATGGTATATGGTTTAATGATATTTTAGTTCACATTGCACTGTCCTTGTATGACAATTAACTTGAACCAATGTCTATCCGCAAATCGTACAATATCCCACATATGCGCAAATAGTCACATAACACGTACTTGTTGATTGTTCTATCATAAAGTCCAGTGAAAAGCATCTTGGATCACTGGCAATGAATTTCAAGTTAAGCACCAAAGGTCTACATTCTGCTGGATCTTTGCTTATCTTGTGATGGCAAAATTTAATGTATCTTTTCACAATATTTGTAAATGAAATTGACACGTTATTTTGACAACAGCTCCGCCCAAGATCAAGTCAAAATAACGACAGAAAAGTGTTTAAAAGTTCATAATCCAAGATTTATTCTTCATAGATTTGGACAAATAATGAGTTCGACGTAGCATCCATTTTCGTTTTATTTTTTATCTAAGAAAATTTCTTAAAGTTGAAACACCTCGTACCTTGACTAAACTTTTAAGATAAAAATCGCGATAGGTATTCTTAGATGATTTTCATCTTAGTTGGTTTGTGAATACGGGCCCTGGGCCCGTATTCACAAATTAACTAAGATGAAAAATTATCTAAGAATATCTAAATTATCTTAGTTTTCGCCAAGTTTTGCTAACTTTGCAAGATTTTTTTTAACTTTCGTCTTAGAGTGAAAAAAATCTTAGAAAAATTCTTAGATCGACGATTTTTTTATCTTAAAAGTTAAGTCAATGTACGAGGTGTCTTAACTTTAAGAAATTTACTTAGATAAAAACAAAACGAATATGGATGCTACGTCGAACTCATTATTTTTCTATATCTATGAAAAATACGGATACTTATTGGCTAATTTCATGGACTGTGAGCTTTTTAACACCGTAGTTTTCTGTTGTTAAAAATGCGTACCTCTTGCTGGTATACCAGATAGTATTTGTGGGTTGGGCTATGTAAACAGGTTCCAACATGACTTACAGAAAAATGCAGTATCAATACATTTGTTGTTGACATCAAACATGATATTGCTGATCGACTCAACATGCAGCAATTTATAAGATATAATCATTTTCATTCATTGTTTTTCTAACAATTTGTTTAAAAATAATAAAAAATGCATAAACTCATTATTTTATTACAATTCATTGAAAGTATGTTTTACCATTGCTTATTAATCATTAATCTTTACAAAATTATAGTTACCAAAAATTACATCATTTAAGATATTTCACTTGTATTTGTACCTGTATAAAATATGAAGACATTATATGAATTGAAATGATGTACTTTGTATTTACAGATTCTTTTGAGGACTTCGTGTACCATTTATGATGACATTAATTAATTAAGACATAGCCAGTTCATGATATGGATTCAACTACTGTTTTGCAGTATCAATTTTTATATGAACAAGAAATTAAGAGACAACTGGTAATCTTAAATCTTTATTACCTTGTATACATTTTGTTCTGAATGCACTCATTGTGATAAAGTTTGTACCAGCTGTCCTGCAAGTACTACATTGTGACTTTTAGTATGTCATGAATTAAAACTTATGTATTCTTTTGTGTAGATTGTTGAATAGAAAAGAATGCAGGTATACGCTATGTTGAAACTACTAGTAAACATGCAATTGTATCCTTGACAATATGAATTCAATGGGGTAAATGCATGTATCAGTAATGTTTATAATCTGCTTTTGTATGAACTTACATAAATATTGCACAACTGAAACGGATGTTTTTTGTTATTAATCATTTATTTAATGTTCAGTTTTAGATGACCTGAGCCTCTGTTGTTGTAAGTAATCACACGCTGTCAAAATTCTCATGTGAGTAATGCTATGATAAGCAGAAATATACCACCAGACAGACAGTAAATAAAATATATATACATGTATACATAGTTCATAATAAGAGTCAATCGAAAACATGAGAGATCAATGCTACTTGAATTGCATTTGAATGTATTATCATCTTAATTTAACACCTCTGAATAGAAATTAAATAGGTAGTTGTTAAAATGGAAGATATGTGCAGATTTGAAACACTATTACTGGTAAATTGTGATTGGAAATATTGTTTTAAGCAATATATAGAATTATTTGATGAAATAGATGGTAATCATAGCTGTAATAGTGTAACTGACTTACTGCTTGAATGTAACATTATCAGTAGGCACAAAAACATTTCTGATGGTTTAGAACCACAGCAAACTTTCTATTCTGACGATTTTGGAAGATAGGCACAAGTCAAGTTAGATAATAAGTATGTGTCCCCTCGTACATATGGAATACACAACTAAGAACTTAATGTGTACAATATTGAAATTGAATTTGGAGTCATCGTAAAACCGTGTTCTTGCTGTACAACATAAAGACTTGTAACTTAAATTTACACAATTTGCGTTTACAACGTATACATGTACAATATAACAAAATTCGTTTTTCTTTTACGATTTGTTGCCTCAGTTCTGACGCCTATTGTTGCGTATTTGTATTTTTGATACTTCTGTTGCTTAAACTTAACCGAATTACTGCATACTTCATAAAATGTCAAAAACATTAATTTGACTGTTCACAATACCGCCAACGGATTTTTAATTGATATATCAGTGACCCTGTTTATAAGGAACCTGTTTGTATTCTGCAAATATGACTAACAATTATATTTGTGTCATCCGTGCAATTTTGTGGCTGAAAAAGTACCAAACGTATCCGTAAAATTGCAGACAGTGTATGATAGGTTTAACTCATCGCCAATTTAAACGCAGGCGTAAGTTATGACGTATGGGAATTCCGTGGAAACCCCCCTGACAACGGTAAATTTTCAAAACTAAGATTTTTTCAAACTAAGAATAATTTCGTCTTAGTTTGCGCTTAGAATAAATCTAAGATGAAAACTAAGAAATTTCTTATGTCTTAGTCTAAATCTTAGACAAAGGAAATTCTCAACTCGGAAAACTAAGAACGTTTGTGAATACGGGCCCTGGTCTATAGCTTAATGTCATTCGTTTTTTTTCTATTTTGTGATGAAAATAAATATCTGCAACAGTTATTGAAGGTTGTAATGGATTTGGAAGTTATTTCATTTATAATCATTTACCTACAAGACGTGCGACATAGTGCAAAATTTCTGGTTACTCAATCGACCCTAATTAATTTTATCCCGCGACCCTAGCCATTTTCATGATTTTATCCGAGGAATGGAAAATCCTCTTTCTCCTTTTTACCTTCCCATATGCTTTCAAAAGCCAAATAAAGTCCATACCTACTAACCGACTTTTAATGAGAAAAGAAAAACATTTTTTTCACGCCTAAGTGTAATCATGATATGATATAATGTTAATTTCAGTAGTGAAAATAAATGTATTGTAAGCTAATGTGTTTATATGCAGAATAGAATCAAATTACTATTTGACTGTGCATACAATAACAAAATCATTACTAGGATTCTTGAATTTTGTCTTTTCATAATATTCGCATTTGCAAAATTAATTTTACTGATTAAACAAATTAATGTCAATATCATACGTTTCTGTCCATTTTAACGACGTACATACTAGTTGGGACATGCTCAAATCTTATCAGAGATCCAAAAGTTATACAGTGAAATATCGATTGTTGGATCAATTAAGATAACAGATTTTATCTGTTACGCGTGACTGACTTTATTACTTTATGGCCATTAATAAAGTCAGCATAACGCAATCAATGAGGGTAACAATATATAGACTGTATATAAACCCCTGAATTGTAGTTGTTTCCCTTGAAAATTGATCAGATACTCGATAAGGCCATGTCCGCCAAAGTTGGACATGTTCATACAGTTTAAGAATGACAGACGATAGAGTTATAGCCCTATAGTTGTTGGGATTATCTTTCCTCTTTTTCCCACCTTTATGTAGAGTTATGATTTCACCACGTTTCATATCTAACGGAATATGTCCTCGACGTAACATGGACGTGTAAAGATTAGCTAGCACTGGCGATATAACTGGGGCTGCAAATATAAGGTGCTCATGATACACACCATCCACACCACCAGCCTTGCCTCTAGATAATGCACGAATAGAACGTTCAACCGATTCCGACAGGACTATAGCACTATCATCTAGATGTATTCTATCAAACGTTTCATTAACTACTGTTCCTACATGGTCCACAAAACTTTTGTCAAAATATACACTGTCTGAACACTGATATAAGTCTTGAAAGTATTTCGCCCACTGTTCAGTCAAATCTTCCCTACTTCTATAAACAGTTCCACCAAAACTTATCCCTGCACCCATCGCACTCTTACACTTGCTTTTACGCGATTTCAAAAGTGTCCAAAACCTCGCACTATCACTAAATGCAGCGTCTTCCAAGTCACGATCCAATCCTGCTAAATAATGTTCTACACAACGTCTGAACATAGTCTTACCGTGTAAGCTGTACTTCCGTGACATCTTGGTCTACCAGCACGGCACCACGCGTCACGTGCCTTATCCATAACACTATGCAGACGATTTAGTTCTTCACACCAGTAAGGCTTTAGATGCGGTCTAAAACGTTTAACTGGGAATGCCGCCCTAGCGTTATTAGTCAAACTCTCCGTCACAGTCCGATACGCATAGTCTTTGTAAATAATGTCACTGCTTATTAGAATATTGTGACATCATATTTTTCTTTTTATATTTCTATGGTATAATAAAATAAATATCACATTACGGAGAGGGCGTTATTAAAAATTGCCAGTGCCAGAAAAATTATGTTGACCGAGGCGGCGCCGAGTTCAACTATACTTTTTCGAGGACTGGCAATGTATATACAAAAACATGATCCGGAAAATATTTACTTCTCACTTTATTCGTTATCTTACTAAATCCAAGTTCACTTATATAACCGTGTTACACTGTATTTATTAACGTTTTAAAAAATCGTGTCGGTATGATAAATACACTCTATTTGTTTGTTCGTTCGTACGTTCGTTTGTTCGTTCGTTTCAGTAGGTATAACGCTGTATTTTTTCAGCGATATTTCAGTAATATACATGTACGGCGGCCGGTTCATCTAACCAGTTTCCTTGACTATATTATAACCAGTACTAACGTATCCTTCCACAAGGAGCTGACAACATCTCCAGCGTATTTATAAACTTCATCAGTGAAACGGCGGCCATGACCCGAATACACAAGGTAATAAACAAATAAAAAAAACAATAATACCTGACCCCGGCGTCCACTCTTTTGGTAGACTTGCGCACTCTCCCAATTTTGTTTACATTTTGGACATTGAAAGAAACCGTACATGGCTCAGGTTAGTGTTCGGTTATAACTTCTAGTCCAACTATAACTTAATATCCGCTGGTTACATTCTAATAAACAATTGTAGGAATTTACCATAGGAAAATACAATTGCTAAAAATAACTTGTGTGTTCTATTGTGCGTTTTCGAAAAATGCAAATATTACAAGGCCATGCATATAACACTGTCCTAGTTGGATACAATAAATGTTGCTATTACGACCACTTTGTGATTAAAACTAATCGGTGTTAATATTGAGTTAGTCTAAGCATTAGGAGGAGGATGAGAACTGGTCCGGGAAGTTTCAATGAGTCGATCTAAACATAGAGATTGTCGCTATATATGATACAGTAACTGTAAGCGAGTCTTCAGTACGGTTAAAGTTTGTTTATAATGTAACGAACTCGTTTAATTTGTGTTGCATTTTCTGTCTATATATACACCCCAGTCAAATAGTTATGCATATTTCATGAACTATTCATGAATGGTTCAAGAAAAATTCATGTTTTATCATTTCCAATCAAAGGGGCATATAATTGATCCATAAACATAATAATGTTTGTTTCTGGTTACGTCCTCATTAAAAATAGGATGAGTAGGTTTGGATTTTTGGTGGGAATTCTGGGGGGATTTTTTTGTTTATTATACATGTATTTGAAAGTATGTGGTAAGGTAAAAATGTCAGACGATGGATGTAACGTCCCTCTGACCTAATATAAGTCTACGGTCTAGATATGACCTCATATTTATTCCTGCATTTCTCCAGAACATGTCAAGTAAAGGATGATATTAATAAACTTATTTGTTAACGACAGTTATATTATTCTCAGTATCTATTTTTAATAGCCTAACATCACACATGTCCAACTTTGGCGGACATGGCCTTATCGAGTATCTGATCAATTTTCAAGAGAAACAACTACAATTTAGGGGTTTATATACAGTCTACCTATTGTTACCCTCCTTGCTTGCGTTATGCTGACTTTATTAGGGGTCATAAAGTAATAAAGTCAGTCACGCGTAACAGATAAAATATGTTATCTTAATTGATCCAAAAATCGATATTTTTACTGTATAACTTTTGGAGTTCAAGAGCATGTCCCAACTATTATGTACGTCGTTAAAATGGACAGAAACGTATGATATTGACATTAATTTGTTTCATCAGTAAAATTAATTTTGCAAATGCGAATATTATGAAAAGACAAAATTCAAGAATCCTAGTAATAATTTTGTTATTGTATGCACAGTCAAATAGTAATTTGATTCTATTCTGCATATAAACACATTAGCTTACAATACATTTATTCTCACTACTGAAACATGGCTGTATAATGTTTCATCCATAACTGAACATCAATGGTTAATAACAAAAACATCTTTCAGTTGTGCAGCATTTATTTCAAATTCATACAAATGCATTTTATTTTAAAGTTTACTGATATCATTTACTTCACTGAATTCATATTACCAAGGCCTGATACAATTGCATGTTTACTGGTAGTTTTAAAATAGCTTATACCTGTATTATACTCTATTCAACACACTGCACAAAAGAATAATTAAGTTATAATTGATGTTATACTAAACTTGCATGCATGTGCTTTCAGCTGGAACAAACATCACAATATGGGCATTCACAACAAAATTTATACAAGGTAATAAAGATTTTAGATTATACAGTTGTCCTTGGATTTCATGTTCATATCAAACATTAATACAGCAAAACAGTGGCTGAATATATTTACACCCAAAAGTGTTCATGTAAAGCAATGTATATCTGTCTAAATGTTTATCACATCAAAATCACATTAATCACTGATATATGTCTTTACTAATGTCACCATAAATTGTTTAACGACAGAAAAGTGTTTAAAAGTTCATAATCCAAGAAATCCGGAATCTTCATAGATATAGAAAAATAATGAGTTCGACCAGAGACGTATTATACGTCTCTGGTTCGACGAAGCATCCATTTTCGTTTTGTTTTTATCTAAGTTAAGACACATCGTGCCTTGACTAAACTTTTAAGATAAAAATCGTCGATCTAAGAATTTTTCTAAGAATGTTTTTCACTCTAAGACGAAAGTTAAGAAAAATCTTACAAAGTTAGCAAAACTTGGCGAAAACTAAGATAATTTCGGGATTCTTAGATAATTTTTCATCTTAGTTGGTTTGTGAATACGGGCCCTGGTGTATATAAACAGTACAATAAATTTCTGCAATTTGATTGAAATGATATCTAACAAATATAACTCGACGTGCCCAATTGTTTGTGAGTCAATGTGAGATGCGTATAAAAAATCAATAATCAGGTAAAGTTAGCAACCATATAAAGGGATCTCAAAAATATGATTTTATTATCCGTCCTTTGTTTACACATCATTGAAAAAATAGATATACAAAGTAGGTAATCTATATTATTTTATGACATGTTTTTATAAGTGACATGTGGACGTATGCCAAAATGATATATTTAGCATATAATCATATTATCAAAAATGAATTAGAACAATAGATGAAAACATTAGAACAATCGTAAAATATAAGAAATATATATTACTTGAGCTGTAAAAATATTTACATTATGCCTTCCATTAGGCATATCTCATAAAATAGTTGTCAGATGCCTTTTCTTATTTTTTGTAACATGATTAAAAAATACTGTGCTGTATTTCTATATATACTTTGTGATAAAAAAATTGGAACGTTTTTATTGCAAGTAAAAGTCAGTTTCACATCTGTCTAGGTAAAATAAGACCTACTTCAATTTTAACATCCAAAAAGCTAATGGGGCTTTAACAATAGTGAAAACCATTTTTTATTTATGTTATTTTTTATAATATCAACAAATTTGGTTATAAATATCGATTTTGCTTTTATACGGAAGTAAAGTAAAATATTTCACATATTCTAATATTTTCATCCATGTTGTAATATGTTTTAGTCTTCAACCTCAATTATCCTAAAACTTGATTCAACGCGTCCAATGTTTATTACCCTGTATAATATATCATGCTGTGGCTGTATATACATAGATACCTAATCAGCAGATATGATCTTCGCCAAATGATCGTTGTTTCCGTAAACGTACGTAAATGTCCGAGCTTTGCCGAACGACTGACGAATTGAACTTAACAAAATCTAAGGGGTAGTTTTAAAAATCATCAAAAGGGTCGAAGAAGATATCATTTGATTGTTTTCATATTTTACACGGTGAAAGAAATTAAATTTTCAAAACGAATGCAATGAGTACAAATTTGATCACATTTCCCCCAAAAAAGTTATGATGCTGAAAACATCAAATTTTCTTTGAAAAATCTACCAATTTTACGCTTTTTACATTGAATATAGAGGGAATCGATAGGTGTCTTTTTCAAACGCAAAAGGGTCGAAGAAAGAATTAATTCAAAATAATAAAAAATACACCATTAGAAAGATAAAAGATTAATTAAACTTTTGTGATGAGTACAAATTTCGTATTTTAAATATAATAAAAGTTATGACGATTATAGTGAAAACCCCCTTCTTTGTTTAATGTAATTTTTTTATCGGTTTTCATAATCAGCATGTCCGCGAAAGTTGGGTATGATACATTCTCACGGATTTTTCACAAGATGGTTTGAATGCTGAGTGTTTATATATTATTTTGAACTTAAATCATCATTATGAATGACACCGATTCTGATTTATAATATATATTTCAATCAGTGGATTGTATTGATATATACATGTATACTATTGAGCGATATTTGAAAAAATAAACGGCACAACGATCAGTCCCAAAACAATGTTTTGTAAACTAAGGGAGATAATTGCATTTTCATCGTCGAAGTTTCCTCCCTTAGTAACCTTCCTTGCTTTAGTGATTTGGTTGTATCAGAACTAATGTTTACCTTTGATTAAGAACCATGTTTTAAACAATCTTATAGTAGAAGGCTTATTTTAATACAACAAACCCAGTAAATGTTTCAACGAATGCAATATTTTCTCTCTCTTAATGGCCTTGGTGAACAAGTTTTATTGTTGCGTTTTCTCTAGGGTTATCATAGCTCCAAAAGCCGGGATCATTTGGCGTCTTTTTAGTCTTAACGACGAATGATAACCCCATTCGAATACCTGAGTAGAACCTCCGACCCTCTGTGAGCTAGCCAAACAGCTTCCTTACATGTCATAGTTGTTTAGTGTGAGATCCGAACTCACGGCTAACTCATATACATGTACAAGCAATTTATCAAAAGTGTAGCAGAATGAAATATATAGTACAATGTATTTGAATAAATATTTTGGCTGTGATATTGTCAAGCCAGATTAGCTCAGTCGGTAGAGCATGCGACTTGGAAGCAGGAGGTCGCAGGTTTGAGCCCCGCATCGGGTACATTATTTTCCTCCTCCTGTTACACAAGTAAGCGATCAAGGAGGTCCTCAGGTTTGAATGCATGCACATGTGTAATGGTATACATTTTGTACTTTACATTGTTGATGGACTGATATGTCTTACTATCACCCTCTGTGACTGTCATTTATGTCACGTACCGGGGTATTGATATTATATCAAACTTCGAAATCGGTCTCTGAGCATGAATTTCATACTTGATCTAATACTGTTTCTAATTCAGTAATGGTTTAACGTGGCACTTACAGCCGGGTCATTTATTTTACAGAACGTTTTAGGTCGAAAAACGTTTCATTTCTATATCTTAAGTATTCAATTTGAATATTGGAGGTACGATGCGTACCCAAATAGTAGATTAAAGTTAGGCAATTAAACAGAAAAGACAATTTTAGGGGATTTTACTTTTGGTCCTTGGAAGTGTGTGGAAAGGCAAAACAAAATGGAAAAGTGTACCGTTCCTTGGATCTACTAAAAGTTTAGGGTCGTGCGGTGGGTAAACTGGTTCCAGCTGACTTGTGTGTACAAAGCGTTATCGATGCAGATTGCGCGCGTAATTTAAATTCCTTTGGTGCACTGCAACATGGAACGGGAACCAGTTTATATTGGGGGAAACTACAGTAGGAAAAGTAGAGTAACTATAGAAACAAACAATTGTTTATGCCATACGGTCAAACCCATTAAACCCTAGTTCTTACTGTATCATATCCATATTTTACTATGTCCATTACAATGAGAGAAGGGAGTACTCCGGGGGACAATGATCATTTCACTATTTCCGATTTTTCACTTTAAGGTATTATCCTTTTACACTGTACCCGGGTTTTTCTGTATAGTTAAATGTTTCGTGTATACATTGTATGTACTTCGTTTGTTTATTTACAAAACGATACTGTATGCCTATCATTTCTCAATACACTTACAGATAGTGAATGAATAATGATCCCATTACTATCAGGCCAGATAAAAAAGTCACGTTTCTTGTTTACCGACCGACCCGTTATCCCCATCTGTGGATTGTTGGTCTAATGGTAACAAAGGGTAGTTGTTCGAACCTCTGCTCTGTCTTCTGAAATTGCAAGGACAATAACTTCTGAGGCCAGTACTGTGTTTAGAAGACCACATGAAACGGATGAGGCGTACATTGGTAATTTACACCGGGCACGATAAAGGACCAGGAAAAACTACTCTGAATAAGAGTAACTTAATTAGTACGAGTGCCCAGTTCTCTTGCGACCATAGCCGTCGAATTGGGCATTAAATAACATAGAAAAAAAACATTTTCACAAATTCCAAAGTAAAAATTTAAAAATAAAAAATTATTAGGGGGCGGACCATACCTTCAAAGTACGTACGATAATATAATTATTGTTATCGGTATGTTTATTACACTATTGTACAAGTGTTTGTCAAATGTAAATACAACTGAAATGTTTTAAGATAGGAAGCCGAACTATTAATCATAATATTGTTGTTATGTTGTTTTTATATACAAGCTTAAGAAAGTGTGGTGTTCGTCATGTACAACTTAATACAAATTGTATCAATTAATTTGTCATTATGATAATATCAGAGTAATGTTATTGTACATTACAAAAATAAGTGAACTAAGAATTACACGACTTGTCTCCTTAAATATGAAACACTTAGGAACACAACATCACAGAATGTCTTTTTGTGAACCACACAAGAAAGGACTCCATCTACATTGGACCTGTTTACGCTCGGTAACGTATCTTAGGAACTGACCCTTTGGAAAATTTATTTCCAATATAATTATATACTGAAAAAACCTGTTTTCATTCCGAGCGGTATATATCCATGTATACATGTATGTATATACATGTATGTGAACATACTATAATTTATATTGTATAAGCAAAATGATTAACTGTACTGATAATTTTCCTCAAGCTTCCTCGCTTATGATTGAAGTAAATTAATAATAGATCTATATTTATAAAAAAAATAACAAACAAACAAAATATTTTATTACATCTTGATTAGTAACGATTGGTGAACTAGGAAATAATCAATATAGTTTGACACCAGAATCACAGGTAAGATAGTTTGATAAATGTATCCAATTTAATATCACACAAATGTACGTAGATACTCGAGGCTGACAATTCTGCTGAGTGCACACTGCAATTCAGTCGGTCCCGGGACATTTAATTGCTAAAAAAGGATCTAAACATGGAATGGTCAAAACACTATCAGGTCTGAGTATACACAGCAACTTAATTAGAATGTGTTTAACCACCCAAATAAAATGACAACTCAAATTAACAATAACCAATTCTGAGCAAGGCTGCAATTTAGAATAATGTCGTTATTGTCATATATTCTCTAAGAGTTGGTCAGCTAGCTAACTAAATATTGTATGTATTACCACTACGGATTCTTTCTACGGACTCATAAAAAATACATGTGTACAAACATTGCTACATGCTTCATATACCCTGTGCTACATGTGATTGGCTCATGATTAACAGTGTCTTTGATTGGCTAATATGAAAGTAGTGTCTAATGAACCAAATAGGAATTATCGTTGTCGTCTAATTGATAAATTCTAAGAATTAATATACGAAGAATAGAATATTTAAGTTGTAGATATGTAACAACAAAGGCTAATTTCTTGACAACACCATAGAACAGTTTCATGACGTTTTGAGTAAAAATGAAAATTTTATACTTTTCTGCGAAGGTTTTGAACATCCTTCGTGAATATGACAGGTTGATTACACATACTAGTATATATAAACAAACTTTACTTTTAATCATATGATTACAATGTCTCCTTCATACATGCATATTATGGGAGCATTTCAGAATAATGAGTCAGATAATTACACAGAATTAACAAGAATCTGGTACGAAACCATAGTAACAGAAAAATATTTCAATAAATACGACTTTCTAGATTCCATCACAACTTAGATAAAGGATAAATCAAGTCCAGAATTATATTTGAAGTCATGTCTAACTCAATGCTTCCACGTGAATTCATCTCTAGTCACATACACGGATTGCCGGCTCTGCATTTTTCACAGAGGTCTGCTCTATGTGGCTTCTTCATATCACCATGGCGCGTCTTGTCACAGTTACACGCGCGTGCGACCATACCACATCTCGAGCAGGTGGTCTCCTCGACCCGATAAGGCTGGCACATGATGTTGCATTTCTTGCATTCTTGTCCGAAATACTGAAAAAAAAACAGAATAGAGACCTACACCCATGGTTGCATGGAACTTATCACTGAAAAGTTATACAATTGTTGTCGTTGTTGTTGTTATAGATACCAGTCTATTTTTAGCAACAACAATGTCATTGAAGCTGAACATTTCACTGACGAGAGACATTCTGCCGGTGAATATCACATCATATTTAATGGCTCACTAGTCAATAACTGTATAATATAGTATGTTGCAAAAGATGAATCGCACTAAAAACTTAAACAAATATTCCCTTTTATAAAATGGTCAACTTTTATACATAATACCGTCAATGTAGTCAATATAAAGTCCTTGCTCAAACAAATATAATATGTTCTTTTCGCGAAATGGCCTCCATTTTGTTTTCTCTTTGCCCCGTGTTGCTTTTTATATGAATTTGTTGTATATATACAGGTTTGACAGTACATGTTAATTTGTTTCAACGATAACTTGATAATACGGAACAAGCTTTAAGGCCACAATAAGTCAACTTTGTAAACAAAGCTATCGTGTTCCATTTAGATGAATTCAAATCAAATTGATAAGCACAAACGCATAATCATCATCAGTTTAAACGCGCCCGGATAATAAATATACATTGTAATCGTTGATTATTTATCATTGTTCAATATTCCCGTATCTCACATTGCGTAATATTTAATCATACATCTAATTATTTACACATAACTTGACCGTACGATTTGCAATATACTACATTAAAAAATCTTTTTTTTTTCAAAAGTAATCCAATACGAGTACCGTTACTCAACAGTTAATATTCATCAACTTTTTGTACTGTTCGGTTCACAAATATTAATGCCAAGAACATCATCTTCACATAGATAGTTAGATTTGTTTCAATATACAATGTGTCAACATGGCATATATTAATAAAACATACATACATATTTAAATAACGACTAAACTGGTTCCCGTTGACTTGTCTGTACAAAAACCTTTGGTGCACTGCATCATGGAACGGGAACCAGTTAAGATAACAACATGTTGAATTTATGAAAAGCCGTGTCAAACGACATATTATATATCAAAGATAACACAAAAAAATCCCATTGTAAAATATAAAACACGTACAGTATATTGCTAAATTGAAATAGTGTTATGAGAATGGTTACGAACTGTTAAATTTATTATGAACAACTATTATGAACCTTGAAAAATAAGTTGAAAAACGAAAGTAAATAACATATTACATTAGTCATAAAATATTTTTTTGTTTCTGCATGGTTACATGCTCATTAATTTGTACTCTTGAAAGTGTGTGGGGAAGTAAACAGATGAGAAAGTGGATTAACCGTTACTAAGGTCTAATGAAAAGTCTACTAGGGGTCGCGTGGAAAAATAAGGGTCGGTCGGTGAACAGAAACTAACATTAAATGTTTTACGCCATACTGTTATACAGTTGAACGTACTTTATATACACAGCTAAAATTAATTTCATTGCTTCCGAGTGCTTCAATATTTCACTCCATCCATTACGTTGTATTTATAAACTATTCTTAAAGCGTGTCGGTATAATAAATACACTCTATTTGTTTGTTGAAATTCTATCCATAATTATAACAACAATAGGCCACCCGAGCCTCGATCATTGACCGCTGTATATACATACAATGTATATTATATGAATACAGCGGCCTATGAACGAGGCTCGGGCTATGTTTTTACGCTTAGTGTTGTTATATGGATAACATTTCAGGTTCAGCTTCCTGCGAATTAAGCACTCGTCCATGAACCGCGGACATGGCCTGAATACACTTATCCTTAATAAATACACTGTACTATAGGTAAACAAATAAAAAAAAAACAATACGTACCTGACCACCGGGTCCATTCCTTTGAAATACCTTCGCACTCTCCCAATTTTGTTGACAATTTGGGCATTGAAAGAAACCGTACATGGCGCAGTTTAATGTTGGGTAACTTCTTGTCCAACTATAACAACATGTCCTTTGGTTACCCTTTTATCACAACCGTAGGGTATTTCCCGAAAAAAAAGTTTGCTGATAACTTGTGTGTTCTATTTTGTGTTTTCGAAAAACGTTTCGAGCAAATATTACAAGGCTATAATTATAACACTATGATAATGGGATACAGAAAATCCTAGATTGGAAGACCACCTTGGGGATTACAGCTAATCGGTCTAAATATTGAGATGGTCTGATTATTAAGTTGAAGTATTACGAAGATCGGGATAACCGGTCCGAATATCGAGTGAACCTTCAATGAGGTGGTCTAAATACCGACCACAGACGCTTGTTTAGAAAAAATTACCCCACCCACCACGTTCGCTCTTATGACTACCAATATACATACATACATAGAAGATAACAAGTTTGAGTGTGAGAGCGGCGTCGATAGAATTAAAAAAGATGTTATTGTGCATCGAAGCCAGAAATTATGACGCAAGTGCAATATTTGTTTGAAAAACCCAAAAAATATGTTCTGCTTTCGTTTAGAGCTTGTTATCTTCTATGTATGTATGTATACCGACGTGAGACTTATCTGCATCTTAAAAGTACAGTTTGTTTACAATGTAACTATAACTTGTTTAATAATTTCTGTGAAATCTTCAGTCGCACGTTGTAAGGGCCACAATGACCTGAGAATTTAACATCACATTTCTACAACCTCCACCGTACAGTCCATATTTGGCCGTCTGTGATTTTTTCTCTTTTCAAATGTTAAAGATCAGTTGCGGAGTCATAGATTTGAGAGCCTCGGGAAGAGCTTGGTAGTGCTTTTAATACATGCATTGAGAGCGTTGTTACGTGACGGCTTACGTTATGCCTTTGATTCGTGGATGGAGATATATAACAAGTCACACGGGGACACTTTGAAAATGAGTATTTCTTTATTCACCTATGGTTGAAATCCATCTCAGGTACTACACACGTGCATAAACTCGTATGTTATTCCTGCTTTAATCCAGAAAATTTCATGTGAAGGTTTGAGTGGCGCATTCATATCAATATACTCATTTCGTCGACTTATTTCTACAACACCGTAACTCATTTTTTGGCGATATTGTCATGTTTGTATCATTTTTCCCGCCTCGATGAGTTCTTTACAACAAACGTACAATGTACTTACCTGCTCCTAGATCTCCGCCTTAATAGGTTTTATCAAACTTACACAAATCCGTTAACGCCAAACTTCTAAACTTAAAATGCGATTTTCTCAAAATGAGAAAAAATGACATATGGATTTGTAGAAATAAACCGACGATTTGTTAACGGTTAAAGAGGTTCCCTAGTAGGTTCAGGGTTCAGCTCCTGATGGGGGTCATGGAAGGAGGTCTTGATCGAGGAGCTCCCAAAATACTGAGAGATTCCTGAATATGGTAGCTATAGTGAAAAGGCAAACAACATTAAGAAATATTAGATAAATCATTTATGAATGAAAAAAGGAAAATTACCATTCGGCAGATTTTTGAAAGCATGTGTTTCTAAGATAGTTGAGTGTGTATGCGAGATTAGGATTGAATATGCGGGTGGCTTGACAGATTTTTTTGCAATAATACCAGCAAACCCAAGAGTGGAACGACATTGTCCGGCATCTAAACATTATTAGACGTTTTAATCATTGAACATTGTAGTTCATATTATAAGTTATTAAAGTCAAATACCTCATATACGTAAGTATAGGTCTTCGTATGGTATAGGTCCTTGTTAGAAGTATGCATTATCTGCCTTGACATAAAGTTATAAATGCAAAGTCTTCAACCAATTAGACTCAATGCATTAACATATCGATCCTAAAACCAGTTTGTGAAACGTGTATACAGTCTATATATATACTTAATATGCAAATGAGACATATAGATTAATTTAACTTGGTCGTACGCAATAAATAAATGTGTAAAGAAGTCGAGAAATACAAATATTGAGTGCAAGTCTATTTACATTTTATTTGCATTCAGAAGAAATGATTCATATGTATCTGGGTCCAATTTTGGTCCCAGAATGTATGAAGCGCCTTGTAAGCAGCGCATTTTAACTACATACTCGTACGTTCCGAACGTTCGATTAATATATTCCCTTTCAAACACATGGTATATTTTACGTATACTATACTAAATAAAACTTTCAACGCACTGTTGTATATGATGATCAATATTTTATTCAATATTATTATTAAATAAATGATAGTACGTATACATGTCATATAACCATCTGTTAACAGTTTGCATAAGTAAAACTTAACAAAAACTTAACAAACAACGTATCGTATTCAATTTAGGTCAGTTACTTGTGCTTTATAATGTCACATTTTCAACAAATTCTGTAAATATCTGGTATAACCACCGACCGCAATTTAATAAGAGCGCGTTAATGTCTCCTTATTGACCAAATAAGGCGTCGGATAGAATGCATAGGAACATTGTTCAATTCTTGCTCAATTGCTATGGTAATTTCCTGTAGGTTTCTTGGCTGTATTCAAGCCTGGAGTAGACCAAGTTGCACATGCGCGATTTTCGAGGCTGATTCTTGGCATAATCAGTACGACCTACTGGTCACAAAATCAATTGCTAAAGTGATAAATAAACGTTTACGGGTGATTTTATATCAATTTTAGTTTATCGAATTGCACGTGCAAATCGTGCACGCACTCGAGCACCAGCTTATTGACGATTAGCCGCGTAATTATGTGACACATTTTGTCAATACACATTGTTTTGATTAGATTGCTTGCTGTGTAACATTTTCTGCAAATTGTATTTGAATTAAATGATAAATGAAGAAAATATAAAGAAATATAGAAATGCGTTGGAAGATTTGTTTAGTAGTTGTCAGGTATTTAACATAATGTGTGTAGTAGTCCCTGATTCAGCGTATAATATTATGAAGATTTATATGTACTGATGATATATATACATGCATAGTATAGGTCTTTGACTAAATAGTTTCTTAATTATGCACAAGTGTACTGGGTAAACGTGCGTTTAGAAACTGTTACCATTTTTTACTAATTATCAAGGACTTATATACGTCCTTGCTAATTATACAATTAATATTTTATCTTTGATAAGGCATTGAACATATCATGCCTCAAAATCAATACTTCACTTCATTTTGTGAATAATGTACGATATCTATGGTATATATACGTAACTCCAGACTAATAACTCTGCTACTACAATGTATAGAACGCTGCTACTATACACTCCTACAAATCGAAACAATTTATTACCCTGTCACCTAACAGTCCGATAGAATGGTCCAGTGTAGTGTTTCATTCGGTACGTTTACAATTGAGAAATAACGTAACCCAGTCTGGAAATACTCGTGTGTTTTGCCGCCATTTTGAATGTATGAAAACGAAAGAAACGCTGAATTGACTTGTTTACCTTTGACAACCGCACTATATTTGTAAGTTTGATCAAGAAATATCCACTAATTGTTTTTATATGTGTAAAATGGTTATAACTTGGTTTATATATGTTGTTGACATCGACCCATTAAAAAATAAACGACATCTTCCTGGTCAGTTTTTGTCCGAAATTGTGTCAAGTTACTACTTCAGCTTTGTCTTTTCTCACTCGTTTCTTTAATGTTTAAAGGATGTAGGGATTGAATCATTTCATGACAATATTACGCAGTAGATTTTATTTGTAGTTTTTGTTCACATTGTTGATTGTTTTGACTTACCTTTGTTTTAAAGGTGTTCTACTTTCGTTTAGAAAACGGAATTCTTGGAAACAACGTGAAATGTTACGTTGATAAGAGGATTGTTTTCAAAATAAGAATAATAGACTATTAAATTTATCTTCAAAAGTATGGTATTATTTTCAGTGATTTAAATAGTAAAAGTATGACATACTGGTACTGTTTATATTTTAAAATAGTCAAAGTCTTGTGTTTTTCTTTGAACTGCACATGTGCTGATTTTATTCTTCTAAATGAGAATGCTGTTAATTTATGCTCGAAATAGTTCATTCATATCTTCTGATATTCATTTAACTTCTTTCAAATGATTAATACAATTTAAGGCCCATTTGCATATTGAAATAAAATGAATGGATATGATTATGTGAAGTTATTTACTTAATTGTTGAACAAGTTTATTAGTTTTCATATATTGATATACAGTGCTCAAAATAATTTTTGTATGCAACGCGTATATACTCATAGGTTTTACTTTTTAATGTGTATAGTCAGTTGTCAATGCTGAAAATTTCAGTAACATGCACTAATGGTGATTAAACAGTTTTTCACACCTACTACTCGTTAATTAGATACTTGATTTTACTTAACTGTATCTTAACATGTATGTGTCATTGTAAACAAGAAATCATTAGTCCATAAAACTAACATACGTGCGTAAAAGAACTTTGTGCATACAGATCAGTAATTTGCAGATTACGGAGCAAACATTTCAATATTTTCAAAAATGTCGAAACATATCCTACATGCTTTTAGAACAAGGTGGCACAAATGATGCCATTATATTTTTACGTCACAGTTGTGTTAAATTGATTTACACATGAATTTCATCGCCTCGAAACCGATCGGTTCATAAATGTTCAATAAATTTCATAAATCGGTCCAAAATTGCTACGTACATGCAGTCTTTGAGAAAGTAGCCGGACTGCTGGTAATGACTGATGATATTCAGTTCACTCCCATCTGATAACAATCCAAGTTTGCCGGTCCTCATGACCATTGAAATATTCATATTATTTGGTATGAAATCAGCGAATAAGAATAATTTCTTACGGTTCATTCACAACGCGTACTTGCATGTTGGTTGTTTAAATGGCGGAATGACAACATTTTTGCGTCACTGATTGAACTACACAGTATTCTAGTCTTTTAGTGCGTTACATAAGATTGTTTGTTCCTTTAAACCTTTTTTGAATCAAGCAAATCACAGTGATTCATTTTGGCCTGCCTCCTGTGTCTCTGATGCACATTTCCGCCAAAAGATGCAGACACAGGGTAGATGTCCGGTCTCAGGATATATCACTTTTCCATTTCATACAATCGAGATGCATGGCTTGTCCATTTCGTACAACAATAAAAGAAGTAGTTTTTACGATCAATGTAATTTCACAGCGCCTGATAAATGAAAATGTGTACGTGCATGTTGTTGTTTGGATTGACATTTCCCAATCTACATGTAGTACTTTTATTTTACTCGATGTATAGTGATAAAGTCAAAAATTTCCGAATAAAACTAATTATCATAATCATGAATTAACGCCCGCTGTTTTGAGCAATTCCGGTATTAGATGGTCATACAGAGACTGATATTGGCGACTAGCAAAATATGCTGTCAAAACGGTTGGTAGGCATGCGCGAGATGACCCAGCCGCAATTTTGTAAGTAATTTAGTCATTACCGCAAACAAAAACGAACATGTTGGACAAATTTACTACAATTGCCAGAACTAACCTGAATTGGCAGATTTGCATAATAATGATACTCATAAACATCAAAGTTAGGAAAATTAAGATTACTATTGAAATTAAGACTAGACTGTTGTTCTAGTTTAACAAGTACTATTACTGTTATTATCAATTTGTATTTACATTTTTTATTCATATAACTTATTAAATTATTTCTTAAGATTGTGTCCTTGGTTTGTGATAATTTTTTATTTTACTGCTGACCTAATTCAATACTTATCACTTCTGAATATGAATTTCATATAGCATTTCATTTGGTGCAACAACATTAAATATTATTCAATTTTTTACAGCTTAAAAGCTTGTGAATATAAAAGTCATTGTATTCAGTTATAATGATGTCATTCATTTAGAATGATCGGATGTATATAAGTAAGTATACATTTCAATGGAATAATTTAAGTTCCTATGAAGGGATTGGTAAATTTTGCTGAATTATAGGATTGATACTGGTTGAATATTCCTGTACTAATCTAAATTCAGTTTGTGTTTCAGTTTAGCGGGAATTCTTAGTTATTACTACCCTTTTCTTTTCTTTTGAGTTTATTGATCATGCAATAACAGCCAGGATCATTATGAAATTAAGCAATGTTCTAGCTGGAGGAAGAAGCAAGGCGTACAACTTGGTAGGACCACACCACTCCCATAAGTTTGCTGGACAGCTTTCTCACATGTGAAGTGTGTCTGGCCCAGAATTGGATTTCAGCTGTACTAATATAAATTAGTATTTTTAGCTCACCAGAGCACAAAGTGCTCATGGTGAGCTGTTGTGATTGCGTGATATCCGTTGTCTGTGCGTGCGTCAGTGCGTCAACAATTGCTTTAAACATCTCCTTCTTAAGCAGTTGGCCAATTTCAATGAAACTTTGCAGGGATGTTCCTTGCTTGGAGCTCTACCAAAGTTGTTAAAAAAATTCAATTTCATTCAAAACTGGTTGCCATGGCAGCCAATAGGAAAAACTTTAAAAATATTCTTGTCCAAAAACACAGGGTCTAGAGCTTAGATATTTTGTGTGTAGTATTGTCCAGTGAACCTCTACCAAGTTCGTACAAATCATAGCCCCAGGGTAAAAATTGGCCCCGCCCGGGGTCACTTGATTTGTGTAGGTTTATATATAGGAAAATCAAAAAATTCTTCTTGTCTGAAACCACAGGGCTTAGAGCTTACATATTTTGTATGAAGTATTGCTAGTAGACCAAGTTTGTTCAAATTATTGCCCTAGGGTTAAACTTGGCCCCGTCCCCAAGTCACTTGATTTTGCTTAGGCTCATGATAATTTTCTCCGGTGAGCCATATAGGGCCATCATGACCCTCTTGTTTTCAGACATTCTTACAGTTATTACTAGGAATGAGACAATCTTTTGATACTGCAATGCTTCAATATGTGATCAATGCTGACACTTGCATCAATATGTCTTCCAGAAGATTGATGTATTGACCAAATAGTGTTGTTAGTTGGCAACAATTAAATAACCATTACATACACGTCTGTCTCTAACAGCCTTTCATTGATTTTGTGATGTTTTTGTCTCATAATAGAAATTTTTCTACCATTTGCTTTAAGTTCGAAAGTCACTTTATATACCTTAAATTTTTGTTCTGAACCATCGTAATAAAAGGTCTAGGTGCAGCTTAGCGTAAATAAATTTAATGTATTTTAAGTTAATGAGTTATTATGATTTATTCAATAGGATATATCTTCTGCACCATTGACTTATCAGTCTCATCCCTTATGGTACATATCCATGAACAGTCCCGTCTTATAGACAAGCATTTCACTACTAACTCATTGCAGCAAGTAGCTTAATTTTATTGTTCATACCAGAAACACTTTATTTTCTGGACTGGTAAAATTGTGTACAAAAAATGTCCCCATTGCTCATCCTGATTGTTTGTTTTTATGCTAATTTCATTTATTAGTTAAAATCAGAGTATTCTTAGTCTGTAAATGGCTCAGTTTTGAAGTAAAACATATCCTTAGGAGATTGCTGCCGTTCCATTTATTTACATTAAGATTGATATCCGTGTTTCCTTGAACGAATTACATACTTTATGATTTGATCCTGTTTCTATCTATTCTTGTTCCACTGTTTGCCAGATTTGTTACTATGTAACATTTCAAAGTCATTTGGTCGGG
Source organism: Lutraria lutraria (assembly GCA_964023205.1). Lineage (NCBI taxonomy): Eukaryota > Metazoa > Mollusca > Bivalvia > Venerida > Mactridae > Lutraria > Lutraria lutraria. Next base: position 20,157,093 of record OZ026838.1, read on the forward strand.
TAAAACAACACTGATAAATGAAGTTAAACTCCTGTTAGTCAAACTTCATGAAAACTGGAATTATCTTAAAGTCGAAGAACTTTCAAGTCCCATCTTTTTTTTCTCCAAAATTTATCAAAAGTTCTTTGAAAACAGGAATTCTCAGAAAACATGGGTTTTACAGTACAAAGAACTTAAAAAAATGGAATTGTTCAAGCACGCTTTAGGCTATCTTTATTCGTAACTTTATTTATGACTGATTATTGCCTTAGTTTTGCCTTCAAACTAAAACTCTTGTCATACTACTTTTGAAAATAGAACCACATATTCATATTCACATAGACTCTGACTGTCAGACAATTTGCTTGCTTAGCTATTACACTAGCTGATAATACCTTCAGAAATAGTCTCTGAACTTATTCTATGCCTCTTTGAATACTTTTTGATCAATCAAATATTATTATTACTGAATAATTTATTAGATTTGCCTAGTGCTGATTAATAAATGATGGAAATGTGAGTTTTATATAACCGTCTATCTTGTCTGTGGTAGGAAAATTCAAATAATATTCCTAATAAATAAATTAATAATGAACTGTGTAATAAAGGTACTTTTTCTTGATAATTGATTGTAGGCTATTTGTGGAAGCAGCAAATTCTGTTCTGGACTACTGAACAAAAGGTTGAGTGTTTAAAATTTTAGGGGCCTTGCCCAGTACTGTGTTTAGAAATTCACAGGAAATGGGTGAGGTGTGTATCGGTGCTTTATACCGGGCATGAAAAAGAATCAGGAAAAAACTATTGAAATAAGAGTAGGGATAAGAGTGCTGGGTTCTCCTGTAAGAGGAGGGATATGAGTGCTGGGTTCTCCTGTAAGAGGAGGGATATGAGTGCTGGGTTCTCCTGTAAGAGGAGGGATATGAGTGCTGGGTTCTCCTGTAAGAGGAGGGACATGAGTGCTGGGTTCTCCTGTAAGAGGAGGGATAAGAGTGCTGGGTTCTCCTGTAAGAGGAGGGATAAGAGTGCTGGGTTCTCCTGTAAGAGGAGGGATAAGAGTGCCCGGTTCTCCTGTAAGAGGAGGGATAAGAGTGCTTGGTTCTCCTGTAAGAGGAGGGATATGAGTGCTGTGTTCTCCTGTAAGAGGAGGGATATGAGTGCTCAGTTCTCCTGTAAGAGGAGGGACATGAGTGCTCGGTTCTCCTGTAAGAGTAGGGATATGAGTGCTCGGTTCTCCTGTAAGAGAAGAGATATGAGTGCTGTGTTCTCCTGTAAGAGGAGGGATATGAGTGCTCAGTTCTCCTGTAAGAGGAGGGACATGAGTGCTCGGTTCTCCTGTAAGAGTAGGGATATGAGTGCTCGGTTCTCCTGTAAGAGTAGGGACATGAGTGCTTGGTTCTCCTGTAAGAGGAGAGATATGAGTGCTTGGTTCTCCTGTAAGAGGAGGGATATGAGTGCTGGGTTCTCCTGTAAATGGAGGGATATGAGTGCTCAGTTCTCCTGTAAGAGGAGGGATATGAGTGCTGGGTTCTCCTGTAAGAGGAGGGATTTGAGTGCTCGGTTCTCCTGTAAGAGTAGGGATAAGAGTGCTGGGTTCTCCTGTAAGAGGAGGGATAAGAGTGCTTGGTTCTCCTGTAAGAGGAGGGATATGAGTGCTGGGTTCTCCTGTAAGAGGAGGGATATGAGTGCTGGGTTCTCCTGTAAGAGGAGGGATTTGAGTGCTCGGTTCTCCTGTAAGAGGAGGGATAAGAGTGCTGGGTTCTCCTGTAAGAGGAGGGATAAGAGTGCTTGGTTCTCCTGTAAGAGGAGGGATATGAGTGCTGGTTTCTCCTGTAAGAGGAGGGATAAGAGTGCTGGGTTCTCCTGTAAGAGGAGGGATATGAGTGCTGGGTTCTCCTGTAAGAGGAGGGATAAGAGTGCTGGGTTCTCCTGTAAGAGTAGGGAAATGAGTGCTGGGTTCTCCTGTAAGAGGAGGGATATGAGTGCTTGGTTCTCCTGTAAGAGGAGGGATATGAGTGCTGGGTTCTCCTGTAAGAGGAGGGATATGAGTGCTGGGTTCTCCTGTAAGAGGAGGGATATGAGTGCTGGGTTCTCCTGTAAGAGGAGGGATATGAGTGCTGGGTTCTCCTGTAAGAGGAGGGATATGAGTGCTTGGTTCTCCTGTAAGAGGAGGGATATGAGTGCTGGGTTCTCCTGTAAGAGTAGGGAAATGAGTGCTTGGTTCTCCTGTAAGAGGAGGGATATGAGTGCTCGGTTCTCCTGTAAGAGGAGGGATATGAGTGCTCGGTTCTCCTGTAAGAGGAGGGATATGAGTGCTCGGTTCTCCTGTAAGAGGAGGGATATGAGTGCTGTGTTCTCCTGTAAGAGGAGAGATATGAGTGCTTGGTTCTCCTGTAAGAGGAGGGATATGAGTGCTGTGTTCTCCTGTAAGAGGAGAGATATGAGTGCTCGGTTCTCCTGTAAGAGGAGGGATATGAGTGCTGTGTTCTCCTGTAAGAGGAGAGATATGAGTGCTCGGTTCTCCTGTAAGAGGAGGGATATGAGTGCTGTGTTCTCCTGTAAGAGGAGAGATATGAGTGCTTGGTTCTCCTGTAAGAGGAGAGATATGAGTGCTGTGTTCTCCTGTAAGAGGAGAGATATGAGTGCTCGGTTCTCCTGTAAGAGGAGGGATATGAGTGCTGTGTTCTCCTGTAAGAGGAGAGATATGAGTGCTCGGTTCTCCTGTAAGAGGAGGGATATGAGTGCTGGGTTCTCCTGTAAGAGGAGAGATATGAGTGCTTGGTTCTCCTGTAAGAGGAGGGATATGAGTGCTGGGTTCTCCTGTAAAAGGAGGGATATGAGTGCTTAGTTCTCCTGTAAGAGTAGGGAAATGAGTGCTTGGTTCTCCTGAAAGAGGAGGGATATGAGTGCTCGGTTCTCCTGTAAGAGGAGGGATATGAGTGCTCGGTTCTCCTGTAGGAGGAGGGATATGAGTGCTGGGTTCTCCTGTAAGAGGAGGGACATGAGTGCTCGGTTCTCCTGTAAGAGGAGGGATATGAGTGCTGGGTTCTCCTGTAAGAGGAGAGATATGAGTGCTGGGTTCTCCTGTAAGAGGAGGGATATGAGTGCTGGGTTCTCCTGTAAGAGGAGGGACATGAGTGCTCGATTCTCCTGTAAGAGGAGGGATATGAGTGCTTGGTTCTCCTGTAAGAGGAGGGATATGAGTGCTCGGTTCTCCTGTAAGAGGAGGGATATGAGTGCTGGGTTCTCCTGTAAGAGGAGGGATATGAGTGCTCGGTTCTCCTGTAAGAGGAGGGATATGAGTGCTGTGTTCTCCTGTAAGAGGAGGGACATGAGTGCTCGGTTCTCCTGTAAGAGGAGGGATATGAGTGCTGGGTTCTCCTGGAAGAGAAGAGATATGAGTGCTGGGTTCTCCTGTAAGAGAAGAGATATGAGTGCTGGGTTCTCCTGTAAGAGGAGGGATATGAGTGCTGGGTTCTCCTGTAAGAGAAGGGATATGAGTGCTGGGTTCTCCTGTAAGAGAAGAGATATGAGTGCTGGGTTCTCCTGTAAGAGGAGGGATATGAGTGCTCGGTTCTCCTGTAAGAGTAGGGATATGAGTGCTCGGTTCTCCTGTAAGAGAAGGGATATGAGTGCTGGGTTCTCCTGTAAGAGGAGGGATATCAATGCTCGGTTCTCCTGTAAGAGTAGGGATATGAGTGCTGGGTTCTCCTGTAAGAGGAGGGATATGAGTGCTCGGTTCTCCTGTAAGAGGAGGGATATGAGTGCTCGGTTCTCCTGTAAGAGGAGGGATAAGAGTGCTCGGTTCTCCTGTAAGAGGAGGGATATAAGTGCTCGGTTCTCCTGTAAGAGGAGGGATAAGAGTGCTGGGTTCTCCTGTAAGAGGAGGGATAAGAGTGCTGGGTTCTCCTGTAAGAGGAGGGATAAGAGTGCTGGGTTCTCCTGTAAGAGGAGGGATAAGAGTGCTGGGTTCTCCTGTAAGAGGAGGGATAAGAGTGCTGGGTTCTCCTGTAAGAGGAGGGATAAGAGTGCTGGGTTCTCCTGTAAGAGTAGGGATATGAGTGCTGGGTTCTCCTGTAAGAGGAGGGATAAGAGTGCTCGGTTCTCCTGTAAGAGGAGGGATATGAGTGCTGGGTTCTCCTGTAAGAGGAGGGATAAGAGTGCTTGGTTCTCCTGTAAGAGGAGGGATAAGAGTGCTTGGTTCTCCTGTAAGAGGAGGGATAAGAGTGCTCGGTTCTCCTGTAAGAGGAGGGATAAGAGTGCTGGGTTCTCCTGTAAGAGGAGGGATATGAGTGCTCGGTTCTCCTGTAAGAGGAGGGATATGAGTGCTTGGTTCTCCTGTAAGAGGAGGGATATGAGTGCTTGGTTCTCCTGTAAGAGGAGGGATATGAGTGCTGGGTTCTCCTGTAAGAGGAGGGATACGAGTGCTGGGTTCTCCTGTAAGAGGAGGGATATGAGTGCTCGGTTCTCCTGTAAGAGGAGGGATAAGAGTGCTGGGTTCTCCTGTAAGAGGAGGGATATGAGTGCTCGGTTCTCCTGTAAGAGTAGGGATATGAGTGCTCGGTTCTCCTGTAAGAGGAGGGATATGAGTACTTGGTTCTCCTGTAAGAGGAGGGATATGAGTGCTGGGTTCTCCTGTAAGAGGAGGGATAAGAGTGCTTGGTTCTCCTGTAAGAGGAGGGATAAGAGTGCTGGGTTCTCCTGTAAGAGGAGGGATATGAGTGCTGGGTTCTCCTGTAAGAGGAGGGATAAGAGTGCTGGGTTCTCCTGTAAGAGGAGGGATAAGAGTGCTCGGTTCTCCTGTAAGAGGAGGGATAAGAGTGCTCGGTTCTCCTGTAAGAGGAGGGATATGAGTGCTGGGTTCTCCTCTAAGAATAGGGATATGTGTGCTCTGTTTCTGAACAAAGTGACACTCTATAGTCTACATCTTCCCCTTGGAAAATAAGCAAAATTTTCCCCAAGAAATATTTATTGACCAGGTTTTCACAAAGCGTAACTTAAGTTCGGATTGGGCGATTTTGACCAAACTTGGTATGTTGGATCCTTGAATGAAAACCTAGTCTGGGATTGTATTTGAGGTCTGTAGGGTCAAGGTCACTGTTACTAAAAATAGAAAATCCGTGTCCGGTCAATAAGTTAAGTTTGGAATGACTATGTTGAATAAACTTGGTATTTAGCATCCTTGAATCAAAAACGAGCTTGGAATTGTATGTGGGGTCCGTGGGGTCAAGGTCTCTGTAACTAAAAATCAGTTTCTGGTCAATAACTTAAGTTTGGAATGATCAGTGTTGACTAAACTGGGTCAGGTCAAGGTTGCTGTAACTAAAAATAGAAAATCAGTTTCTGGTCAATAACTTAGTTTGGAATGACTTATCATGACTAAGCTGGGTATTTAACAACTGTGCATGAAAGCTTAGCTTGGAATTGTATTCGGGGTCAGTTTGGTCAAGCTCACTGTTACTAAAATAGAAAATCAGTTTCAGGTGATTAACTTAAGGATTAAGATATTGACTGAAATTTTGTTTGTAGGTAGCTTACATAGAAACCAAGCATGGAATTGCATTCTATGTCAGCCGTATGCCAACATGTAAAGGTCACTGTTAACTTATTAGTCGCACTGGAAAATGAACCACTGGTGAAGCCTTAGTGAAGAATTCTAGAGGTCTGTGGTATCAAAGCTTTGGAAAACCTGGATTTGTGGCATAAACTTTGCTCCTGACAGTACTCTCAGTGCTTTGATTACTTGGGAAAAGAGGCATAATACCAGACCCAAAATAATGGCATTAAGCGACCTGAACATGATAGCAGCCTAGCTAATGTTTTATGTTTTTGTTTTTCAGTACTTCATGCATCAGAGTGATAATTACATGAAGCCGGGCATGAAGGTAAGTGCTTATAATCCCTATACTCACCCTTGTTCATGGTTTTTTCTCGATATTTTGGGAGTATGACCCATACCTTTGAGATTTGGAATTCTCACGGTGTTTTAATCAAAATTGGGAAAAAATGCATAACTACAATTTTGGGGGGGGGGGGGGGATTGGGAATTTTTGTCTGTGAATTGGGAAAAAAAGATACTATTTTCCATTGGGAATATGACCGAATTTCGGCTATAAAATCACCCCCAAAAAATCCCTGTTGTCAAAATTAGCATCATAATATTGTTTTGTACAATCTGTATTTACTGTAATCACAGGTGAATAAGATGTATGTTTTACATGTATCCCAATCAGGTACATCTTACGCATAAGTGTAGAACTTGATCTAAGTTTTTTCATGTCTAAATCTTTCATAAAAACTCTTAAGATTCCATACTATTTCCGGATTTCACACTGGAGATGTCAACGCGAGTTCGAAAATCAACAACAAATTGTGCCGTTTGTGCTGATGGTTATAAGAACCTCGAGGTGTTGACAAGTTGAGGAATCAAGTGGTGTAATACTACAAGTCATCATCACATTTTCCTTATCCTTATAGGTAACACAAAAATAACAAAATGGCGGGGAGCTAGGGGTTTCAATTTCTTTCATTCACATGATCATTTTCTTTGCTATATTTTTATTTGTATTTTTTCCTATGAAGTGATACTTCGGTATAAACGGTACTTACTGGTTTGAAGTGATCATTATTGACTAACTTATTGTTTTATTTGACACTTGGAATATTGGATAGAGAAGAGCTTGCAGAACTCATTTTGTCTGATGGTATAGTTTAGAATATCCTGGAACATCTTCATAAGAGCCTTCCTTTATTCTCAATTTTATGGTTAATTTGATTTTCTTTATGTTTCATGTAATTGCTTTGTGGGAATGTATAATTGTTGCCCGAAGTGTAATTATGTTATTCTTTGATTTCTTAATAAACACTCCTTGATTTGCATGAAAAGTAAATGAATATAGCTATTCAAAAATTGGATTCTCCTTTACATTTTTTGTGTGTAAATTATTCCCAGATCTACTATTTCTGCTTTTTTGTTCCAATTCAAAGGGAGAGAACTATCAAGTCAACAGAAATAGTTTCTCATGGGTTGTCTCCCTTAGCCCAAATAATTTCCTTGATATCTTTTATCAGTGTGTCTCATGACTATCTCCCTTAGCCCAAATAATTTCCTTGAAATCTTTTATCAATGTGTCTCATGACTATCAACAAATGAGTCTACTTCTGCATTGAATTTATAGTATTATTTTTTATTGTAACATTTTAAGGTAAAGTTGTTCAAGTTAATTGATTTTCTAGTTAATGTCATGCTCATTTTGAGTGTTTTCTTGCCCTCTGTTTTGTACTTAAGTTTCAGCAGTTGGAAGTGTTCTTACCTTTTGGTGATGAATCTTTTATGTCATATTAAAAAAAATGTTTTATATTCCTGAAGTAAGCTGCTCAAGACCTTACTCAGAATGACATTTCACTGTCTGTAATAATTATTTTCATAAGACAAAGATGGTGTTTCAGTGACAAGTAAAATGCAAGTTATTAGTTTGTTGCTGTATGTGAAGGAATAGGTTTGAAACCAAGTATAACTAAATGCTAATCATTACAAAAAACTGTTGACAAACTAAGTTAAACCGTATTTAAATGGTGGTTAATTTAACATGCACTAACCATTGTTCTGTATTTAAAGTGCTGTAAATATTGCCTACCTCTAGCAATAATAGAATATACAATTGTTTTTAGCCATTTAGTTGGCTTTAATTATTTATGTATGACTTGTTTGATGTGCTAAAACTGTTCTCTGTATAATCAAGCTTACGGCAGTCGAGAAAATGCTCCGCTTAAGATTTATATCTGTTCTTGTATACATGATTTGTTGAATGTTTGTAGCTATGAATGTGTCCAGGCATAGACTGTCACTGTGCCCATAATCCATACAACATCAATAAGTGTGTTTGTTTTGCCATAATGGAGCCTTTTCTAGGTGCTAAGTCACTTAATGGAATTGTGGCATTCATTTGAAAGCTTTTCCTTCCACACGATGAATGTTTAAACTTGCAAAATAATAGAATATTTACCACTTCAGTGAGTCAATTTATACACTTTCTGTTGAAATATTGGGCTCCCAATAATATCCCTTTTGGTGTTGTTACTGTTGAATCGTGGTGGATGAAAATTAATCTGTATTACATTATCAGGTTATAATATTTCAATGTATGTCAAAGAGATCAGTGTGAACAAATGTTTTTAGGTAAAATTTGATACGATATTCTGACTGGGAGAGATGTACTTACAGATTTCTAACCTGGTTTTCTGAAGGAAAATACCAGATTGACAAATGTCCGCTGGCATGCTTGTGTGTAGCAGGCGGATGTCCACAGTTTCTTCTGTGTGTTATATCCCACATTTCTAAAAGGATTTTGTCCAAACTTGAGTTTTGTATCCCATCTCTTTATTATATTCTAGGTTTTTTGATTCGATCATTTTTGCTGATTTATGACCCTATGTTTATTGTTTGCATATGTAATACCAATCTGCACTATTTCTCCCACATTTCTCAAGGGACTTCGGTCAAATTTTCATAGAATGACAGAGTTAAACCCTGATTATTTAAATTTCTTGGGTCCAGAAAAATTGTACTGATAATCCATGGTTTCGAATAATCCATTTCCGCGTGATGTACTGGGTAGAAAACTATAAATTGCGTACTGTCTGTACATTACAAGGGAGTTATCTCCAAGCCCAAGACAAAGCCCTCCCCTAGTCCCTGGTTCCTACAATCCCACCTCTTAATCTTTTAAGTTTTTTGCAGCCTTAGAGTACACTGCTAGTTGTATCACTGGAGTTCCCAGATTGTTTCACAGTGTCAGGACAGCATTCATCATAATGAATTAACATTATGGATGAGAATTTCTTGTTCTTTGCTGTTATATTGTATTATTTATGTGTATTACTGTGATCATTTTTCCTTTGTTCTGCCATCACGAAAATTGATGACGGACTGTCTGTTTCTATATCATCACAGTTAGTCCCTTCCTTCGCTTTGGTTCAATAATTCATTGTCAGTCAAGCCTACTGATGCATTTGCGAAATTGAAAATGGTTTTGAAAAAGGTTGCATGAATAATTTATCACTAATGGAAATGAAAGGTTTTGGCAGGTCACGATTGATACGAGATTGGTACCATGATATGACATGAATGGGTCCATATCTGGTACTATAGGACAAACCCCAAGTGTCGTACTACCCATCGCTATGTGACTAGTCTGTCATTATATGTGACGTTAGCAAATGGATTTGGTATTATCTGCTAGTAATTATTTCAGCTCTGTCTATGTTTGTTTCCCCGGCTTGATTGTCGTACATCAAGCAAAGTTATTCGTAAGCTTTAGGTTAATCTATAGCCATATTTTCCAATTAATTTACTGAATGCATTGTGAAAGCTATAAACAAATTATGGTGAGAAAATTAATTTTATTTTATCGATGGCTTTTTTGTTCTGTTTTGTAACCACATTCTGTTACCTATAACTGTTCATGTCGGTGCAGATAGTTTGTTGTGAAAATCATAGTATTTTGGATTGTTTAAGACCCGCCTCTGTGATTGAGTATTTGAGGTCGCTGACTTCAAATCAATGTAACCTCTCACTGATAGAGGGTCGTTGGTTCGAGCCCGGCTACCGACCATGTCTCCTTATATGAGAAAGTAGGCAGTTGCTAACAGAGGATGGGAGTCTAGTACTGGTTCTTCCAATGACAGTATAGTGAACTGTCCACCTAATATGACTCTGACTGCTGAAAAGTGGCGTGAAAATCAAACAAACAGACAATGGATTGTTTAAAGGCTGTGACAGATCAGTCACGGTTGAAGGAGGTTTTGATTGATCAGGGTAGAAAAAAATCAGATTAGTAATGTATGTAGGTTAAAAGTTTTTTCTAAACAAATGTGAGAAAGCTGTCCAGCCATCCTTGGTTCTATATATGCATATGCCTGGTGTCTTACTCCATGTTAGAACTGAAAAAGTTCCCAAATGACCTGGCTGTGTGATGTCAAATTCCATGGGAAAACCTTGCAGAGGAATTCTGTTATTTCTAGCCATGTTTTTTGCCATGAAAAACCTGTAGTCCTCAATTTAAATCAGGAACAGATTACCGAAGCCACGAAATCCACGGATGCATTCAATATTCTCTGTATATAGAAGGTGTTGCTTATCAAAATATATGTTGACTTAACATGGTTCTTGGGTGGTGAAAATTTGTCTGAAGAATTTTCTGAGAAGATTCAGTGTGGAGCATTCTTTATCTCATCATGTCGGCAACTTACTGCAGTCTTTGTTTAACGTGTCTATTTTGTCTAGCGTCATCCATTTTTATTATTTTAAAATTTCGATAAATCTGTTTATATTGTAAATGGAGATAGATAATGCATCTTACCTTGTATCAAGCAATTGTTAGATGTACAGAATGTCCGTGATATGTTTCCTCGAGGGATTGTCATGTAAGTGCTGTGACAATGTCTTGATTTCAGACTTATAAATAATTTCCTAGTAAAAGGTGTAACAATACATCCCAGAATGTGTACGGCAGAAATGGTTTTGATGGTCCCCAAGGGAGATCTCATCACTGGCTGTATTGTATAACAGATTCCTGATAAATTTTTGGTTCTAATGGAGATTGAATTTTGGAGAATATTGGATGATGCCTTCATTGTTCTCACATTTTATTGTCAAGCTTTCTCACTATTTACCAGTTGGATGGTGTTTTTATTCACACTGTAGAACACTTGTTTATGCCATAGTAGTTATGGAATGTCTGATTGCGTGATTTTTGGAGGAGGAGATTTGAAACATTGACACAGTATATTATTATAGTTCTCATATTAATCAGAGTCTTAGTGACTCAGGTTCAAGTATTTACATGCACTTTGCCAGTTAGAATTTGCTCAAAAAGGCTGTTACTTTGGACAATAAAAGAGGCAAGGTCCAGATGTTTACAGTCTTGTGGAGTACATTAGCAGGGTAGATTATAAGAGCCACTATTGCCAGGTGCACACATTTTGTATGAAATCCTTGGTTAAATTTGCCATACAGTTGTTTGTATAATATTATGCTCCATTTAGTTGTATGGTTAGGTGATAACAACCTGAAAAATAAACCGACTCCTGTCCGTCGGCAAAAATTGGCAAAAAAATCGGGTAAAATTAAGAGAATTGCTGGCCCGTCACTGTCTTGTTAAATTCTAAAGTTAGAATATATATATAATGGCCCAGTAATATAATTTGTCCTGTCCATAAATGTTTTCAAGAATGTCAGTCCTCTGGTCCTTAAATCGAATGAACAGCAAGACTTAATTAATATTGGGTTTCTAAGTTAAAGAAATTTATTTGTACTTCCTAATTAATCAATCATCTATTTACTTGATTGAAGACACAAATTGTGAACTGAAAAACGGCCATTTGTTTTTTAAGTAGAGCTAGAAAATCATATTTACTGGTACCCATTTATAAAGTAAACATGTCTTTTATTGCTTTTTGAAGTCGTAAACTATTTGTAATTTTGCCCAATATTCAATGAGAGACAGTCGTCTCTTTTATCATACAAATATCCGATAAATGTGTGCTTTATCTGAAAAATGATAGTTTCAAACTGTGAATTATTGTTTTTTGTGTTTTATTTTGTTCAGTCATTCCTGTATTGTGATAGTTCATGTAACAGATAGAATGATGTACTGGGGTTTGATTGTATGTAACTAAGCAACAGCTTGTTGGTTTGTAATTTCACCAGATTTTGATCATTTCGAAAGATAACAATGTTATACCATATGTCCACCTACTACCCTCAACAAACAATACCCTTAATTGATGTTATTTTTCTTTATTTGCCTTATAATCTATTTCTGCTAATTTCTGGCTGATGGAATGAGGTTGCCAGCAATACATGACTTAAAAGATCAATATTTTACTGCGCTTTTTCTATCGCAATTCAATCACTGCCTCATGGCGCTACGGGAATGCTTTTTGCAATGTCAATAAACTTAGTTTCAATATTAATAATAAAACCTGACCTTACTTCTCCTGTTCAACTTAATTGCTGTCAGGAGGAAAGTAATAAGGATTTGAAATTCAGTTATTTTCCTTGATTTATGAAATTGGCGGAAATAATTTAGATTTGTTTTAGTTCAAATTAATAAGGTGTCATCACAATGTCTTTGTCTGGGACCACATATTCTTTTTGTTATCACTGAGCTTAAGATATTAAATATTTGTATAAGATTTTTCAGTTATTACAGTTCGTGACCCAGCATATGTCTTGCGATAATGGCCAGGAAATTGCTTGATGATGTACAAGGACGATGTATTTCATCTAGCCTTCAATATTCATTTCCTTGTTTCCAATAATAATTTCAAAGGTTAGTTACTTAAAGCTATTGTCACCTAAGCTTTTAAGATAAATGGAAGCCTAGGTTCAATAGTCGTGATATTTATTGAGGTTGTAAAAGTTTGTACTTGTTATCTCCCTTACCTGTCAGTCTCTGTACGTATGGGCTTAGTATAATTTCAATGTTTGCTGTTTCAGAGTTACCTGGCCATACTATATATTAGAGTACATAAATCAAAGTACTGAAAGTACTCATGGAAACTGAACTTACATAGTCTTGCACCCTGCAACATGGAATGGGAACTGGTTTTAGTCTTAACAAATACATGCCAGATGTAGAAAAATCCATGGGCGCAGAACGAGTGACGGTACGGAAAGCTGAACCTATCATTCAGTTCCCATAATTGCAAATATTAGACACACATTTGGCCTGTCCTTTCATTTATGTCTGTCTGGTCCTGAGTAAGGACTGACAGTTATCACACACTGTTGATATTGTGTCCAGTAAATTTGACCAGACATTCATGAATCATATCACCAGGTTTTCATTGTGAGTGTTATGAGTATGTGTGGCTGGACTACATGTGACTTAGGTCTGATCAGAAATAGTTTTGTTTTTGTCAACTTGTATGACCCCATTGTTTTTGGCAGACCCTAAAGTTACTAACAGCAAAGTCAGTAAATATTTAGTGATGAATTATTCATGAAGTATGCAAGAAAAGTTCAAGAAAAAATCCTGTTTGCATGAATTCCATTCAAAGGAGGCTAAGTACCTTGTATTCTCACAAAAAGGTGTTTAAAAAAGTCAATTGAAATAATTTGGTTATGAAACCCTAAACATGACTTTTCTAACCCTATCAACATACGGATAAATTAATGATATCTCCTTTTAATTGACAGATTTATTAATTAAGACGATTTTATTGACCCTGTATTCTTCACCAGTCATTCTGTTTGTACAAACAATGCATATTCATTCAGTGCATATTGAAAAGTCAAAATGTCTTATGCCATAAATATTTTATCACTCTTGTTCTCAAGTGAAAAACAAATATGATAAAGAAAGTAACAAAAGCTGATTATTCCTGTCTACATTGACTGTTGCGATATTTTCCGGTCGCATTACGATTACAATATAGCTTCATTATTTTGAGTATTACATTAGTGGTATATCAATGTTTCTAGCAGTCTGTATATGCCTGTCTTATAGTTTCTGAACAGCATGAACTTGAAGTAAGGCAGTAGATTGTCTGGCATATATCCCCTTCATTAGGCCTGACTTGATGAAATCATGAATTTTTCTTGAACTTTTCTTGTGTACTGGTACTTCATGAATTGTTCATTGAAAGTATCCATGATATTCTGAATGTTTAATCGCAGAGAAGAAAGGATAATACTAATTAAATGTATGCCATGTTGGAATTTGAAATGCTCAATTTGATATATTTTATGATGCATATGCTTACAGGTGTAGATTTTCAGTGTATCTTTATGAAATAGTCAAGAGTTTTCTAGTATATTTGATTTCGTAAACACCCATTTACAGCTGTTTCAGCAGTTGCAAATCCATGTGTGTATATAAGTCTTTGAAATTACTTGGAAAAATAATACCTTTCATATTAATGTTTTAAATAATGAATTTACATATCCTTTTCTTGCACACAGCTGTGATCTTAGTTGATATTTATTAATCATAATAATTGGTCCTGTTAAATCACCAGTCTTTATCATTTACAATTATTGAATCATAAAATACAAGAATAACCTTGTAAAAATCTGAACAATTGAATTTTCGTGATTTGTCTCGCTGGTTTATTATCAAGCCATTATATGCTTTACCTAGATTAATTTTGATTTATTCAAACTTCAAGTTTTCATTAGAATTTTGAAAGGACTTTGAAAGCAGACAATATGGTGGACTTTCTTTCTTGAACGACTCTTATTTATATTGTTAATGGGTCTTTCACTTGATGAATAAGATGTATGTAAGTTTATAAAGTATGGTTGTATTGGTGGTATTAAGAATACCTCTTTTATGACAGGCACAGGTTCATGCAGATCTTTCCATGTGATACTTATCAATACATACATGTTGATTCTTGATATACAAGCCATTGTGTTTTATGTACCTAACAAATTTTTCCTAATAAACACCTTGCTGTCATCTTTCCGTCATTTATGACCCCAACCCCCTTTTTATCAATTTCAAAGTCATCCAAATTGTTCGAACATGAAGTATTTAACTATAAGCTCCATTCCCCCCCCCCCGAGGGCAGTTATTAAGAATTATATGATATCACCATTTCCTTCTGTTCTTTATTTGTCAACTCCAAAAATAAAATTGAAGAGCTTTTGAATACATATGTATATTTACTATTTATTATCAATTAGTAAATCCAAGCTGATGTCAAGAATACTTCATGAGAAATAGAGAAATATCTGGTACTATACTATTCATGACTTCCATACTGTAGTGGACTCATCAGTTTGGGTGAATGCAGTATTTAAAATTCCAGCGCTTTGATTTAAGGAATCAACAAACACAGGGATCTCTTTGGAAGCCCTTTTTTGTTTTGAATGATACCAAATTGACTGTTAAAATATTTTCTTGCTAGACCTATGGTTAATTCAAATATATATGACAATTCGAGGGCTCAGCGCAACACAGTCCTAACTTGTTCTTATTTCAATATGAGTTACGACACTGTTGCGTTGAACCCTCGAATTGATGCACAATTGTTGTACATGACTTGACATGTAAGAATTGAATTTCTGAACTGAACTGTAGTATCATATTGCTTTTGATTTACATTCATGCAGATCTCAAACTTTCAAGTATCACCCCTGCAATGTTATTTCAGTATTATTTATACCAATTTCACAATTTTATGGGGGTGCATATTGTATTATCTGTCAATATGTCAAAGCTAATTTTGTCAAATAATGCTCATGAATTGGAGATATATTTGTCTGAATGATTTTGATAAAACTTGGTAGGAAGATTTTTATCTGATCAGAGGAATGAATTTTCTTTTTAAGTTGTTTCCCTTTAGATGTAAATCATACCCTTGAAGTTCTAATTCTTTTCTTTAATATTGTGTTTTTAAATAAGATTTAATGTATTATTATTATTAGGCTGGGGATATATACCCACCTCTGTTGATGAGTGGTTAAGGTCGCTGACTTTATATCACTGTAACCTCTCATTGATGTTCGAGCCCAGCTAACTGTCATGCCTCTTGATGTGAGAAAGTAGGCATTTGCTTACGGAGGATGGGATTCTAGTACTGGTTCTTTCCAGGAACAATGGTAAGATGAACTGTCCAACTCATATGACTCTGACTGTTGAAAAGGGGTGTAAAACTCGAACAAACAGACAGTTTGGAGAGATAGTGTTTGTTCCCTGCACTTGATGATCTGACATGGTACAAATTTATTCTGTCTGGTAAAAAGTTTGGATTTTACAAGAGTGCAGCAAAAGAATCCATTTCTAGGTCTAAGACTAAGACAATTTTACTTCCTTATTTTAGCAGCTGAATGTTGAAAATTTCAGGGGTTATTCTATAGTTTTTATGCACAATTCTGCTGTGTCTGTCATTTTGTTCTTTTAGATAAAGGTACATTGTTAGCAAATGTTGTGGTTTTCTTCAACAAGTAAATACAGTCTTCCGCTGTGACTTTGACTCTTCAGAATGAAGTCTTGCTACTCTTCATTTAAAGGTAAGAAAACTCATTTAAGACTAGTTTGAAAAACTGCAGACCATATTGCCTGACATTTGACCCAGCAAACTTAACAATTGTTTGTCTTATTAAAAGACCACACTTGAGTTTGTTACAGAGACCCGCCTTCGTGGTCGAGTGGTTAAGGTCATTGGATTCAGATTGCTGTAACCCATCACTGATAGGGGGTCGTGGGTTCGAGTCCAGCTACCAACCATGTCTCTTTATGTGAGAATGTAGGCAGTTGCTTACAGAGGATGGGAGTCTAGTACTGGTTCTTTCCAGGAATGATGGGTAGGTGAACTGTCTGCTTCATATGACAGAATTTCTGATCAAAGGTATTAAAAATAATGTGTTTTGATTTCTATGATTTCGTCTATGCTCAATTTGAGAGAGATGTCTCATGACATTAATGCTCAATAGTCTTGAGTGGGTGTATATTCTCAATGACATAAATGCTGTCACTAATAGTTTAACAATTATATATGTAACTGTATTCATTGAACAGGTTTATAGCATTGTATAATCAAAATATTTAAACCTTTACTTGTGTAACTTTTATTTACTAATGTATTACATGTCAATATAGCGTTGTATTGCATGCTAATTTGTAGAAGAAACATCAAGATAGCTTTAGTTCAATACACATAATTACATAGTTTTTTATGAACATTTGAAGTTTTTCAAAAAAGTGGTGGGAGTATGTTCCTGTTTGATTATTTCTCTGAATATTTATATACTAGAGAAATTGTCCCCCCCCCCCCGTTTTCTGTTACTTGTACAATTGTTATAGTGGAAGTGAAGGTCAGATATGAATTTGATTATTTCTGAAGACAAACCCCATATGATTTGGATTATATATTATATCCAGCAATCTGATTAGGGTAATACAAAATCCACCAGCTTTCTAGAACAGTATACATGGTCTGAATTCATTATCCTGTGAGTTTGTATTTTAATACATTCACACGACCTTATTCGCTCAAAATCTAAAATCCTTTACAGTATGTACAGTGCAACCTCTCCAGAGCAGCCCTCTCTTGAGCAACAACATTATTTCAACAACAGCATTTTGCAACTCCCAAAAGGTGTTGCTTTGGAGCAGGGTGCAAAAAAAACGACAATCTGCCGGTCTAGACCGAATTTCAGAACGAGCAGCAGAAATGGGTTAAAAAATCGGTCTATAAATGAGCTATAAATGTTCCATAAATTTCATAAAATTCGGTCCAAATGGCATTGTACCTGTAAAATGTCACAAACCTTCCTGTATATTGTTAACACCATTCTAATTACCCCCCAATAAACATGTCCTGCATGAACGTTCATCGAACGTACGCGGTTCTGTAATACATTTTCGCGACCCTTACTGAATTTAGAAATTGTTCTTCGTAGCTCGTGTTTTGGGTCTAATAATACATACCGGAGCATAATAATTTGTTTGTAATGATTTAAAGTTAGACTCTCACTCATAAATTACGATTAACCGCGATGCTGCACATTTTTAATGGTGACAACTTACGTTTAGGTACTTAACTTTACGGTGGGGGAGTGTACATTTTTGCCCAAAAAATGGGGGGGGGGTGACTCTGGACCGATTTTGATTTCAACTTTTTCACCCTGCTTTGGAGAGTTTGCGTTGTACTTGTTATTTGTAAAAAAGCAACATATTGAGACAGTGATTGGTGTATTGATGATTATTTTTATTTACAAATTGACAACATTGTCTGTGTCTTAGTTGTAAAACGCAAGTGTTGATGGTTCAGACAAATAAATTGTTTATTGTTTTGGTTTGTACCTTACCGAGGTAGTAATTATACTGATAGATTATTATTCCAAGTTATATATCTATATTTCAGAATTCTGTCATTCTGAAAGATTCAGGTATGGTCAGCGAGTGTAGAAGATTGTATACCACTTGTTGATTGAAGACTCTTCTACAGTCAGAAAAAAAGACAAAGAAAGACAGTTTTCTTCTTTTTGGAGATTGCGACATTTTTGTGCAGTCTTTCTTCATTTCATGTTTCTAATCATGTCTTTACAATTAGATTACTATTCAAAGAGATTCATTTTTAGGGTGTGAGTTTTGTCGTTTAGGAGATTAAACGCATGCATTGCAATTTAGTGGAGCCTTGGGGATGTACAGTTTGTTTCTCTGGAAAATTTGTAAGATTAGACGAGGCTTGCGTCGTTCTTTGTCACTTTCAGGTCCGCATAGGGATTTGTCTGTGTATTTAATTTGAATTTGTGTTGAATAAATTATTAAATGTTTGGTATCGAGTCAGTCACTGCTCTCACATATTAATTTTGTTAAGCTCTGTAGGTAGAGGGTTGGACCATAGACTGACTGAGAGGTGACTGGTTTGAAACCTGACATATGTGCGTGTGTGTCTTGTGACAATATGATGAAATATGAATCTTGTTATATCTTGTTGTAAAAAAGACCTTTATATTTAGTACAGAATTGTTCTATCACATTTCTTGTCTTTCATTTTAGGATGAACTAGAAGATGTGTTTGTGATTTCAGATATGTGTACCTGCTGTATTTAGCTTGGGTGTTAAGAAGAGTGTTATCATTTTTCTCCACAATGTTATGTTGTTCAAATTCAAAATGTGTATGTTTAGCCTGTTGTATTTTGTCCTTTGTGAATGGATTTTTCCCCTTTATTTTGGTCAATTGAAAATCAAATTGTTTCTGTCTGAATTGCATTTATAAGAGCATAAAGTTAAGTTGTAAAATTTTGTATTGGTCATGATATATCACAATTTGAAACATCTTTTTAACATGTACTTAAATGATTTCGATGTTAGCTTATGTCTTATGTTTGATTTTTAAAAACTATAGTGCTTTGAGCCATCAGGTTGCTCTTAATTAATATGCAGTCCTGCTCTAATTTGAGATACAAAATTGTTCTAATTTGAGATGCAATCTTGGTCTATATTCAGATGCAGTCCTGCTCTATTTTGAGATAAACTCTTGCTCTATAATTTCTAATGTTGATACTTGAGATTGTTTACTGAGTTCAGTAATGTTAGACTTCTATTTTTTGGCTTTCTTTGTTTATAAGGCTTTTCGATTGTTACTTTAATTTGAGCATGGTCTAATAAAATGATCTTGTATAATTGGCTTTCTGGTTTACTCATGGTGAGTACTTGGTGCTTCTATAGTGGTGTTGGTATTAAGTACTTGTGATGTTGAATCTGGCCTTAGATTTTGCTGATGTTTCTTGTACAATTTTGAGGTCCTATAGGAAACTTGATGAATAATTACAAGACTTGTCAGCATTAGTTAGTGTGTGAAGAGTCCTGGCAATATGTGACAAGCGACAACTAGATATTCTTCTATGTTAACTTGCAAACATCTGCCTACTATTGCTATATGATATGTGCATTGTAGCATGCATTATTGATACAAGCATATTATTGATATGGTGTGTGATGGATGTTACATTGTCACATGTTATGTAACAGCCTAGATACTGGTTAATAATGAGTGTTTTATTGTTATCATAGTTGCAGTGTGGAGTTTTTGGCATTTTATCTGAATTGAATAATCTAAAAAATGACTCAAATTATCAATTTTCTAAAATATTTGCTGTAGGAAAGTGGTCCAATTTTGTAGTTACAAAAAATCAAACCATTGTTTGGTGAAAAATTGACAAAAAAATGTTTGTTCATATATTTTCATAATATGGAAATGTCGATGAAGCAATGTAAAATTTTGTAAATCAAAGAGTACTGAAAACAGCTGAAAATGTACAGATTTTGTTGGAAGGTTCTTGTTTGCTTGAGATGGCTTTATATATGCATAACATGTTCTGGACTGTCATTAAGTTTCATTTTTAACTCTTCAGTTGTTCTGATGATTTGGAAGTTCATTTAAAATCCAGGTATCTCTTGAAACATTATATTTCATGCCTCTGTTTCTTTAATAGTGGACAAAATCTTAATAGAAGTGAAATTGAAGTGATGAGTGTAAGAAGGCCCTGTCTCCATTTAGTTAAAGATGGAGAAAGATAACTTCTTGCACTTCCTCCTTCAATATCCAGCTGGATTTTATATAAGCTGACATTACACCACCCACCAAATTTGCAAGACTTATGTTTTGTCTTGCTACCTGCTATAAATGTTAGATATTTCTTATTTTCTATGGAATGCGTCTTAATTTTTAAAAAATGCCTAACATTCGTTTTTATTTGGGGTCAAAAAATAGGTCACCAGGACCAAATAAGGGAAAACCTTGTGAACACTTTAGGAATTACTGTTTTGATTGGATCTTCACCAAACCTTGTCAGAATGTATATTTCAATGATATGGAGTTCAATGGCCCATTTCCGTTATAAAACTAGGTCACTAGGGCAAATTGCTGGAAAACCTTGTGAACACTCTAGAAGTCACTGTTTTGATTGGATCATCATGAAACCTTGTCAGAATGTTTGTCTTTATAATATCTTGCACGAGTTCGAACATGGGTCATCTGGGATCAAAAACTAGGTCAAATCTTAAGAAAAAACATTTTACTCTGTAGATTTCACAGTTATAATTGGATCTTCATCAAACACCAAATTGTTTGTCAAATCTTAAAACCTTGTATATGCTGTAGTTGTCATGGTTTTGATTGGATCTTCACCAAACCTTGTCAGAATATTTGTCATATTTATATGTAAGTCGAGACCTAACATGGGTCATCTGGGGTAAAAAACTAGGTCACAGATTCAAAACAATGTTTAAATGAGTAAACAATGATTGTCATGTGAGCGATACAGGGTCATCTTGGCCCTCATGTTAATAATGTGACTAGATCCTAGGTCATATTCATTTTTCTAAAGTAATTGTGAAGCACGTGTAGATGTGAGTCATTTTCTAAGTATATGTAGATTTTAAGAAAATCGTTTTATTCTAAGTTCAGTTCTTGTTTAGAAGTTGTGACAAATCTCTAATTGTTTGATCTATTGTTCTGATACTGTACACAAGTTATGTGTTTATGGTGCAGTGTGTCTATAATACTCACCTACTTGAACTTTTACAGTATGTTTAAATATCTCTCTATTGTCTTATAAATTTAAATTTCCTTGTCGGTGATTGTTCAAATGGAACACTAGATTTCAATGGTAACATTTCCATTGTGTGAGTATTTGTAAAGCCTTTGTTCTACGGATATGTAGATAATATTGCGACACGACACAGTCCTGGATCTAAAAATTACTTGTGGTTCAATCGTTCTGCAGACAAAAATTTTGACGTATTGAAATAGTTTAACTGGGAATAAGAATCAAACTGTTAGTGTAAAGACTTAGTTTGCAGATTGGTCTCAGCATACTGCCTTTTCATTGGTCAGTTTAAAAAAAATGCACTCACAAATAACCAATCAGATGCTTGCATATTTGTGACTACTTTTCAAGATCAGTTGAATTCCTTAAACCTTTTGAAGGAATGCATGATATCATGAATTTTTCTAGAACTTTTCTTGCACATATCATGAATAGGGGTAGACTTTGACCTTGATTTCATGTGCTTGAGCTCTTAACAGCTGGGGTTTTACCATACCTTGATAATTCCTGGGTAAAGTCGCATGTATTTGTTTGATATCTGAGAATCAGGTATCAAGAGTTTATTGATAGGATTTGTAAAGAAGCAACTGCAATCAATGTAAAAGAGATAAGTTTAAACCAGCTGTGCCTCGTTTCTGGTTTCAATTGTCTTCAATAACAATAGGAATTTGCATACACCATTGATTAAAAAACGTAACATTTTGTTGATGTTGATGCAACCTGATAATAAAGCTAGCTAAGTCATGTATAGGGATGGTCCTGAGCACAATACATATGAGAGGTATAATGTTCTCTATTTATTTATTTTTTCGAGAAAAATACCTTTCATACTTTGAGGTCAAATTCATCCCTAAATAAGTCAAACCTGTGTAAGCAGCCACCTCTGAATAAAGACCACCCAGTAAATTAAGACCATTCTTTTAAAAACCATCATTGATAATTTAGAACAAAATGACCCCAGAATAAAGGTCAACTGTCTATTAAGGCCATCATTCTCAAGGGTGACCTTTGTTGACAGGTTTAAATGTAGTTCCATATTTTTGGATTTTGTTGAAGGAAACATTAAGATTGGTACAAAGAAGAGTTCAGTTGGGTACTCATGTAGACCTTATACCTTGTTCTTGAATTCTTTTGTGGGTTTGTTTGTTTAATCTTGGTGCTGTGATGGCAGGTGTCATGTCTAAGTTATACTTCTCATTCTATTCTTTCTTTGTATTTGTGTTACTTATTTGTTGTTGACCATGTCATTATTTCTAGTTATGTAAGGATTGTTCAGACTGGATTAACATTTCTTTGACCTGTTTGTGGAGAGTTTTAAGCACAATCCTGATCATCTGTCTTGGCCTCATTAAGTTTTATCATGTGGTAAGAAAAAATTAACTTGTTTAGGGTTACTTGACGCAGTGCAATTCATCCTGAAATATGGTTGTACTTTAGATTAGGGCTGTGGATCGTTGGTTAGTGGCGATCCGATCCAATCCACGGTTCAACACTTACGATCCACAAATTGAATCACGCATCTTTTTTATCAAGTAACCCATCAAAAACTTCAACATTGCTGTCCTGAAGACAGCTAAATTTAATTTTCTTTTAGAAATAATGAAGTAAATTAATATAAATTGTTCTATGGCTTAAACTTATACATACTTCCTTCCAATGGATTTACCAGCATCATTTTCTAGTATGAGCCTGTAACCCAATATTTATAGATCCAATTGAACCTCTTGGCAAACAAAGTGATCTATGATGAGACAATATATATTCAGAGAAAAGAGATTTTTAAGAACAAAGAATACACTTTATGTTGAAAAACAAGATCGCAAACCACAAAACTTAGTAATGACAATTATTCATACTCGATTTTTCAGTTTGATTCGTGATTACCTGAGTTCTCGGATACTCGCTACAGCCCTACTTCAGGTCCCCTTCAATTGGAACTTATGAAATCATGAATTTATCTTGAACTTTTCTTGCATACTTCATGAATAGTTCATGAAAAACTTCGACTGGGGATGTTGATTTAGAAACAAAAGGGCTGGGGGCCATACAAAGGGGTATGTATATAGGATTACTAAAAAACACAACATTTTTATGGCCTTTTTGCTTGCAAGCCTATTAATGGTTAAGCAATTGTAAATTATGCATTTAATAACTTATTCATACAAATTTGTTTGAATAAAGTTGCAAAATTTCTCACTTTGTGAATAAATATTTCCTCTTGGGATCTTAATCAACATTAAAAATGCACTAGATCAATATTTAGCAAAAAGTCAAATTTCTGTTACAAATTGGATTAAAAGTTTTCAATATAATTTAATGTACTCAAGGCATTTCCTGTTGTCATCCAGGGTGCAATAGGGCGGCTACTTTAAGACACTGTTGGTAATGCCTGCAAGTAAGATATGTAACATCTTTAAATGATGCAAATAAGAAATTACATAATTTGGCATAGAATAAAGAAAGGAGGATGGCATGTGCTTACGTCCCTTAAGTATGCAATAATTATTGTAGTTCAGAATTTTTTTTTCAATTTTTTCAATTTAGTTCATTTTAGGGTCAGTAGACAAATTAGGGTTGAACGAGTTAACTAGCAGAAACTGGGAAGTTTATTAGTCTTTATCTAAAATGTCGTTTAAAACATAATGCTTTGAATGGACTCCGTGTTCTGTTACATTGTTTCTATGATAAATTGCTGATAAATGTTTATTTTCTTCCCTGTTTGTGTTGAATCCCTATTCAGCTCATTGTGACATTGTTACTCAGTGCTCGTGATGAAAACACTTATATATTTGGTTGAATTAGAATTTAAAATATCTTTTTCAATTGTATTTGTTTTGTTTGTTTATACCAAATTTAACGCCCCTTTTCAACAGTCTGAGTCATATGAGGCGGACAGTTCACCTAACCATCGTTCCTGGGAAGAACCAGTGCTAGACTCCCATCCTCTGTAAGCAACTGCCTACTTTCTCACATAAAGAGACATGGTTGGAAGTAGGGCTCGAACTCACTTTTAAATGTAAGATATATATACAAGCTTGGATGGATGGGATGGCAGAGGGGTATTCATGCTGTTTGGAAACAATGATACTTCCTGGTTAACTTGCCTTTAAGATCTGATTTACTATTGGCTAGCTCCTGATGAAAATTTATTTCATGATCATCATTGTGAGAGTAAGCTTTGAAATTATCAGAAATTGTATAATTCTTTTAATTTACTGGA
Organism: Lutraria lutraria; assembly: GCA_964023205.1. Taxonomy (NCBI): domain Eukaryota; kingdom Metazoa; phylum Mollusca; class Bivalvia; order Venerida; family Mactridae; genus Lutraria; species Lutraria lutraria. The sequence continues at coordinate 20,181,362 of OZ026838.1, forward strand.
AATTTAATGTGAAAAAAATGCAGTTTCCTTCTTGTCAGCATGTCATTGGCCATGTTCACATGTCCTGGGCGTCAGTCAAGTGGCATCAGTCCTTGTCTCAGGTACTGGTTTGAAAACCTCTAGTTTCTGTCATATAATGTACAATAATGCATTATCAGTGTTAGATATTGCACATGTTATTGAATATCGCCTGTTCTACCAACTTCAAACAGTGATAATATTGCATCAATCATCATTAGAGTTATTTTTGTCAAATTCAGCTGTCAATAGTTTATGTCATTAATGCTTAGTGAAATGTAAAACATTGCTCTGCAATTTTGTCTCACTTTCTGAAATTTAGACAAACTTATTTTAAGTGGTGTAATCTAAAGTCTCAGCTGAGCTATGTTATTATTGTTACATATATAATAGTTTCATAGGATTGTTATATTATTATGCCCCCTTTTGAAGAAGTGTGGAGATATTACTTTTAATTGCACATGTTTATTCTCCGTTTGTAACCAGACCGTGTCTGACCAAGTACCAGAGAATGATTTGGCCTCATGCTCGGTTGGGATGTTGCTCATGACAAATAAATTGACCCCTATTGATTTTGAGGTCAGCAGGTCAAGGTCAAGGTCACAGTAATATAAGCGTTACAAATCAAGATAATGAAGGACAAAATGTCAGGAAATGTTTGTTGTATTTAAATTAAAGGTCACAGTTACCTTTGTATAAAATCCTTGTCCGATCAGTAAGCAGTGAATTACTTAATTATTTTGGTGTTTTGGGGATTCCTTGATTGACGAACACCTTGTTCATACACAAGATTTCAATCCTAGCACTGGGGATTTATCACCTGATTGTGAGCCTATGGTATGGAATCTCTATTCAGGCTCTGATCCATTGAATTAATCTGAAAATAGCAAAAACATCTTTCCATCTTGGTCTTCTTTGCTATTTTTTGCTCAATAATATGAGAGTACAATTTTGTATTGAATTAACCCAAAAATGGTCATCATTATACAAAGCTAGAAATATTTTGTCAGGAAGAATTATGTATAACTATTCATTAAATCATTTAAATGAGGAGAAATGATGTCTGACAGTATATATGAGTGACAGTCAATGTAGAGGTAACGATTTTTAGGAAGACCATTAAGCTAGGAAGGACCATTACTTATAAGGAAAGATTATTTATAAGGAATGATCAGAAGAATGGTTAATTAGGAAGAAAGAAGAGTTAGGAAGAGCAAATGGATAGGAAGAAAAATCATAAGGGAAAATGATCAGTTAGGAAGAAAGGATGATTAAGAAGTATTGAAAGAATATAAAGAAGAACAAATGCCAGTATGTAAGAAGAAATATTATTTTGGAATAATGATCTGTTAGGAAAAAGGGTTGATTAAAAGAAGGAAAATGAAGAAGAACAAATAATATAAGAAGAAAGATTATTTAGGAAGAGTGATCAGTTGGGAATATAGAAGGGTTATATAGGAAGACTGGAAAGTTAGGATGAATAAGTATTTAGGTTATATCTTATGATGGATGAAGCTTGATCTCAATTCAGAGACAGGAAATGATGAAGTGTTTGAGTAACCATGAAAACGGACGATACATTTTTAGATTCAGCAGTCTGGCTTTAATGCTTTTTATATTTGTTTTTTATTAAGTTACTGGCAGAATTGTGTCTTCAGGCTTGTAGAGTCTGTTGTAATAAATATACTATTTAACTTCACATCACAATATTTGTGTACTTTTCCTAGACTTTCCCCTGCGTCTAATATAATATAAAAAAATGTATCTATATTAGTTTTAAGCTATTTTTAGTCACAGACATGTTGGGGCTTATTGTGTTAATATGCAACCTTGGTGTGAAAAAAGTGCTTCCTTGTTGAGAAATATTAGCATTATTCTGAAATTCTAAAAGGTTGTATGTTGTGGTTTTAATATATTTCAAGGAATACAAAAAAGGACAAAACTAATGTCTTGTCAGTTTCCGCTTTCAATTGCATTCACCCAAGTTGCCATTTTTTCCTTGAAAACAACTGAAATTCTCATTTGTGTCAGAAATTAAAGGAAATTTACTGCCCAAAATGCATTTTTATACATTCATGGACTGAAAAGTCTTAACTGAAATGGCACTTAATAGTATGATGATTACCTAACTTATTTATATCTTAAAGTTACCAAGGCAAATGTAAATAATAAACATAATCATTACTAGATTGCATTTTTAGGTCGGCCATTTTCATAGAAAACCTCAAACTATTGTGATCACTGCAGGGTCTCTGTCTGTGTAAAATTTATATGTAGCTCATAACTCTGAAACTATAAGAGGTAGCAACATAAAAGGTAGATAGATCTCACTGAGGTGATGAACAGACAAGCATTGGCTGTCTGCTTGTAGCACTCTGGTTCTAGTTTATACTTGACATGACATTGTAAAAACTGAGGTCATTTAAAAAAGCTGAAGTTTTATGATTAACATTTTTATCTTTCTGATGAAGGTTTACTGTTTGCCTGCCACTTGAGTGTTTTTACCAAATTAAATTATTGAATAAGACAATAAGTAAAATAGAAACATCAATATTAAGGTGCTGTTGTTATTGTGTTAGCCTCACTAACAAGTTGAGATATTGAAGAAATATAGAAAACTGGTAAAAAATCAAGTGGTTGTTAAAACAAGGTGGTTATTATATAGAGATGATCACTATATGAGATTATACTCACCATTTTTAGCTCACCAGAGCACGAATGTGCTCAGGGTGAGCTTTTGTGATCGCCCTGCGTCCATCGTGCGTCGTTACGAATACGTGGCGTCCATGTTTACTTAAAACAACATCTCCTCCTACACCGCTATGCCAATTGCAACCAAACTTGGCTGGAATGATCCTTGGGTGGTCCCCTTTCAAAGTTGTTCAAAAAATTAAATTTCATTAAAAATTCTGGTTGCTATGGCAACAAATTGAAAAAACTTAAAAAATCTTCTTGTCTGAAACCACAGGGCCTAGAGCTGAGATATTTGGTATGTAGCATTGTCTAATGGAACTCTACAAAGATTGTTCAAATTATTCCCCTAGGGTCAAAATTGGCTCCGCCCCGGGGGTAACTTGATTTTACATAGACTTATATAGGAAATTTAAAAAATCTTCTTGTCAAAAACTACAATGCCTAGAGCTTTGATATTTGGTGTGTAGCATAGTCTAGTGGACCTCTACCAAGTTTGTTCAAATTATTGCCCTAGGGTCAAACTTGGCCCCGCCCCGGGGGTCACTTGATTTATATAGACTTATATAGGAAAATTTAAAAAATCTTCTTCTCCGAAACCGCAAGGCCTAGAGCTTAGATATTTTGTATGTAGCATTGTCTAGTGGACCTCTACCAAGTTTGTTGAAATTATGGCCCCGGGATCAAAATTGGCCCTGCCCTGGGGTTTATTCTATTTTATATAGGAAAATTTAAAAAATCTTCTCCGAAACCACAAGGCCTAGAGCTAAGATATTTGGTATGAAGCATTGTCTAGTGAACCTCTACCAAGTTTGTTCAAATTATCGGCCTAGGGTAAAAATTGGCCCCGCCCCGAGGGTCACTTGATTTATATAGACTTATATAGGAAAATTTAAAAAATCTTCTTCTCCAAAACCACAAGGCCTAGAGGTAAGATATTTGGTATGTAGCATTATCTAGTGGACCTCTACCAAGTTTGTTCAAATAATTGCCCTAGGGTCAAAATTGGCCCTGCCCTGGGGTTTATTCTATTTTATATAGGAAAATTTAAAAAATCTTCTTCTCCGAAACCACAAGGCCTAGAGCTAAGATATATGGTATGTAGCATTGTCTAGTGGATCTCTACCAAGTTTGTTCAAATTATTGCCCTAGGGTCAAAATTGGCCCCGCCCCGGGGGTCACTTGATTTATATAGACTTATATAGGAAAATTTAAAAAATCTTCTTCTCCGAAACCACAAGGCCTAGAGCTAAGATATTTGGTATGTAGCATTGTCTAGTGGACCTCTACCAAGTTTGTTCAAATTATTGCCCTAGGCTCAAAATTGGCCCCGCCCCGGGGGTCACTTGATTTATATAGACTTATATAGGAAAATTTAAAAAATCTTCTTCTCCGAAACCACAAGGCCTAGAGCTAAGATATTTGGTATGTAGCATTGTCTAGTGGACCTCTACCAAGTTTGTTCAAATTATTGCCCTAGGGTCAAAATTGGCCCCGCCCCGGGGGTCACTTGATTTATATAGACTTATATAGGAAAATTTAAAAAATCTTCTGCTCCGAAACCGCAAGGCCTAGAGCTTAGATATTTTGTATGTGGCATTGTGTAGTGGACCTCTACCAAGTTTGTTCAAATTATGGCCCCGGGGTCAAAATTAGCCCTGCCCTGGGGTTTATTCTATTTTATATAGGAAAATTTTAAAAAATCTTCTTCTCTGAAACCACAAGGCCTAGAGCTAAGATATTTGGTATCTAGCTTTGTCTAATGGACCTCTTTAAAATCTGTTCATATAATGGCCATGGGATAAAAAACGGCCCAGATGGGTCACTTGATCTTACTTAGACTCGTATAGAAAACTTCAACAATGTTAATCTCCAAATGACCTTTTCTCCTGGTGAGCATTTATAGGGCCATCATGGCCCTCTTGTTCTGAAGATGTTTTGTTTACATGTCCCTGTCTATAATATTATGTGGGTATTATTGTCATTTTCTTTATGATTAACAATTTAAAACCTGGTATACATTTATTAGGTATATGTTGTTGTGACTTTGTGGTCTAGCTAGTGGTTATGGTATCTGACTTGTAATCACTTGTCCCTTACTGTTACAAGTTTGAATCCCTCTGAGGACCGAATATCACTGGTAAGGCATCTCATGTACGTAGCGGAGCGGAGGTAGCGACCGTGGGTATCCGACGATGCTGGTAAAGAAGCTGTACAGCCAACTTACAGAATTTTGGTGCTTCTACCCAGGAATAAACCTTCCTCTGCTGTAAATCTGGAGAAAGGGCCAGATGACCTTAGCTGTTGGTAAAATGATAACCCTAGTGAAAAAAATACATACAAAACTTAGGTACATGTTGTAATTGTCCATGATGGTCAATGTGAGTAAGATAACTGCTTTCAGTTTGTCTTAAAATGATTGGAAATTTATGTTAAAAAATGGTGTGTACTTTATTGATTCATGACATAAAATTTATATTTTGTCATTAATAACATGTTGATATTGTATGTATACAATCAGTGATGGGCTGATTCTATGATATATAGTGTCATCTGTTGTCCGTACAATGACACAGAACCTGGAAACAGCTGTTACAATATAAATGGATGGTTTGTATTGTATTGTAAATGATGAAAATATGGAATAATGATAATATAATATGTAATCGGGTCTTGCTTCTTTGTAATCTAAACTATATATCCATACTTGGGCCACAATTCATAAGACTTATCTTAGCTAACAGGTTTTAAACATAAAAATCTTTTGGACCCGTCAATGTGTGTAAAGGATTTATTCGTTGTTTGTTTATGTCGAGTTTTATGCCCCTTCTCAACAGTCGAAGTCATATGAGGCAGACAGTTCACCTAAGCATCTCTCCTGGAAAGAACCAGTACTAGACTCCCATCCTCCCTCCGTAAGCAACTGCCTACTTTCTCACATAAATAGACATTGTCAGTATTGGGGCTTGAACCCCTCTATCGGTGATTTGAAGTCGGCGACTTTAACCACTCGACCACGGAGGCGGGTGTATGAGTAAATGAAATGTTTTATTATTTTGTTGTAGAAACTTATTCACTCTAAGCTATTAAATGTGAATGTTTGAAATGTATACCATAAGCACATTTCTCACAAGATTGGATGGGGGTAAAAAATGACTCTTAATGGCTAAAAATTAGTTTAAGAAACGACAAACTTTCTTACTTTCTAACTGATGTAATGGTAAATTTGACCTTTTCTTAAAAATCATCTCGAGTCAGAAGCTTGATTTCAATTGGATTTCAATTGTCCAAATGTCGCTTTACTTTAAGGGGCAAATAAAATCCCTGATTGTCCATATGTTATTTAGTTGAAAACATGCCATCATTGTTAGAATATGTCTGTGAAGATGGCACCTGATGTGTATTAATTAAAGACAAGGGTTCGTAAAATGATCTTTCCTACAGTTTTCTTTCTGAAGCAATTATAACAGTAACATGATTTGTAAGTACAGTAAAACCTCTCCAGAGCAGTCCTCTCTTAAGCAACAGTCTCCCTTCAACAACAGCATTAATTTAACCTCTCTAGAGCAACAACCTCTCAACAGCAACATAATTTCGCTACTCTCAAAGTGTGTTGCTTTGAAGAGGTTGCACTGTACTTTTATTTTGTTGATAGCACAATTATTTTAATTATTTTATGTTGTGTAGCAATTAAATTGGTATATAAATATGGTATCTTTCCTTGTATTTTTTTCATAGCAATTAAAAAGCAAACTTTGTTTTGTTCTTAATTAGATTATTGTTTGAACAAATGAAGACTGGAATAATTGAAGACTTCTTAATGAGTATTTTCCCTAGAATTTCTCTGAGTATTTTTTATGCAAGGATTAATCTTTTAGCAAGACTACAAGTATTTTAAGCATCATAAAAATCAGCTTAAAAAAGTTGATTTCCGCTTTACTTAATTGGCTTAATTAATTGATGCATGTTAATTTGTAAACCCAATTGTGTATCATCATTAAAAAAAGACATTATTATTATTAATCATACTCTTTACATTGTATTAATTGTTCATTAATTAGGTGTTACACTAATTGGTTAATTAAGTGAAGTTTTTTCATTGTGTTTGTTTGGTTAATAAAATTGTACCTTTTTAGTTTAGTTTTAAGTAATCTTTTATTTGGCTTGACTGTCATGCTATAATTGTGTTTGTTCTAAGCATTTTTTTCATGAATATGTTTTATGCAGGACATAATGTGTTTGTATTAGGCCATCTTTACAAAAATCTTGGTTTTAAGGATGAATTTATTTGAAATATTTATGTGTCTTAACTGCTTTATTTTTATCACTACAGTGTTTGATATTATTAGACATATGACATATTTACTTTTACATGTGTAAACTACTGCTCCCATATTGTGCAGCACAAAAAAACTTCACCATATCCGCTATCTTGATCTCAATATGCAGTTATTTATTAATTATATTTTCAACCACACTAAGCTACAGTGATTATCTGTGAAAGAAAGAAAAACATCCAAGAATTTTTATGATGTCAGGTAGTTTTTATTATCAAGTTTAATAAGATTTCTCCCCCCCCCCCCCCCCCCCCAAGTAATTGGATTGTGGAATTTATACCTAATAAAGAAAAAACCAACAATTTTTTTGTCAGGTTTGATATTTGACTGAGAAGTTAGATAAGAATTTGTTGTTTTTTTTAAATTTTTTTTTTTGATGTATGGATTATGTGGAGAGTTCTCTGAACTAAGGTTACCTGTACTTAATAGTGTTCATTTTATCGTAGGTTTATAGAATGTGATAACTTGTATTTTCAGTATAATTAATGTCATTTTTATCATCGTATATCTTCTGGCTATGAATTAAATGAATATGGATTTTTTGTGTATTATTTAGACACTTAAAGCGTGTTGTAGACAGCCAGTGATTTTTATTATTTTCATTATTTGACAATTTCGTAGTTTTCCCCAATTTTACCAGTAAGCTTGACAAGAGCCCATTTGGCGGTATTGCATCTTTTGTTGACTAGCGTATATATTCATGTTAATTATTATTCATTCCGTTTAGTTGTGAATTAAATTTACTAGCAAGGCAACAAAATATCCTAAAATACATTAAATTTTCTACTTTGAATTTTGTAAAATAAGATATTCGTGATAGTCGAACCAAACAAGCATATAAACACTCTTTATATTATGGTGAAAAACCTTCGGGTTATAATTGCACAAAGAATTTGAAAAATATAAAATCATGTCAATAATTATGGCTTCAACCTTGCAACAGGCGTATTTAGTGTAAACTAAAACTCTTTTCCATTGTCGCTTGTATGGGGTGTAATTTAGCTCCACTTTATATAATGGTCACATGATCCCTCTTCATAACGCTGTCGTAAATTTCCTCTGTCAATGGCGGCCAGTAAGAGTCAATATTTATTCAATCGGTAAAAGCTTTAATATAGACATTGCAAATTTTATTCTCCTATCATTGTGTTGATGGGACGTGTATAAAGTATAGGGGTATTTGAAAAAGTGAGAACACATTGAATAGTCAAGTTACATGCTTGAGGGTAAAATTTTGCATACCTCTAGTGTAACACTTGAATAGCTATTGTCTTTATATATTATCTGTTGAAATTGTTAAACAGGACATAATTTAAGGACTTTAAGTTGACTTATTGATGTGAAACTAAGGAATATAATTTACTTTCCGGACGTTATACCATATTTGGACATGTGTTAAGTAGCGTGATAGTCATAAGTTAATTGGTCAGGAAGTGTGGATCGTCTATGATAACTACAATAATTGTTTAGTTTTGTACTAAAGTGAAAGTACGTTTGTGCGTTAGTTGCCTAAAGCTTGTCAAGAACTGATTATCTGATAATATTTTCGATGTATTGATCTGGGAGTTTAATACAGGAGGACACACTTCCCAGTTGTATTTGATCAACAACGCTGATATCATTTACTGAGTGTACATACACCGTGTCACTTGAATATTTGTTTCCGTATGGATGTCTTCTGAGGTAGACTGTGAAAGTTAATAAAATTAGGATATTTCCTCACGACTATTTAATCAAAATTTTTGTGTCGAATTTTGTCACTTTGAGGACACCAACTAGCTGGGAGTTATCTATTATTTAGGATAAGCAGTGAGTGTAACGCATCAGTGCTATATTTAGTAACATTAGCTGAGGAAGTACGAAGACCAATACCTGTTGTTCTCGTCGTAATATGCTCAGTGTTAGCGAGTCAGGTATATAATGTACGTAGCTTACAGTTACCCACTCGGACAGCCTGCTTTACCAGCACTCGGAGCTCATACCCCCATCGCCACAGAGTTAGCGCCACACCAGTTTGTTACCGCTGTCACAGCGCCATCTATAGCTGATCCATACTTAGTTCCAGTTTCGGCAGCACCACAACCGCTTCAAGCAACCGCAGCCCCATATCAGCCCCTTACTTTAGCTGTTTGTAGAAAGGTATGCTTTTTTTTACGTCTCGTGTTTATAAATCTTGGAATTTTTTTTCTCTGAAAATAGTTCCAATAATTTGTAATCCACTTTGTATAATGTCAGACTATTATTTTCTGTAGAATTCTCGAGACGCAGGTGCTATTGTTATATGAAATATTTTGTTCTCAGCTTGATTATGTTTATACTTTAGTGAAAATATGACACATTACTTAGTGTTCAAACTTCTATTTTGGTCTTTAACTTGCTGTATACATTAAGGTCCACACCTGTTCATGCTATTTATTGAAAAAATTCAATATAGGTTAAATAGTCAGGTTGTCCTCCTGTCAGAAATTTATTACAAATCAATATTACCGGTTCTTCATTCCTGGAAATTTAATAGAAATCTTCATTGCTTAAATTCTGATTCAATTAATGAAAAATTATTGGGAACTCCTGATAATTCCTGCTAATTGAATTCTAATTACTGTTTACAACTTGTACAATTGTCTAGATAAATTATTCATGTAATGGTAGCACTTCTGGGACCATGTGTATTGTGTGGTATTAAAGTTTCTGCCATTGTGCCAGTGACTAAAGAAATATTTTGACATTTGACCTTTTAATGAGTTTTATTGATTTTTGGTGTATTGTTTAAATGTATTACAATGACTATTTAGTTTAAAAAGATTTGTATTGAAGTATTTTTACTTACTTGTCCATAAAACTACTACTTTCAGTGTTTTAAACATTATTTGAAAGGGACTAATTTGTTACTGTGCTGAAAAGTAAAATGTGCTTAAGTGAGTTAATGACAGTCATATATTCTAAATGAATCAGATGTTAATTGTCTTTTTTTTTTGGAGTGTGAGAAAATTTGTTTCACTGTTAGATCTACGATTTTAAAGAATCCATCACCCACTTAAAGGCCGCTTCATTGCTTAGTCTGTTTGACGACTGGATCCAATATATCAGTTGCCTTTTATGGGGCAGAATTATTTTCCAGATTTTTTTGTTTGAACTTTTAAGCTCATGTAGATGTCCCTTGTTTTAAAAGCCTGTTCCAAGCCTGTACTGTATTCCTGATGATAAAAAGGCAGTTGTTCCAAAAATCACTCTCTTAATTGGATTTTATTTTCACTTAAAGCAATTTGGTCTGGTTTTGTCCGAGTTTGAGCCATCCTTAAAGTTTTTACAAATGAATGGTTGTTTCAAATCTGTTTTGGATTGCATGTTTCGTAGGTCTCAAGCTCACAGTGATTGTGACAGTTCCCCATTGGTGACAGACTAATCATCTTCTACTGTAGTTTCCAGATGTAACAGATTTTTATGTTGATAATTTCCGTATCTCTTTTAACTTCAAATAGCTAGAAAGTTTGATCGGAATTGAACTGGGAATTAGAATATATCCCTATGACTCTATTTCAATTAAATGTCTGTATGGGAATCATGGAAAATTCTCATTAATAATTAAAAGCATGGCCTAACGTGTATGTTGCTGTTATATGGAAAAAAATATGTGTTGACTTAAAATAACTTGATGCTGTAAAGTGCCTTGCTCATAATAACTTCCTGTTTCGGCTTTACTGTATGTTTCTGAAATATTTGGACTAAGTATTTGTATTAAGTGGTGAGATACCAACTTGTTTCATAAGCGAAGCTTGTTGACTGTTGAATAAGTCTCATTGTCATGCGTCTACTGATCACTTGATGATTGTATAGGCTTTAATCTGATTTGCGTCCATTTTTTGCTGCTCTTGTTTTCTGGTTGAATCAATCTCAGCATTTTAGCGTGTGCCTTGTTTACTCCCCACCTCCACTCCCAGCTCTCTCTCTAATGCAATTTTCGTATGTTGTAATGATTTCATCTGAGATTGTCGGTAGCAAATGTGATTTGTATTAACGTAACAAGCCCTGTACTAGTGTCGTGTTACACTTAGCCTATTTACTAATAACACAATTTGGTACAGAAACAAAAAGTTGACGATGTCACTTGTACATTCTATCTTAGATTTCATTGTTATTCATGTGGTAATTTTTAACAAATTTCTTCTTCGATAATATTCTCTTCATTCATAGTCAAGTTTCCATCTTTTTTTTGAAGAAAAATATTTTTGAATTGTGTGTGCCATAAAATTATAGTCTTCATGTCTGAGATTTAATTGTTTTAATGTTTAGTATTTGTCAGTAATTGGTAGTAATTGATTGCCAATTCTGTTATTCAAGGTATTTTTATATTGTACTGGTTATGTGGTCACACATTAATTACATCCTGCTGACGACCATATACTATAATAAGGGGATAATTACCTGTCACAATACATTGTAATTGACTCCAAATATGTGTGTTGATAAGTTAATAGCAGCCCCTTTTCATAGGTTTAATAATACAGGAGTATAACTTTCTTTCAATAGTTAAAAAAATGTGTGTTGTTTCTCTGCTTTAACATTTTTGACCTCTTGTTTGCCCCTAGGGGCATTTTATCTTATTCTGCCATATTTTGATAAAAGATTAGTATCTATGTAAATGTCAAATAGTATGTCCATATTTAATGCTTAGTACTTAACAAAGGGATGTAAGATGGAATATAAACAAAGAGAAAGCCCTTTTTGTGTCCCTATTTGTACATGTGTTATCTACACCAATACTTTGCTTTGATCCCTATCTAAACCTTTGTTATGTCAGTGTTTAGCTTTGCATTTTCTGCTAATTGACTTTAACATAATATTTTATCAAATTGTTAAATCCAAAGTTGAGCCAATGACGCACATGGTTATAATAGTAGGTGTAACTTGCAACTTATTTACTGTAAAGAAACATGCATCATGTACTTAAAATTTTCTCTGGTGTTTAACAGTGTACAAACAGCTGGGGGTCTTTTTACCATGGTCCATGAAAAACACAGGTATACACCTAGGTAGAACCAAATGCACAGACCTTTCATAAGCTTGCTGGTCAACTTCCTCATTACAAGTGTAATTTGTGTGGTCCTGGGTGGGATTCAATCTCACAGTAGTGAGGGGCATGCGATTATGTCTGGGACTATTACCACTCAACAAAGGAGACTCCTCGCCAATAAAGATTTCATCCCCTTCAAATGGAGTTCATGAAAACATTTTTTTTTCATGAACTTTTCCGGTAAATTTCATGAATAGTTCATGAACTATGAATAAGTATTTGACAGTAATTGTTTTTATTGACATTACTAAAATTCATGTACTGTAACAGCGTTTTCCAACTTAACTGGTGCTATAGTTTTATATTGGTATAAGGGAATTTTAACCCCATTAACCTTGGGTATTATTACTATTACAAGAAAGTCACATAATCCAGAATATTTAAGCTTTAGTTATTTTAGGTAAAACTTCCTTAAAAGTATCAGTTAGATTGTAAACCACAAACTTGTAACCTGGTATTAATTTTAAATGCTGCAGATACCTGTAACTAGATGCTTTGTTTTTGTCTTGTTTTTCAAAAGAAATGCCTATGTAAATACTAGTATGTGTAGATGTAATGCAATATCTGTAAAAACCTTCTTCTTCATTGAATCAGTATAGTATGCTTGCAGGGCTGGATTAATATTTTATAATGACCCAGTCTGCACGTAATATATGTATATTGATAACGTTCCTTAATCAGGTTATTTACAAAAGTTTATGAGCTATATTCGAACGTGTATGAGTTTGTATCATATAACAGTAAACCAGGTAGAATTCTGTCAATTTTTTTATTTTATGGGACGATTAACTTGCCAATTCGTTTTAAGTCTTTTCTTATTTTCTTGTCTTAATTTACATAATAATCTAGTTGGTGTATTCTGACAGTCGTTTCAAAATCACAAAAGTGTAATCGCCAATGTATGTTCGTTGAAAAATGGTTTCTGTAAGTTTACCCAGCTATAATTACTTTGTCGAAGGTTGAGATTTCATATTTTGCTTGTACTGTGCAATCGAATGATTGATCTTGTATTGAAATTCTTTTTTAATTTGTCAATATTGTGTAGTTTAAATCCTATAGCTTCTTTATTGTCGTGCCGTTATACGTTTTTTTCATAGTCGCTCATAATGATAAAATTATCCACATAATAAGAGTAATGTTTCTCCATTATACCTGAAAGCCACTCTCAAAATAACTGCCGTCTCATATTTCTCTCTTTTATTGAAAAAAGTACATGATGTCAATTTTTCATTTTTGCTTTTATATCCATATAAGGGCGTAGGGAAGTATTCTAGCTGTCATAGCAAACAGACAAAGGTGACCATGAAAGGGTTTTGTAATTATTAGGGGTTTATACGATATCTATAAAATAGTAAAATATTAAAGAAATGTTAAATATTTACAGACACTTTGTTTTACTTACTCACTTTTTTATGGCATTATAAAGAAAGATGAGTTAAAAACATGTTTAACTCTTGATGCAGATTTTGGAAGTATTGTTATTGCATGTTCAGAAATCCTTGAAGTCCTTAAATTTGTTATGTAACATGTTATACCTGCAGGAATGTATCTTTCTACTATATAGAGTGTGTTTTGCAATTTTCCAAGCCAATTTCTTGTCGCAGTAGGATATTTTAAGTGACTGTAAATAACAAAACTGCATTCTGTAAATGCCTTTTTCCTAAACTCATAAATTCTTGTTAAGCTCTTTAATGCTCTTAGGTATAATTCAGTTTACATACATGCTGGAATGGGTTTCACATATGAGACTAACAGAATTTGGTGATTTTGTTATAAATAGACCTACATTATACATTTAACACAGTAAATAGGATCCTGATAGAAATCGCATTCTGATCAATTAAGCTGACGTAATTAAATCATTTGCGTATCACAACCATTCAGAAATAGAAATGTGATTTTACTGATTGCGATAGTTCGGAAACAGAAGCGGGCCAAAAAATTTGATTTGTCAGAACTTTATTCTCGTTGATTGCTTTCTCTAGTGGCGAAATATCGGTGTAGAATCGGGATAGTGTTTCCAATCATTCCATTTAAGCTTAGATCATAAAAATAGTTGTGTTTTAAGCTAATCTTAACGACCCCTATTTTTTGGCGCCATTACTAGCAAAATCCAAAAAATGACCAAATTTGTATAGTACAACAGAGTTTACTGTTAACCATGTATTAGGGGCCACATCTGAATGAAGGCCATTCTTTGAAAAACTAACATTAATTATTTAGAACACGCTGAGCTCCAAATTAAGGCCATCTGTCAATAAAGGCCACATTTTGTCTTTCCTAAGGATGGCCTTTATTCACAGGTTTGATGGTACCATCGAAGTATGAACCAAATACAACTTACTGTTAATAACTGTTAATGCGACTTTTACCATAGTCTTATCTAATATGTAAAGCCGAAATCAATGTTAATGTTGTTAAAAATTTAATTTCAGCAGGTAGCTAGTTGACTGTCTAGTCACTAGATGACATGTTATAGGACTATCTCCTGGTAAACATTGACATATGGCTTATCACAGAAGACCCTTGAAAATGATTTATCGTGAAGTTTGTCTGATCAATACATTAAGGGATATGAAAACCCCATTCTTAAAAACTGATATATTTTATCATACAACACAACTATTTCTGTCAATCAATAAATCTGTGACGGTCGTAGATAAACAATTTTGTAAATTACTAAAATATTGTTAACCCGTCATTGATTGTGTTAATATTTTATCTAATATTACTGTACTGTGTCATTTAATTTTCCTCACATGAGTTTTTGAACAAAAAAAAAAACAAGAACAATTTTTGCACTTTTGAATTTATGTATTCTCAATATTTATGTAAAGAAACTTCTTTTATAGTTTTATAGCACAGACATAAATTCGAAAGTTGTCCTGGGCATGATGATATCACATCATCTATCGATATATACAGTAATTAACAATTTGTTTGTGTATTTAATGATAAACAGGCTGAACCACTTTCAAACAAAATTTCTCATGTGGCTTACATAAGGTAGGTAGTTCTACCCTGTTGTAAGCCAAAGGGTCTTGTTGCCCAGAGCAGGAGAAGTCTGACCTTATAAACATGACACTGGCATTGTTGTTCCACCTCGATTTGTCAGGGTAATGTATTGGTCCACTCATCATGGATGTATTGGGTTCGAATCAAAGAAAGGCCGAATCCTGATTAGTGTATAAATAATAACAGTACTTCAATTTTCTTGAAGGTGTGACTTGAGAATGATTCCAATCAGTGAAATACTTGGATCGAAATCAATAATTGATAAAGATTAACTTCCTAAAGGATAACTTCCTTGGTCCTGGCTTTGTTTCCTTATATATGTATAGTCAGCACTGATTGTAGTTATACATTTATAAGATAAATAATTGCCGGATGATATTGTAGATAATTTCCTTCTTGGTCACATAGAGTCATCAATGTCTGCAGAAACTTGATAAATACTGGCCGGGTTGACAAATGGTGTACATGCTGATAAACTACCTTATATTCATTGATTGGTGATATACTGAAATATGTCTGTTGACTTAAATATTTTAAGTTTGTTATTAATTACGATGTGTTCTAGCGCTACTGTGTGAGATTAGACTTGGTTGTTCAAATATTTACATTTTGGTGTAAGATTTACCAATACCAAACTGAATACGATATATATATCATCTTATCATAAACTATCATATTTCCGACTCAGGTGTTCAGCTGTGGACTGTCTTGAAGTATCATTAATTGTTAAATGAATTATTACTGTAAATATAGAATGTCTTATAATTTATTTTAGATGGTTGAAAGTATGAATGTCTGAGTACATGTGTGGCTTCACTATCACATTAAGTACTTGTATGATCAGGTTTATTTTTGTACTTGTATTAACATGTAGTTCTACTTTTGAGGCCACATTCTTGTTTCGTCAATGTTCTGAATATAGTAATAGCTGGATGTCTAATCAATATATCACTTTTTGATCAACTTGTGTCACCCAAATCATTTTTCACAAACATAATTATATAGGCTTTGGTGTACGGCATATAGACTTTGGTGTGCGACACTTGGTTCTTATAATGGATCTTGGCTGTTTAGAAGCAAATTGTGAGCATTCTGATTCTCTTTGCTTAAGCAAAGGGGTTAATATGATAGAAATAGTTCTCACTAGGTTGATAAATTCTATATAATTTTGAATCTGCAGAGTTACTGCCCTTTGATTTACACTTATGTTTTTATTTTAAATAGATTCCTGCTTGAAACTTCTTCTTTGTATTTTGTCCACATAGCAATTTTGTTTACTATTAATTTCTGTGTCTTTTTGTAAGTTTTAATGCTTAAAACTGATAACACGATACTTAATCTTCTATTCTCATTCCAGCAGTATTGTCTGTGCTTTAATCACAGTTCTACAGGTTACATGGTGTGAATATTTATCATTGAATGATATGCTGTTAAGCATATTTGCGTGCATATCTTGTTGTCCTATTACTTACGGCTATGTTATTTTTTACAAACCGTTTTATCATAGTGGACCATGGTGAAGAATTGTCTTCTTCTGATAAAACCATAATTATGGCCATCGATTGCCGTGTACCTTTGTTAGTTACCAAACTATTGATAGGGTGAAATAATGCAAGTAATGTTTGCATTGGATTTTGGTAAACATTGTCCTAATATTCATTAATATTAATCAATAATGAAAACAATCCACCGCCTCAAACTCATATTGACACTGGCCTGTATGAAGCGATTCCATAAATATGGCCCCCAATATATGATTTACGGTTATAAGTATTTTAAACAAATGGACCCTATAATTTTCACATTATCAGTCTTCATGAGAAAGAATAGAAAGCTAGTATCGTATATTGACAGGCATATAATTGTTTGAGGTCTATACCAGGAGCTGAAGTAATTACAGGAAATCATTGTTATGGTTCGTATAGAAATCGTTAATTGCAATTTAGTTGATGACTTTCCCCTAGAGCTGTCTGGATTTGTTGTCAAGTTGGGAAATGTATCTAATGCTGGTTTAGGTACAATTCCTCACATCTGATGAGGTTATAAGTCTGTAACTTTTACACTTCATAATTGTTTAGTTCACACCTCTGTATTTATTCTTTGACAAATCTCAGAACAGATTTTAACCAAAGCTTAGCTTAAGCTAGGAGAGGAAAACTTAAAATCTCTGTTAGTAACCAACTTGAAAAGCTACTGTTCTTGGGTATTTCTAGTTGACATTATATATGGTAAATGTGTGTGTTTATTGATTGGCAAAAACTGAAAAGGTTTTGAATTACTGCTTATTTATATTGTGACTCAAATTCTAGTTTTATATTTGTTTTGCTTCGAAATTAACTCAATGACATGTAAACCCCAAAACTCACCAGACACACTGAAACACAGAAAATAAAGGGAGAAAAACAATACGGCCAAGGGGTGTCGACGTCACATTTGGAATCAGGTTTGCAGCGACGTTGTAGGATTAGAATTGACTGTCTAATATGAAAGAATGAGCCGCTGAATGAAAATTTTTTAGGAGCTCTTATTAATGTCAGACATCAGAATGAACCATGCTGTCTTGATGGAATGACAAAAAAATCCTGTCTGATTCAACAACCTCATCAAGGCTGTTTGAGATTATACTACCATTGATAAAATTAAAATCTCATGCAGCACGTCCCTGTGAAGTTGATCTGACAATATTTTATTTCATGCATGATGCCATTAAACTGTATTGCTTCAAATGCATCTCATTTAGAGGTATTTTATGGGTAAATAACATAATACATTAATGAATGTAACTTAAGTAGCTATCAATTGATTTTACACATATTCCTGCAGTCGTATATTTCAGAATAAGTGAATAGAATTACTTCACACGAAAAAATTGCTTTTTCTATTGTACAACAATTGTGCCTTAAAATTAATATCTTATGTAGGTTATATGTTTTATTGACATAAGAAATAGGTTTCAATGACACTCAACTGTTTGAAGTAACGCTGGCTTATAAAGCGGAGATCTAAAAATTGGTGTATAAAGAGCATTTTATTGCTATGGTTACCTGATAATTCAGAACCCAGGTGTGTATGTATTACAGTCTGCTGACAGTTGTTCAAAGGGGACTAAATATTGACACTAAGGCTGTATTGGTTTTGAGAAATTTTTCGATTTTTACAGCACACTTTATTGGCTGTTAAATAAATAGCAAGCAACATGGCTGAATGGCTGGACTGATATTTGTTAAAGGACATGTGTAATTAGTACTATTGTCCTAGGCTTTTACCTCTGGTCAATAATTCAAAGCAAACAAAAGTTAGAAAAATGTTTTGAATTGCGATTAAGCTTATGACAGATCATAATGTCCTATAGTTAAGCTGGTTGGGCTCTTTGTGTCACTAAAATCTGTGGACTTAACTGAACCAGTTGTATTTATCTATGTATTACATGTATGATAGTCCTGACCAATGTTTAAATCTGTTTGTCCAGGATAGCTTTCAGACAATGGTCATAATGTCAGTGCAAGTATAATCACATAGCACTTGCCTTAATTGTGTGTATCCATATATACAGTTGAACACAGTTACAGTACATGCCCTGACCTGAATAACTGTTTCATTGTTTCCATATTGCTCTGTATCAGAAACAATAAAATAAAAAAATGGGGATAGATACTAATCACTGTATAAGATCTGTTATAGAATTCTGAATATAAGTATACAATTCCTGTGCTTTAAAAGTATAATATGCAATCTTGTCAGTATTTTTTAGAAAGCAGCATGACCATAATTTGGAGCAAGATAAGACAGAATTCCATTCATTAATAATCTAAAATAGTATGGAATATATGTATTATAGCTGCATGCTATAGCTCTCCTGATTAAGCTATGGTTTCATATCCCCATAACATTGCCATGTATAATTATTACATAGTTATCTATGTATAGACTTTATTAGACAGAACTTCACTTTCACAAAACACATCC
This sequence comes from Lutraria lutraria, assembly GCA_964023205.1. Taxonomy (NCBI): domain Eukaryota; kingdom Metazoa; phylum Mollusca; class Bivalvia; order Venerida; family Mactridae; genus Lutraria; species Lutraria lutraria. Next base: position 20,200,460 of record OZ026838.1, read on the forward strand.
AATCCAGGTTATGGTATTAATTAAGGTAATACTGAGTTTCTAAATGTTTTACTCTCGCAATCTGGTTTTTTGGAGCTGTTTATTACTTCTATGAAAATTATTCATGTTTATCATTGTTGTAACAGTGACTGTCTGTATGTCTGTTCATCAACAAAATCTCATTCAGTGTAATCTTGATGCTAAGTTCAATCTAAATTCTATGAATGAGATTGAATTAGGATCTCAATGTTATGATCTCTGATCTTATTGTTTTATTTCATTACTAGCCACTTATTTTTCATTTATTAACTAGAACAATGGTTATAGATATACTGTTTAATATTTAATGATATTGTAATGTACTGGAAAGTGGTCACTGATCCATTGTTACTGATTGTTGCCCCTTTGGATGTTGTCTGTATGGCATGTTACCCTGGGGGGTCATGTAGTTTGATATTTATCTGGAAAAGGTTTGCAACCTTTCATGTTGAATTGGATTGGTATTTAATTAGAGTCTGTTTTTGTATATTTTAAGCTTTGTTTTCATACAATGTATTTGTTACAGTGTTCAAATAGCAGTTTAGTATTTAGGTTATTGAAATGCTGAACAATTAGATTAGTCACATCATTTTGTTGTGATTATATCCCAATATGATGTTATGTAGCCATTTTATCAGAATTATCTATTCACCTGATTTATTTAGTACCAGTAAATGTACCCATTCTTAAACATGTTTCCCAATTTAAAAAAAATAGATGAATAAAAAAAGAATGTCTGAAATATTCCAATATTACTCTTATGATTTGACTTGATTTACTTTTGAATTGTTTTTCAGTAACATCCAAATGTACCCAGTTATGTATTACATTTTCGCAACCTTTACAAAAAGAAAAATTGTCCACAAAAATTTCTAAGACAAATTGTGATCGGTACCTAGCTGGTATAATTATAGAATCACTGTCATGAGATCTTGTGACATGGTAAAAAATAACATGGCTATTCTTTCATTGAGCTGAATAATCAAATACATTTTAGATATAGATCCATAAGATGTTATATAAATAACCTGTGAATGATTAATGTGAAAGATAATTTTCTAGTTTCGATTAATTGTTGAGGTAACTGTTACCATGGCAACGGTGTCTGTTATTTTAGTTTACCTGGATGCAGGAAAATTAGTGATGACAGAAGCTAATTGTTACCAATATTTTGAGACATTTACTCTGTTAAATCATGATAGAAAAGCTTGAGATATTTACAGCATTGATAATTGTTGTTGTGTAATATGAAATAGAGTCATCTCCTGTGATTCCCTCTTCTGTTGCAGCATAGATAATATGATGATGGAACGCTGCTAATTTGATGCAAATGATGTGTCTAAGCTGCTGCGTTCAAAACTCTCTTTTTTGTTGACTTTAAGTCTAAAAATTCATATTTTGTGCCAAGGTGTGATTGTATTTTGGTCTTGACGCAATTATGGACAGATCTTGCGTTAGGGTATGTGTAAAAAGGGACCAGCGTTTAAGTGCACCTCTGTTGTAATACAATATCCTGTACTTTAATCTATTTATATTCTAAATATTGATAAAACAGTATGAGATATGGCAGTTTTCGTGATGATTGTAGAAATTTCCTATATAATTGATCATGTAATTGATTTAAAACTTTTTGTTAAGTATTTTGAAAAGATATGTCCAAATATTGAGTACCTTAATGTATGAAGGACATGATAATTGGATTTTTATGTACAGGTTGAAGCTTGTATTGGTAGCCCACAAAAGTGAGAAGTGAAAATAATACCGTTTTATTGTTGTCAAATTAATAGGGGTGTTTCAACTTGTTTTGTTTGATTTTTCAGTCAGTTTACAATAAAATCTTCAATTGACTAGATGCCAATCAACATAATGTAGAATTTTTATGACACATCACTTTTCTTTTCTATTATATTTATGAAATGGAATAGATTCTCCAATGAAAGGCTGTTCTATTGAAATCCTACCTCTCAGCCTGAACGTGTGCGTGGGGGAATTATATTGTGTAATTATTGTTAACTTTGAACTATCTATCTTGTTTGTTTAAACAAAGATGTTACTGTAAACAGTAAGCTTTGAAAATAATTGAAAGTATATCGGGAACAATAGTTTTAATTGAAAAATTGTAAATACCACCATAACCTTTGTTATATCTAAAACTGTAGTGTTATATATCAAAGTTGAATTTTGCTCGAGGTATTATTGGCATTGATTAAAATTTATGCAGTATTGTGATTGTATTAAAGTGTGGCCATTGTCCAAAATGACTTCTATTTTATAAAAAAGATTATGCATTCTTGCTTTCACGTGATTTGTACATTTTTATTTATGTAACAATTATAGTGTTAACGTTTTACTGTGAAATTGAAAATGTTTGGTCTTTTTATTTGGAGGTTATAAAAGTGCTGTTAAATTTGTTCTGTTAAATTTTAGAGTTATGCCCATGCAATTAATTTCAATTTGCTTATACCTTTCTTCGAGATTCTAGTTTGGTTAAGCGCCATCATACTCATTGCGCAATCTGTAAAATCAGTGAGCATTTAATATTGTATTTCTTTTTTTTACCAAGTTAGTTGAACAGAAACAAATTTAGAAAGGATTATAAGAATTTTTTTTTCAAGAACATGTGATCACTAAATTATTTAATTGCTGTATGCTTGAAGTTATTCCTTCAAAAATAATTTACTTGATCATATAATCAAGCTGCTATTTTACAAAAAAAATGTTAAATGCTGAAAATAAGTTTGTGTAAAATGATGTTGAAATAAAATGAATTAGTAAAAGTATTAAGTGCAATAAAGTAACTTTATTTGTATATATCTTGTTACCTATTTTCATTGTTGGTGTCATTTTTTAGATCACTTAGATAGTGCCTGTGTAGACGTATGGTAGGATCATACGCATTGTTGACTTTGTATTGAAATTGGGCACAAAAATGTCATGATATCTCCATTTTACTGTAAGAATTGTGTAAACTGTAATGAAATAGAACTTAAATTCTATGTAAAACACTCCATTGTGTATTGTTGATATTTGTTTAAATGCTATTAAAGGTTGTTAACTTTTAATTAGCATAGGTTACTAAAATTGAGGTTGCCCATTTGTTCCTGTTGAACTATGTCTTTATGTGTGTGTGTTTTTCAGAGAATGTCATACAATAATTATCATGTTGATAGATACTAATGTTCAAATATTGCTTTTCTGCTTTTGTTGGGTATTTTATAAACCATTCAAATGGAATTCTTAAAATTATGAATTTTTCTTGAACTGTTCTTGCATACTTCTTAAATAGTTCATTAATAGTTCATGAAGCATGAATAACTATTAGACAGTAACGGAAATACATCAACTCTGGTGGTTGTGTTTGCACTTATCTGTTTTAATTTGAAAGGCCTGCCATGACAGGTCTCAATTGAGACTCCGTCGCAATCTCAAGATTTTTAAAGATAAGATATTGTGTGTTAAATAATACTTTTTCATCAGTGGCAAAGTGTAGTAATCTATAGAGCTGAACACATACTGGCAGACTGTCATGATGGAATTACTTTAGCATAATATAGTTAATGTGAATTTGAGAATAATGTCAGTTTTTTCGAGGTTTGTGAGTCGAGGATCTGGACAAAGGGCTAGCTATAAACTTTGAGATCAAAAATTCTGTCTCCAAGCCAAAATCTCTTATTATATTAAGCATATGATTCTGTTAATAAGATTGATCTTCATATAAATAATTTAAGCATGAAACAGTGATATTTTGATAACAAAATATTTTGAGAATGAAATTGAGATTTCAGCTCTCAGCACTATTCTTATGTTTGATAAACTTGGGTCCGGTTAAACCCTATTGTTGACTGACAATGTTGTTTGTTTATTGGATATTGTTTAAAAATCTATTTAAATTCAAGTGGCACAATTAATACAAAAGTGTGATGTTCACTAGAAAGCAGGATATCAACGCTTACAACATAATTAAAGTCACAGGGACGGATCTTTAAATCTTCAGCTGTCTGTTTATCTGTACATCCTTAAAGTATGTCTATATACACAGCCCTATTACTGATAATTATAATTATGATATTTGTTTCCTTTTTCCTTCCTTCCGTCCTGTTTCTGGACAAGTTAATGGGCTATATCCCTTTTTCTATCCTGTTCATTATTGTGGACCCTGATCATCTTTAATATAATGCTCAAGTGCTGCATCCTGGTATAAGTATGCATTCATTTGATCACAAACTTCAATCTTAAGCTATTGAAATTCCTGCTTGTATATTGAATCTTATAATTACAGATAGTTTAAACAGAAAAACAACTGACTTTTCATCCTCTAAACTTGAGGATTTTGATACCAGAAATAAATGGAGGTCTAATTTAAAATCAGTGATGTAATTCTCTTGCACGATGTCCAGTCTCAGTAAATATTTCCATAGACAAATTTTCAACAGATATTTTCACATTAAATAATGTTTAATATTATGTATTAAATAACAGAATATTTAGATTTATTTCTTTAGTGAAAGTAGTGTCAATAAATAGTACAGTACAACCTCTCTAGAGCGGCCCTCTGGTGAGCAACAACCTCCTTTCAACTACAGCGTGAGTTTTTCCCACTGTACGATTTAACTATTAACTTAACCTGTCTAGAGCAACAACCTCTCAACAACAGCATAATGTTGCTTCTCCCAAAGGGTGTTGCTTCACAGAGGTCATGCTGTAAACTGTTAATCTAATGACAAAGGTATAAAACAAAAGATGTAATTGTCATAAGGGAGATCCAGCTAGCGGACATTCCATCATGTGGTACACCCTTTATAATGTGCAGGAAATTATTGTATAGTTTGAAGGGTCAGTCAAGTAGACTTGATTTGTTGACATTGCACTATAGATAAAAGGGGACACTATCTATAATACTCAAGTGTCAGGTTTTTATAAACTGAACTTTCCTGTCATCACACAGTGAGCCTTTGTTTAAACTAATGTAAGAAATGTATTAAAAAAATCGAGATATAAGAAATCTCAATAGTATTGTTATTGTCTTCAGTCATGTTACATGTATATTTGATATTAAGTGTCTGTAAAAATACCATTCAGCACATATGATTAGCTTTATATAGAAATATATTTATATACTGTTATTCTATACAAATGTATTATATTTTTGTCTATATATAATTATTATTAAAGCCAACTTAAAAAGAGACAAATATTTCCATGAAGAATTTGAATGTCATGAAAATACTATTTAGGATTTTCATGAAGTCTTTCATGAACTGCCAACAATAATGTATTTGCTGGTTTGGAAGACTCAGTTACTGCAGTAACTATATTGCTTGTTTTGCATTTCTAGAACCAGGTGCTTGATTAATTAGGCAATTAGGTTGGAATTAGATTGGATAATTGCGCTGTGCAATTCCCTCATGCAGATTCAGTTATTTCAGTGTTGCAACCTCAGTTAGTGTCCAATCATTTGTCTAAGTGATTAGGCCAGAAAAAAAGTAGTTTGGTTTTGGGTTACCCCGACAACTGGCCCAATTTTTTGGGTGCCAATTCTAAAAGTTCTAACAGCAAGATCCATAGTGTGAATATAGTCTGAGATGAATCATACCTTGTAGAATCACTATTGGTGTTTAGATGAAAACAATAGAAAAGTTGTCTGACTTGCAATTCCTTATTTTGTTTAGTCATGTAATGCGCTAAACAATTTTTTTTCTTACCTTATGTATATTGGCTGTCTGTGATGTTTTCAGCATACTTATAGTCAAATTATGGTTTGTTAGTGTTTAGTTTTATATCTAATCAGGAACCATTCTACTGTAAAGATGGGTGTCCACTTAATGTTACAGATGTTATATAGTATTGCTATATGACTGTTAGTCATACAGTAGAAGACCAGTTTACTGTCTAAATGTTCAAATCTCACTTGGGACCAGAACAATTCCTGCATGAAGAAGCTGTCCATCCAGCTTACGGAAGGTCAGTGATTTTACTCGAAGATAAGCCTGCATGGGGTCCTCTACTTAAAACAGGGAGATGACACTGACCCCTTTGAAAGGAATTCATGAAGACATGAATTTTTCTTGAACTAGTCTTCATGAATAATGAATTACCATTGAATTGGGGTATTTTTGTGACTAACCTAAAAACCTTTCTATACCTTCTCTAGTGACAAAATTGGTTTGTAGTTGTGTCTGGTGCTTAAACCAATGACCTCCTGCGTTAGAGCCACAATTAGTATCCCCTGAGCCATTATACTAGGGGTAGATTGGACTAATCAGTTCATTTTAAAAAATAATCAATGCTTCATAATATTCACTTACATTGTAATTTTGTGTAGGTATACATTTCATGGTTATCTTTTAACAAGTATGTGATATATGAAGGTTACACAAAGCTTACATTTTATTGTTACCACATTCTACAATCTCTTTGATAAGCTATTGAACATTAATGGGGTCATATTGACAGTATATTGTCTATGATTTGAAAAATATCTTATTAAGTTGGTTTCAGGATGGTTAAAAATTGTGGGTTGTTTCAAAGTCCTTGGTATCAAAGATCGCTCAGCTAAGATGCATGAATGGTTTTCTTAATTGCAAGAACAATTGGGGTCGATCTTTTAAAAAAATTACATATTTTTTAAGTTTAAGAATCTGGATGAATTATAAAGGCTTCAAAAAATTTAAACAAATTATTGTTTGATGTTGTGTTAAATTGATTTCAATTCACTAACTGTATTCTGAAAAGGGGCTGCTGCTGTCAAGTAACTTAAAGTTAACCAATGTTAACCCAAACTACAGACTGTAACTTAAGTCAATTGCCTGAGCAACATGAAAATTACTGAGGCCAAGCACATTATCACCTTAAGTATAATGTAATAGAATTAAATAACTCCTAACATTCAATTACAAAAATCTTAAGTCACAAAATTTTACTATCTTGATAAAAATCCATGATTTAATTTAAGCTCGTATCTGGGTAATGCATGCTACCTAGCTGTATTAAATGTCAGCATACAAAAGATGCATGAAAATTGACTCTTAAGAACTTTGACGTAATATTTTCTCATTTACTTGCTAACTTATTTTACATTTTATATATGATGATAAAAGTCAGTATACTGTATATACAAAGCCACGCTGTTTAAGATCAATACGTCATGGCTGATAGTTGTTTGATGTACGACCATTCTCAAGTGCATTGTTTGCAAATAATTTAATTTCAGCAAATCTATAAATCTGTTGATTTTAGCTTTTGTTATCTCTTGCCCACCATTCCTGAGTGATGCTATGTGAAAATTGTCTGTCATTGATGATATACATGGCTGAAATGACGATAAATTTTAATGGCTGCTTGACATGGAATATTGGATGAAAGATCGCTTTGCTTAACCAGATTCTATCCCATGTTGCAATAGGTTGAATGTTAGTAATTTGACATTCATTTAAGCAAATATTGCTTTGATGTTTCTATAATGTTAAGTGTATTTGGGTTTTGTGTCTGGTTAATTTGGGATTGTGTCTGTTTAGTGGTGATTTGGGGTCCAATGCTAGTGATTTAGTTTCATTGCTGGTGATTTGGGTTCATTGGTGGTAATTTGGGTTCATTGGTGTTATAATGCACAGATATGTGTATGCAGGCTATATCCTTAGTTTAATCAGGGAATTAACCATTTCCAATTATTATTTCCTATGTCCTTCGGATGTAATTGTTGATTTTCCTCCATATGTGGTGAAGTTGCCGGCTCCCTAAGTTGTGGAAGGGTTAATTAGTACTGGTTAGAATACAGTTATTCTATGAAGACTGGTGAGGTGAACTGTAAACCTGGGTTATTTATGCGTCATGGGAAAACAAATTTATACCAGGTACTGACTGCTGCATGATGACATGACTGTGATTGTAGCCATTAGCGTTCTTGTATTGCAGGTCCTTCGTAATCGGAGCCATTTTCAAGATATTACCTTAGCTCTTAATGAAAATTTATTTACAATCATATTCGGTTCTGAGGATTATTTACAACTAGTTTCCAGTTATCCTCTTACACTCATGCAGTTAAACATGAGGTCTAATATAACATTGCTTTATGAAAGGGATCTCCACATGTTACTTTAAATCTTCAGTTGAAACTTGATGGGATTTTATGTTCTTGTGTTATAAATTTACCGGTAATGTAAACAGAAAAATAAGCTTATGAGTGTAATGTATCTAGTGTCAATATTGTGAGGACATATTGTGAACTGATTGTAAATATTATTACCTGTGCACAGTTCTCACACCATTAACAGAACGTCTGGTTTTAAGTTATATCAGTAGTGTATGAATCATGCTTATTAAGCTATATGTCAGGTACGAGTCCCAGGCTCGGCGATGGTTTCCCAGTTATTATTTTATGTAACTAATCTCGGGCCTTCATCTCCAACTAGCCAGATGCTTGATGAATCTGGAGTAGTGGTGTTAAGTTGATTGAATTTTTGGACTGTCATATTTTGACTTATTATTATAATTATGCACTTCAGACAAAATTACAATTTTTGTTGATTATCTGTATCTATTCTGGTCCTCTGAACTCAATTGGTCTTTCAGTATTTTTTGTTGCCTCAACCTGCTTAAACCTTTCAGCACCAATGGCTGGAACTTGTTCTGAGCCTCTGATCAATTTTGGCATTTCTTACAAACTGGAAGTGACCAGTATCCAAATATTACAATTTATTCATTTTAAAGATAATTGTTCAGTCACTTTGGTTGTCAGTTGTCCTTTAAAATATATTGAAGTTTTACTTTACTGTTAAGGAAATTTGACGTAAGAAAAAAATCAGTAAAATGCAATGCCTATATATAGTGGGGCATATATTAGGTTACGTTTGTGCATTTTGTCATATACATATGATATTTGTTCAGGAAGTTGCTGACTTTGTTTACCTGTGACGATTTATGATCATTCTAAAAAAATATATGTATGTTACAAGTTACTATGATTACATGATGCAGCTTTGCTTAGAATGATCAAGTTACTTAAAACCTTCAAATTATTTACATGTATGAATAAATCACATGACTGTATGGACTTAGGGTTTTTAAACGTTATTATGGTTTAATTTACATAAAAATCTATATGATTTACCTCCCTTTTCCAACATAATCATTCAGGGATTAAAACCTCTTCTGCACCTTGTTTAGTGGTTCACATTATTGTAATTGAAGATGATCTTTTATCTTGGTGAATGAGATTGTCTGACTGGAGGCTACTTTTACAATAAATGCATTCACTATGATATGTATCTGTTTAATTGCCATGGTAACCGTGTAGACAACTTAGAGGTTTACTTTTTTCAGTATGGCCCGGGTTTGTCATTTCCATGAATTAATTTAATATCATTACAGAGCTTCCTGTTAATTAAAGCTCTGTCTGTTCTGTGTATTAGATCTCAGTTTGAAAGCTGATATATATTTTATTAAGTTGAGTTACATGATTGTAGAAAATTGGGATGACCTTGATTTTTATGATTTCACTGAAATATTTCAATGGAATACAAATTTAAAGATTGTTTAATTTTTGAATGTAATTTAATACCATAGAAAAAAAATCATTTCAATTTCAAAATTGTACATGTCTAGACCTGAATATAAATTTTATAATATTAAATAGGTGAATATTATTTATATATATCATGTCTTTGTTAAATATTCATGAATTTGTCATGGTGGACTGTTCCCCACCCACTTTGCTCACACATGTTGATGAGAAATATGTAATATGTTGTTGTGATACTGATGTTGGCTCATCTCTTTTTACATAATGATAAACATATATATATATACAGTCAAACCTGTGAACATAGGTCACCCTTGGGAAAGACAAAATGTGGTCTTTATTGACTGCAAGTGGCCTTTATTCAAAGGTTGTTTTCTTCTACATAATGAATGACAGTAAAAAGATGTTAATATCTGATAGTTATTCATATTGTTTTGTTTATTGATAAGTTTAGTTTAATTTATATAATCATTGAACTATGATATACTTGTACTGATTTTTGACTCCCTCAAATTCAACTAAACAATTGTCAATAACAAAGTTTGAGACACCTTGTAAGGCCAGAATAAGTTATCAAATTTATGATTTACCCAACAACCTTATTTTTTTCATCTACCCTAAAATTTTAACTGCACAATATGAAATACATATATGTAAATATTAGGGGTCGAATTATACCTCCCAAGTATGCTTAGAAAAAAAGAAGCAAACATTTTTTTCATCTCCCTGTCTACTTGTTTTTGTCTTTACCGTTATTTTTCTAGTCTTATTTGTTAGGATGTTGCATGGTGTCAACATGTTTCGAGTCATTAATGTCCTCCTCTGATTCATTTTATGAAGTAGTTAAAAGTTGCTTGCGGAAGATGGGCATTGTATGAATGTACTTGTTGTCAACCGATTAATGTGGTCGGGTCAAATTACCTCCTGATGTTGGCTGTTGTACCAATAGTGTGTGATTTTATAAACTATCACAAGCCACAGTGGCTGTACACGTGTCAATGGGTTTGTTCCCTTTGTACATAAATGTATTCCTTATTACGATACACGTCATCATTAATACAAGCATAATTCATTTGAAATTACTGTCCATAGATGACCAAGTAGATATTATTCATTTTTATTCCCAGACTGATCATAAAGCCATTATTTATTACCCCAGCCTCGTATGTATCCAAGACTGGAATCTGCTGACTTCACTCATGTACTATTGTGTCCAATGGAATTCTTCATTGAGGCATTGATGTCAAATGGAGACCAATTAACATCTCGGAAGTGTTGTACCTAACACAATAATAATTTGTACTTGGTGTTACTGTACAGTCATGTAGATGGAAGATTGAACCATCAATGTCAGTTGCCATTATTTCACACATCTTACTAATGAATAGCTATGGAGAAATATCAGCTACGATCATTCATCAATAATTAATGAGTAATATGCCTCGTGATTATTTCAACTGGAATGGTATGTTGACCATTCGTGTATTGAAAGTAATATGAATAGATTTTATTTCATGCATTTGTCATTAATTTAATGTATGGGGAGCATCCTTGATATTGCTGCTAATTGGAACAGCATTATGGTATTTCCACAGGGGTCCCTCAGTGAACATACTGCCTATCAACTGATGAATTGGTGTATAGGTATTTCTTACACTGGGGACCATTCTGATGACTGTTAATTGATAAGACAGTGGCAATTCTGCAAATTGATGTATCAACTGAAGTTTATATTCTATTCAAAATGTATCTGGATTGCGGAGCTTTGGGTGTATACTAGACAGATACTGATGCATTGTCATCATTTTGTAAATATCAAATAAGGGAGAGAACTCATGAGGGAGTATTAAGGTTATGTTTCATGCACTCGATATAACACTGAGTTGTCCAACTTTGATGTATTTCAAGTGGATTTGGCTTGTTATAATTATTGCGCAATACACATGATACTTCAGGCTAATTATTTTGGAATATATGCATATATGCTTAATGATTAAAGTGGGTTAAGGCATTTGGAATAGAGCAGGGTATACATGGCTCTTGCTTTTGTTGTATGACAATATGATTTGTATATTAAAGTTTTAAAATTTGAAATTTCTATAAATCATGGTTACATATCTTTCTTGTTCATTTCCTGTGAATAATGCCTGTATGATCTATTTAGTCATATGCAAGACCTGATAAGTTATTTCTCATGGCTGGTAAATTTATCACTAAATAATATATCTATTATTTACAATTCTGACTCAGAAAGTTTGAGACGTTATACAAGTAATTCTGTTTACTGTATTAAAGGTTAATGTGGGAATAATTATTGTACATGTATTTTCTAATTATAAAATTCTTGATATAAGTAGTTCAGCTGGAGGCAATGGTACATTTCATGTTCTTCAATCTCGCTCATGTTTTTCAGATTTTTTCTTGGCTTTAGTTATTAATTTGGACGTGCTATGAGATTGTTTGTGTGTACATAGTATAGGCCACATGATCATCCAGGCCAGTAGCTCGCCTGCTTATAATTATGACAGGCACATTATCAATCAGAATGAGTCTTGTCTAGAATGTGCCAGAACTGTGGAAGGATATGGTGGCTAAGGAAGTCAGCCAGAAAATTGATGCTGTTGGCCAAGGTTCAGTGATTTTAGAATCTATATATAAAGTAAATGATGAAAGGAATTGATGCATTCAAACAGCTGTTGTTTAACTATTTTGTGTCTATATGTAACCAAGCTGGTCAAGCAAACTTTACTTGTAGTAGTATTTATTGGTATACGCAGATCATCTCATGACTCTTTGTTGTATATTTGATACTTTTGGTTCTTTTTATGCAGAATTCCAACTTTTCTTCTTTTTCATCTAGACTGCATGGGTTCTTATTGAAAATTAATTGGCTTTAACTATTTTCCTTATCTTAATCAAACTTATTATTGAATCTTGTCCTTTGTTTTTAAAGTGGACAGACAGAATAATTTATTCTTTTAATTTCCAACCCAGTTCTTATAATGCATATAATTGATCATTTACTCTGAGATATAGAGATTGTGTCCATAGACATACAATTACGATCTAGGCTCATTGATTGGTCATCATTAAAGTAATATTTCATACAAAGCACTGATAAAAAGTGAGTGGAAAAATAGGGGGAGAATGTTGCAAAAGAAAGAAAAGTATTGAACACATTCCATTATGCTGTGTGTCAGGATTGAAGCTTACAGTCATATTACATGAAGATAGTTTTCTGGATGTTCAAAAATCTCTTAAGTGAATCGCCGCCATTTAAAACTGAAAAATTGTAGAAAAACGGCAAATATTATACCCAAGTAAAGAAAATCTGAAATATGATCAGCAATTTAATTGTAAAGAAAAATAATGACGTTGAGCAGTTGAGCATTCAACAGTCATATCTTTCCAAGGAGCTGTTATAACCTTGCATGTCTACATACACCCACCATAATGTTACTTTCTATTTAATGTGTGGGTGTTACATGGCCTACAAACATCAAGGTTATTTTTCGGGATTTCTTTACCTCAATTTAATAATTTAAGTATTTTTAGTAATTTTATACTGTTGATGTTATTTATATTACAGTTCTATGGTAATAATGCAGACTTAGCCTAGCACATGCATTGTTGTCTTAGTCGGGTATCACAAAAGGATTTTGGAAGATCTAAGGAAATGGGTAAAAAATCAAAAGTTATGGCCCCTGAGTGAAATAAGTAAGAAATGTTTCTGCTGCAGGTTATCGGTGAAAACTGATGTCATAAAAAATTAGATCTGTGCTGTATACAAAATTTAATAATTGTGTGTTTTCCACTCTTGATATGCTTTTAAAACGGGTGAAGAAAAAAATCTTGTTACAAAATTTGTTACACCACTTTGTAATACTATATTGATTAGTACTCTCTGTATTATAAGTTAGTCCTCAATCACAGAAGGTTATTATTTTCTGACTTAAAATTTCCCAAGCATCCATATGGAGTTAACATGCTCCCTCCCTTTTCTCTAAATTTTTATTATTTTAAGTTTGTTCCATGAAATTTGTCATAGTCTATGCAACGGCATGCTGTCAGCAAACCCAATTATTCCGAATTCATGTATTTAAATTACATGCAGAGATTAGAAACTTTGTACGGACTATGTTTGCTGTGAGGCTGTGAAAGTTTCTGTCAGAAACATGTCTAATATTTCTTGTATTTCACAAGGGACTCTTAATTTATGGAAATCCATTCAAATTGACTGAATATTTGAAGTATCCTTGCCTGCTAGGCTCATGGAATATAATACACCATTAGAATTTGATAGGACCTTGACTGACTAGACTCGGATTTATTGGGAACATGCGAAAACTAGAAGAATTTATGTCAGATTGATACTGTTTCCTTGGAAATATCTCCCAATAAAACTATATAATTTAAGCCTTTTCTTGTGCTTCACTCTGATCTTGTTTAATTCTATAGATGTTTCTGTCTAAACGTAATCCTTGGGGCTGTAAAAATTGTGTCTCCAGTGAATATAGCAGCATTGAGATCAAGCTTTGATAAGGTGGATTGTCTTATTTTCTATGTGTATTATTATTTTGTGATGTTCTTCATAACTTGTTTCAAAAACATAAAATTACTGGATAAGTCATCTTACTGATGTCTTTATATATAGTTATTTTTATGTCATACTTTGTCATGTTTTTTAGTCTTTATGCATATGAAACATCTTCCAAGATTTCTTGTACAATTCCATGACTACTTAAAGATTAAGTTAGACAGAATAAGATATTGATGACTTTAGAGTAATTATGTCGTAATTATTGTGACGTTTGGTTTCAAGCTTTTGCTTAAGGTATCATTGTATGTCTCAGCAATCTTGTAAATACATTCAACAATGTAATATTGTTCCCTCATGCACTGACAATTAGTGATATGTGCACACTACAAGATATCAGCATCTCTCTCCTTATTAGTATTTATATGATATTAATTTGACTTTGTTCTTCAACTGGGTCAGTTTTATGACCGAACTAAATCACTTACGTCAATTCAATTTGTCCCCGTGTTTATTTTTTGTCTCGGCTGTCTGGGGATAATTGCTTTCTGTAGACTAAGTCCTGATCACATTACTGGTTGACGGCATGGTTGTGGTCGTGTCTTGTTGTCGTCAATCAATATATTATCAATAGACTATATTAAACTATACATTAAGAATTCATTTTGTTTGGATGTCTACTTTTAGTCTTACAAGTGACTGTGGGTTTGTCCAAATATTTTCTTCTCCATTTGTACTAAAAGGTTTTTGGCTATGGTCTGCTATCTTTATATGATTTATTGTGTGCTGATCTGATGTTAAATCTCTGTATTAGTATGGTATTTGTTTGACCCTTTATAAGTAGACTGTATAAACTGCATATAAAATTAAAAGTCACCATGGCTGATCAGTTCGACCTTGTTTGCCTACCTGCCATTAATTTGCATGTGATTTATAAATGTGCTGTGGAGGTAACTAAACTTAAACTGATTTTAATAATTTATTCTCCAGATTTTCTGTTGTCTCACTGTATCAAGGTTTTCTGAACACAGTCAAAGTTCCGTGTTTGCTGTGACCTCCATATAAAGGCCACCCTGTGAAAAATGACCTTTCTTTTAAAAACCATCATTGATTATTTTAAGAAAAGCTATGAGTATTAAGGTCAACTATCAGTAAAGACCACATTTTGTCTTTTCCAAAGGTGGCCTTCGTTCTTGAAACCTATGAGAGGAAATATTTTTATAACATAACCTGACTTTACCATAATGGATGCACTCAGGGACATTACATTTTATAGACTTTTCAAGTTATTGCATACCACTTGAACGATTTTTGCATCCATTTGAATACAGTACGGTTCGGATGATTTGTCCGATTTTCGCGAATCGCCGCGGAATTAAAATCGCGCTAAGCCACCGGTAGATCGCTTCAACGCGGCGATTTGAATTTTGGCCATCGCGTTCAGAGCAACGATGATCGACGGTGACCGTCACCACTGAAGGGCAATAATTCGCGGTGGATTGCGGCGAAAATCGGACAAATCACCCGAACCGTACTGTAGTTTTGAAGGATTATGGGAGAATTCAGACCGAGTTCGGATTTCATGTTGTTGTAGAGTGGTGGGGCATTAATAAGAGGTGGGTCATTTATTATGGGATATTTGGTACAAAATGTTCTTGGGTTGTGTTGGGTTTACGTTCTACCAATAACTATTCATAACCTGATACTTTATTGACACTACAGTGTTTGTAGAAGGTATGAAAAATATCTTCAATAATTCTGTGTTAATCTTGTATGTCAACATACAAAAGTCAGTGTGGTTCAATTTCTAGTTTGAGATGTTGTTCACACAAGTCTTGCTTACTCTGTGGATTATCAAGGTACATGTATTTATATGTTCTTAAGGCAAAGCATATTGCTAATACATGACAGTCTATAGCAAATAGCATGTTTTTGCAATTGCTGATATATCAATCAAATGATATCTTACTTGTCAACCTAGTGTTACCATATTAGACATTATAAGATATTAAAACAGATATTCTTCTTTCATACGCCATACATATTAACTTACATCCTTTGTACACCTGATACCACTCATAAAAACTAATATTTAAAACTCAGTTCTGAGATGTTTTCTTCTTACAGATCAATTAAGCCAATATTCAGCCTTCATGAATTCAATAAAAAGCTTTTCTAGTTCAGATTGGCTGATTGGCTAACTTTAAAACTATACACATAAATTAACCAATCAAAGGCTGGCATACATCTCTTAATTGAATCCATGAAGTTTTGTTGTTTGCTTAATATTCAAGTGTTATGGATATTTGATTAATACAATATCTCTTGTTACCATCTCCATCTCCATAGCAATGATTGCATCACAAGGAAATGTTCTAGAAAATGATCTCCCCTGGTAGCATTATTTCACACAATATGATGTACAACAAGGGTGGGGCTGTCAATCTGTCCCATGATTTAGCACGCTTGACTTGAAGTTGGCGATCCAGGCTCGAATCTTGGTCACAGCAAGTAAAACCCTTCTATGAAAATTTGATGAAAAATTAATTGTTTACATATGTGGAGAAGTTGCCAGCTTCTTGTTGAAGGGTAAGTTAGCACTGCAGGTTAAAATACAGTCCAGGAGAACTTAAAGTTAGCTGTATTTATAATATACATAAATAACTGAAATATTGTTGAAAATGGTGTTAACCCACTGAAAAGAAAACGAAATACAATATAATGTATTGTAAGGTCATTGTAATTTGAGTTTCCTTTCATGGAGGCCCTGTTGATATGTGATTAAGCCATTGGCTAATGTATCATACTGGATAGACATTTTTATGTGAAATTATAGTTTTATGCACGATGATTAGGACGGGTAAAAAATGTTAAGTCAACGGCCATGGCCGACCCACCCTATTTTCCCCCCAGACCCTTAAGTTTCTAACAGCAAATTCCCAAGAACAAAAGTATTTTTGGAACAAATCAGACACCTCCATAACATGTTCAAAGGTATGTTTATAACAAAAAATAGAAAAATAGAATTTGGGACCATCCTGCTGTAATAATCAAGTAACCGTAAACATAGTTTTTTTTAGCTAGCCTTATAATCATATTGGCTGACTAAGTTTTATGTTGGATAATGTGTGGTTACTATCATATTTTCTACATAATTAATCTGTCATTTTTGTTCATTAAATTGTCCTTGAGTTAGCTTGGATTAATGTGAAAGTCTTGTCAATGTGTCAATAAAAACCATCTTTAAGTGACTGTAGCAATTAAGGGTCACCATAAAAATCGCTGTTTTGTGACTTACTCATATTTGTGAAAAACCTTTTAAAACAACAACAACAACAACAACACCAGTCTTAATACCTGATTTACCCATACTCAGGTACTGTACATCCCAAAAATAAATGGCCAGTAGGTCAGCTGAACTTTTGATTAGTTTAATATCATATGCAAATAAAAATATTGGCGAAAAAAACAAATATTTTTATCCAACCATAGTTATGATGCTGCAAAATTTCATGCCATATTATTAGTGACGTTGGTAGCTAATTTAGTTTTCAATGTTGTCTGTAAGGAATGATTTATGTTTTTCTGTAGCACCTCAAAAGCTCATATACCACAGACTATAATTATCATGATGTGCTAATAAAATGTAATAATAATAAATTTCACCTCTGATCTGGTTTTGATTAATTAATGTGGAGACAGATAGTTACAGGTTGATTGCTTGAGACTACAATGACAAGAAGTTAATGATTCCCTTGTCTCGCCTAGCATAGCACCTCTGTGAATCTGAAATCAATGACTTTCGTAGTACATTAAGCAAGAAAAAAGTTGTCATGTTTTTTTTCTTAACAAGCCTTTTATACTTAGGTGGTATGAATTGATTGTCCTTAGATATTTTTGTAGCTTGTAGTAAGAAACTTAAGTATTGGTTCAAAAAAAAAATTAGACCCGCTTCCGTGGTCGAGTGGTTAAGGTCGCTGACTTCAAATCACTGTAACCTCTCAGTGATAGATGGGTTCGATCCCAGCAACCGACCGTGTCTCTTTATGTGAGAAAGTAGGCAGTTGCTTACTGAGGTTGGGAATCTAGTACTGGTTCTTCCCAGGAACGATGGTTAGGTGAACTGCCTGCCTCATTATGACACTGACTGTTGAAAAGAGGTGTAAAACTTGATATAAACAAACAAAACAAACAAAAGCAAAAAAAGGTATTTCAGATTTTCTTATACATCCTTTTTTGAGATAAATATACATATAGCTGTTATATTTATGGTAAATGTACAAATGACATTTAAAGTCCTCAAAAGTTATATTTCATTTTTTTATTGTCTCCAATTTCTGTAAATCAAAAAAAGAATTTGCAATTAATCTAACTGCCTGAAAACCTTCAACTGATTTTCAGTCATTTTCAGATCATGTTGCTATTTATGGTGTCAAATAATCATCTAATAAATATACTGCAGTTCTTGTAGGTCCTCCTACTGCATACACAAGACCAAAATAGTCACGTTTTCTGTTATCTGTCAATTACTGATGCTATAATTCTATGGAACTCAATTCTTTTTTGTCCTACCTAATGAATTTGTGTGAATTAGGAATTAAAATATTGAATTTCATCTATTAAAAATCTATTTAATTGATTATTTGCTCTTATAACCTGATTTCGGTCATATAAATCTGTTAATTATATTATTCATTCCCATCACACAGTGAATTTTTTTGCATCTAAAATTTATTTTGGGTATGTTAACTGCTTGTTTGTGTCAAATTAGGTTACATGGTACGAGTCCCATACAATAATAATTGTACATCATTTATATGCGTGTTTCTAGTATGTACTTGCAATGAAGGGTTGTGGGGGATTTGGTGCATTTAAATATAACCTTGTTAATTGAACTTCTAGGTATGTGTCAATTGAGTCAAAAAAGTGTATTGGTATTTTGAAATTACTATAGTCTGGTTCCCTGTGATTTGAATCCAACTTGATTGAAGTACTTCAGGCTGGTTCCTCTGGGTCGCATCTATTTGACCAGTCTAGCTATCAACAGCATGTAATTATATGCCATAGATTCCTTAGATTTGATGTTGATGGTTCTAACGGCAGTCAGTGAGTGAAGTTATATTGATTTTGTTGTTGCATGCTACACTATTGCGCTGAACGCTGATAAAATATGGAATTACAGAACCAATCAATCAATCTATTTCATTTAAGTCGGATTTTGTTGCATTCCGATACAAATTTGGTTCACACCCAGTTCGATAAAAGAAAATCCATGTGAATGTCAATGTTGTTAACATCACCTCTTGGTTCATTGGTTTAAGGTGGGGGGGAATAATGAAAAAGCATAATTACTAAAAGTACATTTTTCTTAATTCATGTGATATAAACTCACCAACCTTTTTTATGTCTATTATTTCATACCAGATAAATGTATTAACTGTGGCTAATACAGGTGAAATATTAAAATATCGTGTATGATATAGTCGAGTGATTCCGTGGTATAAATCTACCAATAGGCAAGTAAATCGCACAGCTGAATACAGCGTTACACATATTGGTTCACTCTCATTGCTGTACACACTCGTAACCAAGGGCTTTATTACAGCTTCATAGTTTTTCTCTCTTTTTCCCCCTTTTCTGTGTTTTCCTTACCTGTCAGTTCTTAGGTTTTCTATAATTGGATTATATTTGATATAAAGAATATGTAAGTACATTTTATTTTGTTTAAACTTTGTAAATATTGCTATTATTGTCTGTTTTTATTTTAGCGTGTGTGTATATTTAAACTCTCGCCCCTCCCATTCGGCTATTATTTGTACGGTTTTATCTCTGGGTACGTACACCCACGATTTTATATATAAGCTGGGTTATATTGTGAAATATCCTAAATGCATGAAATACTTCAGATAAAAAGTTTTGAATGGAAGTATATGACGATTTACATTCAATTAGAAATAAGGTGAAAATTTAGGTGATTCTTAAATTTAAATCGGTGGTATTATTTTATTTAATAATATGTTGTTTCTTTAGTAAGGCTGTCACAGTTAATTGCATTCCTTATGTATGATGTATAGTTACGTGCTTGATTGGTTTATAATTACGCATAATTTCTTGACTACTCAAGTTTAACCTTATGACTGTGAGAAAATTTGTTTTTTTTGGGGGGGGGGGATAAAATCCATGGTTTCTTGATCATGAACAAGAGAGAGTATGGGGTTAAATTTAAGTAGATTTTAATGATTTGAATGACTAATCAGTTTAGCTTAGTTGATTTATTTAATAAATGTTTATAAGATTTTGAGTATATTTAGAAGTTATATTTGTATTATAAATTGGTGATTTGTATGTTTCTTTGTATGATTTGTACAAAAATATTATTATTATTTTTTTGCAATTATTTCAGAAGTATTCTACGAAATTAATCCACTTCACTTGTTTGTTTCAAAGGAACCAAAAATATTGTCTATTTAAACCATGGTTGTTGTACTGCTTTATTTTATGCAGAGAGAAATTATTCTAGAACTTTGTGAGGGAAATTTCTCTGTGAATTATAATTGTTTTATGTTACACTATTTATCTTTTTGTCAATTTGTAGTCATAACAAATTTAAGACAAGTTCTGTATGTGTCTGCCCTGTAGATTTGTGTATATATTGAGGCCAAAGTTGTTGATTATTGGTTCTCAGTCCTATTCACAGTAATTTTTTATATGACCGAAAAAAAATAGGTTTATTTTTCTGATATTGTAAAACAATGTTCATTTTTTGTTGTGAGCTTCAAATAAACAGTTTTGATGCCTAAAATGAATACTTAATTCATTATTGTTTGGTTACAGTTACGAACTCAGATCCTCGCATCTAGTAGCTAGGTTTCATTAGAATGGTCCACTACACTAAAGTCATGCAGTTTGTTCCTTTATATTTATCTCTTGCCAATTTTTTGTTACAAAATTTTGAGAAACAAAATCTTCAAAAATATATGGCCTTATTTATTGTGTAGGAGAAAGAACCTGATATTAGGCTGATAAACATCTTGTATGCATGTTTACCATTCATTCTAATCTAGCATTTTTGTTTAGTTTTAGCTTATATTTTATACATTTAAAAGAGAGATTCATTGGTTATTTATTTCGTAGGTTGAAGCATTTCATATTTTTCTTGAACAAGATCCAGGAAATTTTGTAATTCGAATTTTTTTGCCATGTTTCAGATGAAATAATTGCATCAATTTATTCTAAAAGTTCATGTTCAGTGACTGACTTTAAATGATTGGTCAAACATGCAATCCTTTGACAGGCCTTTGCTGCTGTAGCTCGTTATTTATCATTAAAAGTCCCAATTAATTGTTCATGCTATATAATTCTTTTTTTTGTGTAATAAATGACTTAATCAAGTCTGTCTACAAGACCCCAAGGATATCTACAAAAAAAACAATCAGGATTTCATTATTAAGTTATCTCGTTATTCAATTACATGTACATGGTTAGTTTGGCTATACAGTAGTTTAAACTTTCCTGTAGTTCAGAGTTATCCAATGAACTATTTTGTCTCTCCAATAGATCAATGAATTTAATGTCCTCAGATGGTTGGGTTATCCCTGAAGCACTTTGGCATTGGTCAACAAAATTCACACATAGTTGATAAAATTGCCCGATAAGCCTGTTGATTTTAGCAGTAACATTTACAACATTCAAAATCAACATTACCAAGGCCACAAAGCGGCGATTTAAATGCTTTAGTCAGCAAATTTTCAAAATATTGTCTGTGAATAATTGATTTGATTACCAAAACAGATTTGGACAGTGCCTTCAGGTTATGTTGAGGTTGAAAATATATCATTTGAATAGACACATTCACACCCTACCTAGATTTTAACTGAAGTCCCATGTTGGATATTTCTTAGAAATTAGGATCTGGTGGTTTATGGGATACTTTGCTAATTAGATATTATAAAGTCCTGGAGGAAACTCCTGAAGATGTCTGTGACAGATAAGTATTGTTGGTGTATCTATCACATTAAGATTGCACACAAGAAAGCCAAGGTCTTAAGTCATATTACAGCGAAATATTACTGATCAGAAAACAAATCAACACCTTGGCAGAGAAATCAGATTTTTGCTTATGTATTATGATTATTTTCTTGTCTCGGCTGGGGACATCTGGCGGGCTTGTACGAAAAGAAAACTTACAAATTTGTTATAGTTAAGTCTTAGTTTCAAAAGTAATGTTTTCATGCAGCATTTAAACTTCATTTTAATATTTAATGATATCCTAGTAACACATACACATTTCCTTAAAGGCTACTATAAATATATCTAAAAGATAGGAAAAATTTCCATAGACAAGCATCAAGGCATGTTTATAAGTTATTTAGGTTGACAATTTCTTAGATTGCAGACTGATGGAAAATCGACTCCGTTATTCTCTCAATCTATTTCTCGTGAGGACTTTAAACTTGATATTTTTGTCATAGAGTAGATGTTATTAGAAACAAAATCTTTGATGTGAACATTTTCTATATACCACACATTTACGTACTAGCATCAATTTATTTTTATTTTTACGCACATGTGTACCTTAATTTACAAATTTTCATTTAATTCACAACAGAGTTGTACACCTTGAATTTTAAGTCATCAAAATGGTGATTTTGCAAACTGTTGTGTGACGCTGTAAATATCTTAGTTGCATTTACTGTCTCATAGATGCAATATATATCCCCTCATTGCATGCTAATACCATTTCTAATTGACACAGGCCCTGATGGTACTTGATAAATCTAATATAAGACTTATATTATTTAAAGATTAGATGCCAGACAATACAGCAATCCATTAATTTAAGAATTTAATTAATATGCCATGTTGTCTGTAACACTTAGATGCTTGGAGTATGTTTTATTTATGATACATTGTTAGCCAATCCCCCCCATATGTTATGTATCCCATTTTTTTCAATATGATGTGATATGTTTTCTATCTGAGAATAAAATTGCACCATTAGTCAGGGTGATTTGGCAGCATTCCAGATTTAAAGGTCGGGGTTCAGGGAGACCCGTGCCATCCAGATGCATTCTTAAATAGAACCATCGACTTCCATAAGCTTGCTGGGCAACTTCCTCACATGTGGAAATTGTCTTGGGAATTGAACTCATATCATGAGTTGCTAGTGCTCACTGTTCTGTAAGGTAACCACCGACCACAGTGCTGCCCCCCCCCCCCCCTCCACAATATATGTACATTGTATACTAAGCTTTTATGTTCATGTTTGATGGGTCATTAACTCAATCTTTAAAGTTGTTTGATTTGCTACATTATTTTTCTCATAAAAATAGTTTGATGTTTTATACCTCTTAGAAATAGTGATATTGTACCTTTGTTGATTATGACTGTTCATAAAAAGTAAATTGACTGAGATTTTCTTCTGATAAATCCAGGATGGTAAATCTGTTGTACGGTTCAATGGTTTTTACCTATTTTATGTTATTACGATTATTTAGATCATGCAAGATCTCACCAAATAATATTGAATGTTTTCATTTATTTAAAAAATTTTGTTGACTAGTGTTATATTTATTATATTAATTATCCTTTTTGATTAAGGTGTATTTGATGAATAATGTTAAAATTATAATATTGAAGGCCTTGAAGGCGTGATAGTTTTATCTTACCTGATCATCTGTTTGGAATTTTATGACGTATGAATAGCTGTAGACTTATAGTGGGGATCTTAAGATATTAACATCTCAACAGTTGAAGAATACAGGATGACTTTTGAATAAACAATTAAGGTTCTGAGAATAAAGAAACAGAGTAGTAGGGGCATCTTAGAGGACTTGATCGTGGGTACATCTTTAAGGACTTGACTGTAGATACGCGCTTTGGAGAAATTGACTGTAATGAGAAGTCTTAGAGGATTTGACAGTTTAGGGAATATTAGATTATTTGGCAGAAGATGTATCTTAGAGGACTTACTAGTACATTCTGATTATTAAAAGACTTTTAGTAAAGTCAAGGCCATGTGTTAATGACCTTAAATGAAAGTGTATTAGATTGTGATTGTCATTGTTTTGAGTGCATAATCAAGGTCTTACTGTTGATTACTATTTTTTGGTGCAAAATAAACTAGTAGCTTTGATGTGAACTGAAAAACATTATTTTTGTTTGTTTCTGAACAATAATCTGCTTGTTACTTAAAGCTGCTGAAAGCCTGCAAGAATTTCTCATAATGTGACTTAATGATGCTTTCCACTTTGTTGAATCTCAGATCAAAGCGAAATTCTTTGAAAATATGTGAGTTTTCTCTGTGTATTTTGTGTTCATTTGTGAAGAATGTTATCAGGATATGTTATGGATATGTTATCAGATTGATAAAAAAGACCTTTACAGTTATTTATTGTGCAAGTATTTATGCGTTTCAATTATAAAAATCTAGAAATTTCATGTAATACATTTCTTCCAATAACCCATGCCTTTCAATTCTTATCATTCATCATTTTAGAAATATGTGACATCTGTGCTCTGTCAATGTAGCATGATTTAATTTAGTTTACAAAACTTTTTATGTTATTCTGGTGCTTTTTTCTTGTCATTTATTATCAAACCTAATCGCCAGGTTTAATATTCTTTCAGTTGGTATGATTGCAAAGGATTGTGGGAGATCTATTCTAAATTGTCAATATTTTAAATTGTCAATATCTTTAATATACTGCCTGCATGTATGAAGAATTAAATATCTCATCATTTTAAGATAAAAATGGTTGATTTCAGAGTGTACACTCCATTTCTGTATATCAAGTACACAATAGAATGTGAAATATAAAAATGACACATAAAATAGACATACATATAAAAGCATGACTTTCATATGATAGATTGTAAAACATGTCACACGTTGGTGAAAGATCATTTCATGACATTATTTGTCCATTTAGACTTAATATAGATCCTTTTTAGATACACTGAGTTCAAGCATGTATATACTGTGGGCAAAAAATATGTTATGTCCATATTTGGAGATTTAACACTTTTTTACTAAAAATTACGGAAGCAAAAAAAGCTCAGTATTTGTTTCATCAAGTAGCATTAACTGACAGTATATATCATGAAAAGTATGCAAACAGCGAGGAAAAAAATACCTGGTCCTTAACAAACATCTCTCAAAATATATAATGGCTCTGAGTTGGTGGATAGAATTTTTATAAGTATGCTCTTCATTAGTTGGTGATACAATTCATATCAAACTGAAAAGTTAGGGTTTAAAGAAAAATTAGGGTCAGGTTAGCGGAACAAGAACATTTTATGCCTAAGTGAAATGAACGTTTTTTTAAATGACTTCAAAATAATGATTACTTCCTCGGATTCTGTGCTGTATTATGCTTGATGGTACGAGTGTTGTTGGGTCTTGTCTCTGTGATATTTACAATTTTTAAATTCCTTGAAATTGTCAGTGTGTTTACTCAATCCACCATTGACCTTCAAGTCCTCTTGCATCAAGCTGGTTATTCCATTTTACTTAATTTCTCTATGATACTATTATATTGTGATGATGTTCCTGTCTCATGTTTTATGGCACTCTCTGTGGTGCCATTACCATTAGTTGAGGTACATGATAGATGGCGCTAGACTCTCTGTCAACTGCTGATACTGGATGACAGTTTTGGGACTCTACTTGTAGCCATGGTAACTAATTACACTATTTTATGTTATTTCCTGCTTTAATAAAATGCAATACAATATGGAGATGAAGAACTGTAACCAGATCCCTGTATTCATCAAATGGCTGGAAACTTGTGTTTCTTTAGAAGCCTTTGCAAAACCTTTAGCGAAATCAGTTGCCATATCTAGGAGGTCTTTTCTCTTAAATCAGACTTATATAGTCCTTAATTGCCATTTTGTCATTGTAGCATAACTAGATAATACAAATTGTTCTTCATATGTATAGAGTTACTACGTTCATTGGTTGGATGGACAGATTTGTCATCTGAGCCATGTAGCCTTAGTTTTGATTATCCCAATACTGAGATATGTCCCACATTTTGTTTATTGTCCAGTCAGTAATATTGTAGACCTCATAGTGAGAATTTTACATTTACTCAACGTCTAATTGGTTCATATTGATTGATTGACTGCAGTATAATTGGATGTCCAGATAAAAGCTAAATAATCATTGCTGTCTAGCATTATTACAGACTGGTATATCTCGATTTTTTCATTGAGTACACTGTCTTTATTGTCCACTGAATCTGTCGGCTTGCCCTGCACTTTCCATTTATTAGCCTGACATTTATTCTTTAAAAAAAATATGTTTCACTATATACGACCATTGTTGACTGTCTGATGGTTTAAGTGAAAAGATGCATTGAATTGAATAATAATGGTGTAAGAGATGTTTGTGTCACAGTAGCAATTAACCATACAGCCTACTAAATTAACCTTTAATGTATTAGATTATTTGATATTTTCCCATGGAAATTATAAAACCATTAAGTGTGGCATATTCACATTTGTATTGAAACTTTCTTTTTTACATTCTTACAATTCACATACTTTTTTTCGGGTTTGAGGACTTGATGCATTTTGTTGATATCAGGATCTAATGAGACAGGTTGTTAAATAAATATTTGGTTTTAATTGAGATTAAACTATTGATTATCTTCCATTTAATGGGAAGTTGGAATTGGAGAGTTTTTTATTTTGTTTGTGCGTTTAATTAGCTGTCCCTGTTTAATGTTTGATTGTTAATCTAGCTCTCCTTGTTTTTGTATAAGGCTTAAAACACAGTGTGCATAAACCCATTTTATTAAATTCTGACATGATTTTCCTATTGTTTGTAGAGTTATTGAGGAAGTTATGAGAGAAATTTTGAGCATGTAGTAAGATGTTTGAGCATGTATCTTACTGCTTGTTGACCTTCACATTAGTCGTTTCAAGTGACTCTTGTTTAAATGGAGGAAGATATGTGAAAGTTTCGTGAAGTGCTTGTAAAGAGATAGGCATAAAATGGTTGTCAATCCTACACTTTTATGTCTAATGTATAGTTTTAAATACTTTGCTGTAAGTTTGGGACCCTGGCGGTGGCCATATAATGTTGCATTAAAACCTATATTATATTGTTGAAACTGTTCTGATCCCTTGCCTTGGATTAAATGACATTGGTATTTTAAAGCCTATTCTGGTGGATCACTGAAAGGCTGCTTTGCATTTTTTGTACGTATAGCAATTTATGTGCTATAATTATATTTGTTTGCAATTAATGAGACTGCCCCTTTGTATCTTTTTCATTGCATGGCCTCTCTGCTCCTATTAACAAAACAACAACAAACTGCTACCAACAGTTACTACTAAAACAACAACAACAAACTACTACCAACAGTTACTACTAAAACAACAACAACAAACTGCTACCAACAGTTACTACTAAAACAACAACAACAAACTACTACCAACAGTTACTTCTAAAACAACAACAACAAACTACTACCAACAGTTACTACTAAAACAACAACAACAAACTACTACCAACAGTTACTTCTAAAACAACATCAACAAACTACTTCCAACAGTTACTACTAAAACAACAACACCAACAACAGTGTCAACACATTAAAATAACTTGAGTCCATTTATGTTACATATTCAGGTATTATACGCCCCCTTTAGATAGATGTACATTTAGTTTATGGCTAATATAACATAACAGCAAATTGTTTACTAATTGATGACAGCACCTGATATTTTTGTTGAGGAAACATAAATTCTAGCATGAAACAACATTGTGATGTTACTGAATTCTTGCTAGCAGTCATAATGATGTATGGAATGTTAATAGTGATGTTTCCTCATATAATACAGACAAGGTGAATACATCATACTAGTGTACCATGCTGGTTTGACCTATCAATTAAGATGCTGAGTTTCTAGTGTAGTGGTGTCTATGGTTTTCTAATGGGATTCTTAGGGTGTGCCTTTAATCATAATGGTTGCTGTCATAGTTTTATAGGATATATCCACATGTTCATTGTATTTAGTATAATAATTGGAAATATTTTATTTGTTTTGTTCTGAAATAATTGATCTACAAAATATCTGTCAGCATGTGTGTATAGCATTTTACATAATACAGTTAAACCCCTGAAAACCAGTCCCCTAACTAGACCAGACTCCGCTTTTCTGAGAATTCCAACTTTATAAAATACTTGATTTGACTTGAAAAATCGCCTGATTTTCAGAGAATTCCAGTTTTCAGGGATTCTGGTTTTCGTTTTATTTTTTATTGTGCCAACAATGAAATAAGCATAATTATGAAACTGATTGTCCCAGATTATAAAATTCTGTTTTTGATGCTAAAAATGGTGACTTTGTTCTTGTCCAGCCTAATTTTCCATGTCTCAGATTTCATGCCAATGACTAAGTTCCTAGATCTTCTTCACTTCTAGATTATTTATGCTTGTTGACAAACTTGTCAATTAGCCGTCTCTGTTTTATAGTGATGCATGCAATCTTGAGTGTTTTTAAAAAAAAGAATATATGGGAAGTACTTAAAAACCACAATCAGGAAGTTGTTTGATTATCTTGGCAGAAATTACTCAGGATACAAAAAAAGATATACCAGTAGTACGAACTGATAATACATTTACACATTTATATCTAAGAAGCATTAGCTTATGTGAACAAATATGAATTTAAGAATTTTTTTGAAACAATTAAGACCTAATAAAACTCAGTATGAGTCATAGATAAAAGAAATCACCTATAAACCACGCAAAAAAATCCCCTTTAAACCACAAATTCTTGCTGGTTGCCTACTTTTCATTTCTATTTGTACCATAAACTACATTGCTTGTCACATTTTTTTGTGACATTTTGTTACTATCTGTGTAAAAGGTTTGAAGTGCTGGTGTAAATGAACTGAAAATCTTACAATAATTTATGAGAATTATATGTGTATTAAGTAGTGAAGTAAGCAGATAAATGCTGGAATAAATGAACACCATAATTAGTTTTCCATGCTGTGCCGTTAGCACTGCAGGTGTCTTTGGAGCATGTTTTGGCATGAAGAGTTTCCACATCAGTTAATTGATAAATCCTGGTACTTGTACTGTGAACATTTTCTGCATCATTTTAATTGATCCATTTTGGTACTTAAATGCACCACTTAATGGTCATTTCTGACTGTTGTTGTTGTCATTTATCTTATGATAAGGCGAGAAAAAGGATAGTCCTATAGATTTTGCAGTAAAAACTTAATTTTACTCCAGATTAATTTTTTTTCTGTATGGCTGTTGATGTAAACCAAATTTGAATAGGATGTTTACAGGCTTTATATAAAATAATTGAGGCTGGAGTGAGGTCTGCATGAGTAAATGCTGCAATTGGCTGCCATACTACCAGTATTTAAAGCCATTATATCTAAGGTATGGTCCTTCTTGGCAGAACATTTTGAAGGATGTGGCAAGGAGTCTGTCTGCAAACTTTATCAGTGTAAAATTAATGTGTTACAAAAATCAACATCTAGTCTGCTGAGTTAGCTGATGTGGCTAAATGCTATATCTATCAGAATATTAGAAATTTTTGTACCAGTTATGACATTCCCATACTGTTATGACTAATATATGTCTTGCTCATTGATGCCAGATCTATCAGCTGTTTAAACAAAATTATAGAGCAAAAAAATGGTAATTCATAAAGTCTAGCCTAATTTTATTCTCTGGCAGAGTTAATCTCTAACTAGGAAGCTAACATAGATGGACAGGGTACCAATTATATGAAATATAACACTTAAGTTCAGCCAATACTAAGCCAGAAAATATGTAAATTGTTAATTTCCAAGGTTATCTGTCTGGCTAAGTGTGATAAGGATTTTTATATCAAGGAATAAATATCCGTTTGAAACTGCAGCAGCTGTGTTAAATATTTATCCTTTATGCTTGATTTAGCAGAATTAAGGTATGTTTAAAAAGTAAGTTATGTTAATGAATTAGGTATTTACCTATATGCCATGAGTAAGTTTAAGTCCAGGTTTTGCCAAAATTTCATTGCTTGTTTATTATTGTTGCTGCCATATTTTTCTTATCTGTAACTTTTTTAACATTCTGTTGAGTTCATTTGATCATGGTGTAAGATTATATAAAATGAGGCTTTATACAAACAGTATAATCTTAGAGTTCACTTTTTTTCACAATACATTGTAATGTATTTTATTCTTCTGTGTGATTTGGCTGTCAAGTAGCTTGCCATTGACCATAGCGGTATAATTGATCATGATGATCATTTTCTGCCTAGTTATAGTGATAATGTTGATATTACATGTATAATGTTTGACCATAGCTGCATGGCCATGGGCTATGCCAATATCATGAAGCCTTATTGTGACTTTCAATCATGGTGTTCAGTTGTTTTCTGATTGGTGAAAGTACAGGCGGCATGGTTTTGATTTGACATGTTTACTGTGAGTCCACCAGAGTTCTTTCAGTGCAGAGTATGGGGAGGAGGTGACCTGAACAATGTTTATTGTAGAACTATTGACATAAAGTTTAAATTCAATCTGTGTTAAGCATTGTGGTGAGTACTGGTTTCAGTTTTAATGTGTGTTGTATATCCAGACAGTTTGAACTGTAATTGGTATTTAAGCATCCACTGAGAATACCATTAATCTTGTACAAACTCAGTAAAGATCAATGCTATTTTAGCATATGCAGCCTCAGGAAGATTTATTCACCATTACCAGTAGAGTTTAACCAAGTATTTACTAAGTAGTTTAGTTCAAAATTGCAGTTGTAAAACTATGATTTAATTACATTGAGTAATTAGAAGCTGAAGAATGGCAACAGGCCACAGTTTTTTATAGATGCAGGTATATTCGTGGTTTGTGTATATTGAAGTCCTCCAGGATTTATGATAATCAGATATTTCTGAAGTATTGTCAGACCCAGTTGATAACTTCTTGTTTTAACTTAAAGCTGAGCCTCGTATCCTGAAAATCTATGACTGCTGCATACTTTCTGTCGCTTCCCGGAAATATGCTGTCCAGGAAATATGCTAACCTATTTCATTACTTTTTTTCTATTAACTGACTTATAAAGATAGTGATTACTGACAGACAGCCCTACATCAACATTATAATTCACTTCAGGGTGTAAAACATTGATTTAGTGTTTAGTTGTTAGACATTATATGAGGCAGATTGCTCAATATTTGCGCCTTTGGTTAAATTGTCATTCAGACTACTTTGTCAACCAATATTTTAACTTGAAAGACCACCAGTGGCTATCAAATTGATTTACAAGAAATGCTTTTTTACCCTTTTAGGAAACTGAATGATAGCTCAGATTTCCATAGCCATCACTCGCTTGGTGCACGAGTTTTGATGCAGACCAAAGTGCTATATGTGTTTCTACATCCACCAATTGTATAATAAGTTCCTGTTCTATGATGCAGTGCAAGTCTATGTAAATTCAGTTTCCATCAGTGCTTGATTATTGATTATTTTTAATCCCTATTATTACTGAAATATTCAGAGTTACTTCCCTTTCAATGATTGAATGTATGATTGTGGCATCAGTAAAAAATTAAATGTAATGTCTCTTGAACATCTTTATTTGTGGATCCAAGTTTCTCGTATCATTGGAGAGGGATGTGGTTGGCATTATTTGGTCTTTGTCATTTTTGTCAGCTTTATTTAAAGGTTATGCAGTAGATATAGTGTTCTTTTTTTGCCATGGAAGATTAGTTTACGTACAAACTGCTGTTTCACTTTTCATGAATTATGTATGCTATGTGGCATCAAAACTATGACAATTTCCCTTTTATGTGTAAATGTGATAATCAAAATATTTGACCCTAGAGAGAATGGGATTTTAAAAATGTCAATAAAGGTCTAATAACCACAAGGGTTGCATATTTAATACATAAAAGGCCACTTTGTCTGTTTGTGGATTTTATGTCAGTGCTTATCATGTACCAAGTCGACATGGGAAACGAAGTCCATTTGTATATTGTCACTTGTTGCCGGCAGTAACAGTAGAAGACTCTCTAGAGAGTCATTCTTTTGGATTAAAAAAAGGTTTGAAGGACAATCTAATCCTCATTACTGTCACAGAGAATCTGGGGATTATTGGCTGTAGTCATCCTTGCTGATGAATGTCAACATTGATATATCATGAAGACTCAGAGCTGAGTGGCATCAAATTTGAGAACATTGGAATTTTCTTGTCATAGTTTATGTTTATACATTGCATTATCCAAGTTTTCACAATACAGATGACAGGAAGTCATTCTTGATTTCTATGAAAATATATATGAAGTGTTTGATAGATAGAGTAGATATATTATGTGTGTTTATACATGCAGTTTGGTGTTAATGTCAATGATAGAACTGATATCACATCCAATGAGGCTTATCTCATGTGCCGACAGGGATAATCGGACACATTCATCAAATATGTTTGCCCTCTGGAGGCAGAAATTCACCACTATTTATTCTGAATGCACATATTTATGTAGACTTATCTGGTTTCTAGGAGTAGTGTGATTATTTTGTTACCATGTATAATTTATTGTTATCTGACACATATGATAAAAGTTACCTGCTAATGGCACATTGGACACATATACGCCTTTCCATACTTTCACTGGTGTGATTGTTACCTGATCGTCAGTTTATTGATTTTGCCAAGAGAAAAAAGAAGTTTTGACTTTATACCATTATGAATTATTGAAACAAGCAGTATTTGTACTGACACGGTTTATGATTTCATACAATGTTAAAACGTTTTACAGGAGGCTGGATATGCCTCGGTGGTATCAGATTGCCTTTGTATTGATTTCTCTAGCTAGCTTTCTCTTATGAACCGAATCATTTGTCACCATACTTAGGAAAATGCACTTAGATGTAAAAAATGGAAAGGTAATTACCCAGTATAGTTGTGAAGTTGGTTGTTATTACCTTGTATTATACTGATATGTCATATAATTGAACTGAATTCTTTGCGCTACTATTTTTGGATGTGTTTTGTCGCAAAATGCACATACGTTTATGATTACGTTGTTTGCCATCCACCCCCTTTTAACTCAGTACTTGTTAAATAAAGTCTTATAAAGGGAATGCAATTGTTTTTTGCTGATGTTCTTACTATAGAAGCTTTCTTTTAATAATTTTTCAATTCCCTTATATATTTTTTACCTGTGTGGACAAACTGGGTCCATGGTTTAATTCCTATAATTTATTGAACATTAAAGATATATTTTATGACCCAAGTTTTTGATTGAGTTAGTTAGAAAGTCTCGCCATTTTTGTCTTGATTTAGATGTCTGTAACCCCAGCACCTTGATTTAGATGTCTGTAACCCAGCACCTTGATTAGAAATAAAACTGATGTTTTGTTCTATGTCTTTATTGCATGTTAAGTAGAAGTAAAGCTATGGAAGTCAGTTTGATTGTCCTCTGATATCTAATGGATAAGGCCATGTACTGTAAGCTTAATTGCTTCTGATAGCCGTGGGTAGCATGCAAACTATTTAAATCTACGTCTACTACCATTGCTGTATGAATGTATTTAGATTTTATTTTCAGATAAGCGTTTGCATCAATAATGAATTCTGGTTTGGGATTTAACTTGCTCCAGTCATGATTGTCTTGGTTGAAGCTATTCAGTAATTCTGTCGCTGTCTCGCTGTTGTTGTTTTTGTAGTAGTATTTTTTAGAAGGGAGAGGGGGGGGGTGGTAATGTTATTCAGTCCTCCACAGGTCACACGAAATACTGATTGACTGGTTAACTTTATAATATTGATGTCCTGTTTGTTTCCAAACAGCAGATTGGAGAAGTTTTATTAATGTGTCATGTGACTTCCTCTGTGTCTGATGTCCTGGTTTTGTTGCCATTAGAAAATACCAATATTCAGAATGAATTGTTGTAAAACTACTTGGTAGTTGTATGATACACATGTACTTATTATGAAAGGGTTTATGAATGCTAATTGAAAGTCTTGATACTGTCACTGGATTGAAGGTACAGTTATTTTTTGTCACTGGTTTTAAAGGTACAGTTTACTGTTGCTGCTTTGAAGGTATAGTTTACTGCTGCTGCTTTGATTAGGTACAGTTTAAAGATTACTGCTGCTGGTTTGAAGGTACAGTTTAAATATTACTGCTGCTGGTTTGAAGGTACAGTTTACTGCTGCTGGTTTGAAGGTACAGTTTACTGCTGTAGATTATAAAATCACAGTTATTGCCTTGTAATTCTTGCCTTTTCTAGATTCTGAATGTATTCCTACATTTTTTTGTATCCATATTTATGAGCATTGAGACTATTTGTGTTGATGTGCTTGGCAATTTCTATGCTGTAATACAAAATATTTGACTGTTTTGCTTCATTGACAATATAAATAATGCAATTTAAGCAAGTTGTATATTCATCTATGCTAAATAGGTTAATCAAGGCTTGCCAACAGACCATACATTTTAGTTTGGTTATTATACTTTCATAGTGATCATAGTCGTAGATTTTTTATCATTTTCTTTGGCATTCATATAAATTATGGACTAGTTCCAAGGCTGTATAGATTTTACAGATTTTATTTCTATAAAGATGGGTAAAGTTTCCATTTCATAACACAAATACTAGAACCAGTCTGACTTATGAGTGAACAAAAGTAGCATTCATTACTGAGACCTAGCATGGCTGGCTTTCTCCACTCCGAGGCTTATGATTGAAGTGTGCTGATGTTTACAGAAAGTGTTTATACTTCTGGTGTACCTTTGTTTATAAATGCTGACATTGTTTGTATTCAGATGGTTTTAGTTTCAGCTAAATTGTTATACATGAGTCTCTGCGATAAACACATTTCTAACCGATGTTGAATTGATCTAGTATTAATGTTATAAAAATCTCCACAGCTTCTTAGAAATGTAGATTGAATTGTTTACTTATTTACAGATTCTTGTGTGAGGATGAAATGCAAACTACTAAATCAGCATCTGGAATACTCAAGGTTTTTTGGTGTCTTATTGACTGAATGCACTGAATATTAAAAGATGTATCTTAAACTTAGTTTGAGTGTAGGAGAATAAGTGGCTTTAAAAGTTTAAAGAAAAGGAAATTAAGTCTGTCAGATCATGTTGGATTATAAAGTCTTGACTCAGGTTATAGTAATAGGATTAAGTTAGTTATGTTAATATGCTTTTTGGGTAGCCTTTCTCACCCCAATAAATCCAATAGTTTTTGGGGGATTTCAGGAGATATTGTGTTTATGGGTTGGGCCCTATCAAATAATTATATGCAAGTAGAAAAGTTCTTTGATCTATTTATGATGTTGGACGATCATTAGTGCTGGATTTGAATTGACATTTAATTGTTTTGCAACCGCATTGCATAGCTACTAAATTTTCTATATTTGAATAACTGAATATAGGTGTGTCCATGGTTACATCACTATGTACAGTAAAAACCAAACATAGTAACCACCTCCATGTCATTAACACCTTATTATAACGACCGCCATGTTAAAAGACTACATATTTTATTATTTCTACAATTGTTCTTGATAAGTGACAGTCTCAATATTATGGTAATTTTTTCCCTGAAATCTTGTCTTAAATCTTCAAAATTGCCAAAGTGTCATGGTTTTACCATATTTAGATATTCTGGTCTCTTTATAAGTTTGATTCAAGAGGTGTTTTAGTTTCAGAAAGAAATGTTCAGTTTCACATGATGCAGACAGTGTATCATAGTCGATCCAGGTGAAAGGCTTGTACGGTGAAACTTGCCCACAAATTTCTAAAATTACCGATATATACATCATTAATGAATATAAATGTAATTTAATAGCCGCTTTTAGTTTCCGTTCCTTGTATGTGTGTTAAAAGGGACTGATGAATGTTGAAAATTGGTCCACATCTTGTTTGTAATTTTATAGCTTATGTTTAGATTTAAAGGTTGATTATCAGTTTAACCAGGTCCATATACCACCCATGATTAGTCCTGTCAAATAGTTATTCATAATTCTTGAACTATTCATGAAGTGTGCAAGAAAAGTTCAAGAACCTTCGGGAGTAGCAAAATTACATTGTTGTT